>ML780242.1:95034-120749 GCA_009831015.1 Picea engelmannii
CTTTTATTAGAAATATTTATTGGGAGGGGGGTTCAAAAAAAGGATTTTGGGAGATTTTTATCAATATCTAGTGAAATTAGGGGTATTCTTTAATATCCCAGGAATGAAGGCGCTATGTCACAGGTTTATTGAGTGAATACCCCGTGCACTCACTGCATAATAGCAATAGAACAATGGTTTGGAGGTGAACTTGTATACCAAGTCGCAGTAAAGGTTGGCATACTAGTTTTTGCTTGACTAACAAAAAATATAAATGGCACCAACACATGGCATATGAGAACCTTTCCTCATAAATATCCAATAACCTAGTCATGGTTTTAAACTAAAGTTTACTCAGAGTTATACATTAAACAAGATCGTTTTAAGTTAAGTCTTGAATGCGATGGGATGGGTGTACGCCCTTGACAAGCAATAGTTGTTGTGAATGAGTGTCATGTTTGTAGTCATATAGACCCTAAGACTGAGGGCTAGGGTGAGTTTATCTTTATTAAAAAGGAAATTTTTGGATTTGTTTCACATTACCACTATAACATTAACATCATCCTTTTCCCATAACATATGCAATGTGACTTAGAGGAACTACTTGAGATCCATATTAATCATAGATTTTAACTTTTAATTGGGATTTATTAATCACTTGATAACTAGTATTTGAATTTCATATCATGGCACTCATGACGATCCAGGAGGAAATCAGTGGACACCTATCTATTCAATTGGATCAAAACAGGGTTTTCCACCTTGGCAGTTTTTCTACAACCTTTCGGGTCCTAAACTTCAGGGTTCATTTTGAGGCCCTAAACAACGTTTTTTAGGCCCGCCACAGTCACACTATAAGATTTAGCTAGAGTGTGACGAAAAAACATGTATTCCTCAGATATAAATTTCCAATGAGCTATTGTGTGCCCCAAATGGAGATCGTATGCAAATGTTATGCCCTTTGGAAGTTGGCATACCAACTACCCCCATCGAGGCTCGTAAACCTTTTGGCATTTCATCTTTTGGGGTTATGGTTTTGGATTTTATTTATGTTAAAAAGGCCTCTAGAGCCTCATTGTAAACACCATCATCATCATCTTCTTCTTCTTGCGAATGAGCGTAGCCATCACATCTCTTCTCAGAGATAAGTTGCCACCATTCTAGCGAGTCATTCACTCTATAATTTTATAGTTTTTGTACATTTATCTCATTAATAAAGAATTGTGCATCGTTGTATCTCTGTGTTTATTGCAATATATCTGTATATTTCATTTTTATATCTCCTCTTTCATTTCTTTCTCAAAATAATTTGGATCATTGGTATCAAAGAAGGCTACTACTTTTCGTTTCTTAGTGCATGTCCTTGACGAGGTTAGGGTATAGAGAGTTGGGTCTCGAGCTAGTTTCTCTTGAGAAAAACCGCTCTCTCCGTCCCAAGTGGACTCTCATGGCGGAATATAAGAGAGATGAGGGATTACACGATACCATCAAGTTGTTGCTCGCGGAAGTCCTTGCTTAACATAGGAACGAGATGTTGAATAATTTTTCCCAAATCCTTCAATGATTGTTGATAATAACCGACACATCTTCATCAAGAAGTCGCTTTGGATATGATGCCCCATTCAAGGTACAAGTTAATTTTTTAATTCCATTATTTGAAGGTCATATCGATGTGGATGCTTTGGAAAAATGGTTACATTTGCTAGAAGGTTATTGCTTTGTTCATAATTTTTCCGACAGAGAAAAGATCATCTTTGCACTCCTTAAGGTTATCCCCCATGTAAAACATTGGTGGGAAACTTACTGGGAGAAAAATTCGACAAAGGAGTCTGGAATATTTGGGTTCGAGCCCACTTGGTGTTTTTTTATGGATGTGGTCAAGGAGAAATATTACCATGTGGGAAACTATGATGACAAGTACATGAGATGGACCATGTTGCATCAAGAGAGGGGCCAAACAGTGCCATAGTTCACAAATACCTTCCATACCTTGCACACCAAGCTCGGTATCTAAGACTCCAAGTGGCATCTGGTTCTAAAATACCGTAGGGCTATACATAGGTACATCCAAACCAAAATGGATTTTCTGGACATCTCATCACTAGGAGAAACTTATTGATATGTTGTCAAAATAGAGAATAAATTTAAGCACCAGAACAAGAAGGAATTTAAGTCTGTAAATATGCAACAACCAAAGTATGGTAAAGGAAACCCTAATCCACATAATAGCCAACCTCAAGACAACCAGTCTAATATGCAAGAAAATGAGAGCAACGTGAAGACAAATAAGAACACTTGGAAGTGGTGTGACTTCCACAAAATCCCTTGGCACAACACCGATGAATGTCGCTCAAAACAGTGATTGGTATCCCAACTCAAAGAAATAGAACTGAGCCCTGAATCAAAATATGATTTAAACAATAAAAGGAGACTAATAAATGATGCAGAACCCACTACTCATGTCACAAGCACAATAATCCAACTAGAAGAACCATAGGATCCTGAGGAGGGGGAGCACCTTTTCCATTCATAGAAGTGGGTGATGGGGACCCCACTACATTTTATTGTTGATAGCGGAAGCTAGAAGAACCTCATCTCAACAGAGGTAATCAAGCATTTGGATTTTCTGAAAACACCACACCCACAACCATACCACATTGGATGGCTTCACTAAGGATGAGATCTTCGTGTCAGCCATCAATGTCATTTGTCATACGACATCAATCCCTTCAAGGATGAGGTACTTTGTGATGTTTCCCCACTAGAATTATGTGATGTTCCATTAGGACATCCATAGATGTGGAGGCGTCATGTTTTTTATGAGTCTCGACCCCGTAGCATCATTGCTACTCTGGGGGGTCACCCCTACAGGATACCAGAGGTAGTTCTATCTATTGTCCTGACAAAATAGTGCCGCAAAGTAATCTCTCATACTGCAAAGTTTAGCCTCTTTACAATCTGGTCATAAGAGGACACTACAAACATTGCAGCCTCAGTCGAAGACCCTACTATCCAACAGAAGAAGATCAACAAAATTGTAGAAGAGAACTAAGATATTCCTACTACACCTACAGGGGTGCCTCCACATTGTCCAATCAAACCAAGTTATGATAAATCCCTTCATGTTCTTCATGTTGCATCTTCACCCATATATTCCTTCCACATTCAAAATTATCATGTAACTATATTGGTTAAACAGGCCCAACCCCTCCAACAACACGTTCATAACAACCTTCAATGAGCTAAGCAGGACAACTTCTTCAGCAAGGCAAGTAGCTCACCAAGGTTCAGATTCAACAAAAGATTTCCCGGGGACTTGACGCAATGGAGATCATTTCTTCCTAAGGGGGTTAGAATGATCCAGGTGGGAATTGATGGCCACCCACCTATTCCACTGGTTCAAAATAGGGGTTTCCACCTTGGCAGTTTTTCTACAACTTTTCAGGTCTTAAACTTTTAGGGTCGTTTTGAGGTATTAAGCAACATTGTTTGGGCCCGCCACAGACGCACAATAGGATTTATCCAAAGTGTTATAGAAAATGTGTATTCCTTGGATAGACCTTTCCAATGAGCTATCATGCACCCCAAAAAAAGATCGTATGTAAAAGTTATTCCCTTAGGAAGTCGATGTACCAAATACCCCCATCGGGACCCGCAAACCTTTTGGCATTTCATCTTTTGGGGTTATGGTTTTGGATTTTCTTTATGTTAAAAATGCCTCTAGAGCCTCATTGTAAACATCATCATCATCTTCTTCTTGCGAATGAACATAGCCATCACATCTCTTCTCAGAAATAAAATGCCACCATTCTAGCGAGTGATTCATTCTGTAATTTACAGTTTCTGTACATTCTCTCATTAATAAAAAAAAAAATGCATTGTTTTAACTTTGTGTTTATTGCAATATCTTTGTATATTTCAGTGTTATATCTCCACTTTCATTTAATTCTAAAAAATAATTTGGATCACATGACCCATGATGTCTTAAGAATTTAAACAAAAGTAAAATGAATTATTACCTATACAAGTCCTGTCCAAACCTTAGCACTATAACTTGTCCCTACGAAGAGGAGAATCCATTTATGACGAGTATTATGGTTTTATTGTATGAATGAACTTATACTAGAAAAAATAGTAGAGTAACTTGTAATATCTACGAGAAAACAAGGATCATGTAAATTTGATGATCGATATGATGATAGAGTTGACATACGATACTTAACACCAATGAGTCTATATCTTGTCATTGTAATACTGGATGCCAATTAGATAAGAGTATTAAACAACTACATGCGTTAAACATTTAATCAACCATATGTTAAGTATAAAAATACAAGTACATATGATTATCAATGGAATTTAAAAAAAACATGGTAATAGGAGTCATTACAAATGGTACGAGAGAATGGTTGAAACACTACGACCTTATGGGATCAAAATGAACAGAAATTATTCTTATATATATATATATATATATATAAGAAAACGAGTCATTTTGAGGCATCAAACGAAATTTATTAGTGTCAAAACTTCTCTAGCATAGCTAGGACCCTGTGACACTATTCAACACATTGATACCTTTCCAATGGTGCAAACATCACATCAATCAGAGATCATATGCAAAGTTTATGCCTCCCTCAAGTTGACCTACCATGTTGACCGCCATGGTACAAGAGGGTGTCGTGTCAACCCCCGTTACTCATGCATATGGGGCTAGCCATTTGAGGACTTTCAAGAAGATTCTAGAAGGTCCAAAACCTTATCACAATTGAGGGTTGAGGAAGTCAAAACCCTAACCCTAAATGACTATCAAGCTATGTTAAATACCAGGCCGCTAGGAGGAGAATGGGTTCCATTCTATGTTATTGTATTTTGTTTCATAGCATAGACGAACAAATAGGAGTGGAAAATTAGGCAACACAATAGAGGGTTTAGTGTTCTGTAGCATCCTAGAAGGCCACATGCCTCATGTAACACCATAGAGAGTTCCTAGGCTTCTCCTTTGTACTTACATTATTTCCATATGAGAGAAAAGAGAGCAGAACAACCTCACCTTCTAGTTGGGTTAAATTCTCATGTAAGGGTTTCCCAAATAAAATATTTATGTTATTTGTGGATGGTGTGTGATTGTATTTTACTGATCTCTATTTTTCGCATTTTATTTAATTCATGTATAAGCATAAAATCAATAACTAAATATTTTGGAATCTAAAGGAATTTAACCTTCATAGTGTAGATTTTAGTTTTATTTATCATATATGTGGTGATAAATTGTTCCAGTGGAATATCCATGACAGTTTATAGATCAAAATATCCTCATTATTTCAAAATGTCTTTAAATTGATAATATGTTTCTATACTTTTCTCATGTGACAAATCTAGCTATGGTGGCAATGCATCAAAGCACCTCATCCAAGAGTTAGGCAGCTTCCTCAAGCTACCTCCACGACTGCATCCAAACCTTCCTAAGTCCACCATAGGAGTCATCCAAGTAGGTCACCCCAAGCTCTCTACAAATTCACCCAAGTAAAGGTGTCCCAACTACTACATGACTTCTTTGAATCTTCATCACTTGATTCACTCTCAATTTTGTTGGTTTTCACGCAAAAATGAATTACACTTGAACCGTCAAATCATCTGACTTCCTTTCAAAGAACTCACCGCAACACTTAGGAAATGAAAGAACTCAAAACCAACCATAACTTTCCAATGACATCCTTGGTTGCAACCATGGTTCAAGTCTATTGTCTTGCACCTCCTCTTGTCCAAGCCACCGACTCTTTGCATGAAATCACCTCAATCACCATCTGCAGCTACAAAAACACTCATAACACCTTTGATTCAATACAATGTTGTGTTAATATGTCCACTTCATAAATCCATCTAAGTCCCAAACTTTGCATGCAACTGGTCAAACTCATCTCTAATGTCCCGCCATCTCTACGCCTTGAATTCTTGTGCTTCAAGGAACCATGCACCCACCTCCTAACTTCCAAGTCATATTGTTGTTAACTAACTTGCATAACTCTGTGAAGAGATACCTCATTCGAAGGCTGCGGTTGACCCAGTCATCCAACAACCCAACTCAACTCAATTGTTGTTCTCGGGGATGCACGACATGAATATGTCATGATAGAAATATACCCAACCAATTTCCTTGCTGCGAAGCTGCTCTAGATCGCCCCAGGTCGTCCAACACACCCAAGTGCGTCCACTTGTTGCAACTCAGAACTACTCCTCTTTGCAATTACTTCTGCGGTTAGATTTACGACAAGTCATGCATTCGTCTACCTTGTCCAAGTGCTTGGTTCACTGAATGAACTCTGCGCTTGGTCTCTTCAAGGTGTTCAAAACAATTCTAGCACTTACTTCCATCGCAAATGAAACCAAGTTTGTGCCCAGACTCTTTCTTTGAAATTTCATTCCACATTATCGAACCTTCACCAATTCTATGCTCAAACTATATCTATGATAAATTCTGCAACAATTCCTGTGATAAACTCTACGACCACCCACCCTATCCAAGTGCTTTGTTTCACCACAAACTCTGCTCTCAGTCTATACAATGTATGCACCCAGATCAACCTTTCACCACACTGTCAACTGAAACCTCTGTCGTAAGTCTGATGCAAAGTATCTGCAATGAACCAATTCACTCCATTGAATTGTTCATCAAGTCTCGAACATTCCCACAGAACCGTCTCTCCAAAAAAATGCATTCTTGTTGCTCTCTATCGCTATTGTCACCACCATAGTGGTAGAGTGTGCTTCAAACTCTGATACCATCTATCATCGATATAGTGGTGAAGATCTCACCAACCATTCTTTAAAATATGCAACGAACAAGCTCTAATACCATCTATCATCGAGATAGTAGTGAAGATATCACCAAACCTTCTTCAAAATCTACAATGAAAAATCTATAATACCATTTTTCACGTCCCCATAGTGTGCCTACCCAAATCTTGCGATCAGAAAGCTCTTGAGGGCATGCAACATTGCAACGTTTCTCACTTGGCTACTTGGCTACACCAAGGATACTTCATATGGACTATGCCTCTTCACCTAGAGCATACGCATACTTTGTTCTAGGCTATGGGCGAGTCACACTCCTAGTCTAGTGAAACTCACTTGTATACTTAGACAATCTTGTTAACAACTTAACACTTAGTCATATACACATACATCTATGAAACGAAGAGAACACTTGCGAAACAAACAAGAGACACACAAATATAGTGTGGGTGGAAAATATGTGCCTAACACCAGGCCAAGTCTTATTATTTCAAAACAGTTACAATATGAGAACTATCAACTCGATTTACAACTTGGCCAGAGTCACACGATTTGCGTCACCTCAAAAAGACACTCATTCACGAGATTCATCACACCAATACTCGTTCGTCGTAACAACTTTCACAACTCCTGTAGAGCACCCCAAATGTGTGTCCACCATAGACTCACCATATCTTCTCTACCACAAGTCTTCACATAGACCCGTGGTTCTGTATTATAGCTGTCTCACCCAGACCCGTGACAAGACTTCCTCAAACTCATCCCAAAAGAAGGTTGCCCCAAATCTACTCACAGAATCACCTCAAGGCAACACAAGTCCTCCCATGTAGAGAGACTTGGCTCCTTGAGGGAGATCACCTCTCTTCATCCAAGTATGCCTCAGAATCATAGAGTTCATCTTGCTTTATTTTTTTTTCAAATCTGCCTTCCTTGGTTGTGCGTCCTTGTTCTCTTATATGGAATCTAAAGGTCACCATCGCAAATAATTACATCCTTTGGGTGGGTCGTGCCCCTTCACGAACCATTATGTCCAAACGAATCCTCACTCCCCTTCACAAAATCAATGCACCTGAATTTACTTGTGCTCCCATAAACCATCACATCCCTTGGGACCACACACCCCAACCTTTGTGCACTCCGTATGTCTGTGTGCCCCAACCTCTTTGGTGTGCCCCTTCTCTTGGTCGCTTCCACCCCATGCTTCGCCTCATGCTTCGGAAATCTCCTTGGAATCATTCCCAAGGTTTCCACTTTCCCAACTAGTGTGAATCTTGGGTGTCAGAGAAACCCCAAATTCCATCTCCTTGAGCATTTGGGCGAGGGTCTTTGCGACCTTCTAGTCGAAGACCTTACACTTCTGAAAAAAGAAAAAAATCATCCGATTGTATTTGATACCAAAGGTTAAAATTCATTTTATCTTTTTTGTAAAGTTGTGATCCAAGAATATCTGGGTGGCCACCCACCTTGTCCAACTAGCTCAAAATAGTTTTTGGGCAACTTACTATTTTTAGCAATTTTTCGATACCTGAATTTCCGGGGCCATTTTAAGGGCCTAAACGATGTTTTTTCATTATCAGAAACCTCAATAATAGACAAAATCTCTAATTTATACCCCTAAATGAAGCTCCTCATTAATACTTTTCCAACAAGCTATTGTGCACCCTAAACGAAGATTGTATGCAAAAGTTATGACACCGGGAAGTTAATGTACTAACTTACCCCAATGGGTCCCACATGACTTTTGGCGCTTCATATCCTAGGGTTAGGTTTTTGGGATTCATGTTTATTGTAAAAAATGCCTTCATAGCCTCATTGTACTCATCTTCTTGCGAATGAGCGTAGCCATCACATCTCTTCTCATAGATAATCTACCACCATTCTAGCAAGCTTGTATTCAACATTTTACAGTTTTCAATGTATTTCTTATTTAATATAAGTCAAGTTTTACTATATCTCTGTTATTTTTCACTGTATCTCTATTATTTTTCACTGTGTATATGTGTTAATATAAGTCAAGTTTTACTATATCTCTGTTATTTTTCACTGTATCTCTATTATTTTTCACTGTGTATCTGTGTTAATATCATAAATCTGTGATTTCATTTCGTTATGCTCATAAATCCGGATCAAGTTGATATTTTTCCTTCATCCAACAGTTCTAAGTAATTGCAACATATTTTCTTCTGAAGAAAAAATTCTACAAATTTATCTCAAATATTTAGGTTTATACAAAAACCTAAACCTCGTCAAATGTGTCATGACAATGTCGTCTTTTCTCATCTTAGTGTTCATATGTAATATATGTCAATATGGATATCTTAGGTTCTTATTCAAAACATTCACAATAAAATGACATTGACATCCCTTCTTATTCACAAATGAAACCCTGCATTTATTTGGATGCTCGGTGAAAAATCCAAACAGTTAGACAAGGCCTTTGAATATAGAAATTAATTATGTGGTGGAGGTTCTGCGATTGTTAAAAAGGTAGGTGAAAGTTTGAGAAATAAGATTTATCTATTTAAAAAATAAACAAAAAAATTGACTATGGCATACGGAATCCCCCATCCTAGGTTCAAAATTGAACACATCACACCACGTCAGGAGCCTTCCAAGAAGTACGATGAAATATTTTCCCGTAAAAAAAATAGCTAAATTTTGTTTTTGCTAATTTATTCGGAAATGAAAATCAAAATTAAAAATTTCCTATGAAGTGTAAACTTTTAAAATTCTCGTCATCATAATTTTTAGTTCGTGTGAAATGTAGGTGGAGCATGGTCTACCACTGATCATCAGTTTTAGAGCTTTAATACCTATTGGGCATTGGGTTGGTCATCAATGTTAAAAAGAAATTGGCAGATATTTAATTTACATTTATATGACTCGAGTGTTACGCCCACATCAATATTGATTTTCGTTACAAACCACATAAGTTTTTATTTCCCTTTCTATTTTGTCCCTTTGATGAGGCATAAAAAGGTAAACTTCATTCACATTTCCAGTCCCACATATGTTCATTATTTATCTGTGCATTTTTTCTCAACTGGGTTTGCAGTAGTAGAAATGGATAAATAAGAATTAAAATTTTGAATGGAGGATTTGGAGAAGAGATCGAAAATAGAGAAAATTCCAACAAAAAATAAGGTGCCTAAACTTTTCTTCATTCCTCCACTGGTTCTATAATTTCTTTACAAGCTGGCCTTGCTTGGAATATTTAACCAAAAAACTTATGCTTCCTTTGAGCTCCATCGATTCTACCAGATTTGAAACCCAAATTTGTTTGCTCATTGTGCGATTTTGGGAACCTAGAATTTTCAATTTTGGAGAGAGTAGGATGGATTTGAACTTGCACCATGTGTTATCCAACTGACCGAACTGAAAATGATGGGCTTACTGGTCATCAAATATGGAAACTATTCACCTCTTCTCCATAATATTTATAATTGTTTGAAAATGAAGTTTCTCTCATGGCCTCTTACCCTAAATCCTTATTATCGATCGAAATTTAGGATGATGCATTGAGCTACTTGTATGATAAACGTATCTGTCAAATTGTTCATCTCATAGTTGCAACCTGCATCTTTTGGTTCAAACAACGCAAAGTGAGAAAAAATGGATCAAACAGTCTGATAGATATACAATTGTGAATCGAACCAGGATGGCTAGTTGGCCCTGCTCACAGCCTTTCCAACTTAACGATCTGAGGCGAAAAAAACTACACCCACTCACCACTTGAATGGCATAAGGCGATTTAGTGGCAGCAAGGTATATAAGCTAAACGTGAAATAGGCCAATATCAACGGTGTTATGACAATTTAGAGGCATTTGGGCGGTTGTATAACAACTATAAAGAATGAACTATTGGTCCCTAACTTGCATCCTTCCTAAAGATGAGTTGCTTCACAACTGTTAAGTACTAATGGTTTTCAAATCAAGTTGCTTTCCCTCTATTATATTGCGATTTTTTCTCAAAATTACTGTGGAAACTATGTGAACAAGAACCAAAAGATAAATCAATGACAATAGTTGGCTAGATAAATGAATAATAATGGTTGGATACTTGAGGATGCATTCACCTGGAGAGTCCATCTTCCTAGCCTTAGCCGAACTTGAGCGAGGAGAAATCCTAATTTTTCTAGTGATTTAGCCTATGGAAGCAATGTTAATCTTGCTTTGCCCATGTGACTTGGGACTTGTTTGTTTATTTTGGTTTTCCATACCTCAGGCTATGTAATTATGGTGAATCCAATGGCCTATGAAAGTATTGTTATTGGATGTGCAACGAATACCTTGAGAAATGTTTCGATCTACCTAAAAGTTCTTGAAAATGTGTAAACAATCATTTTTTGCCTTAGGCTAAGCCAATGGCCTGTGAAAGCATTACTATTGGATGTGAATTCAATGCCTTGAGCAATGTTTTGAGTTTCCTATGAAACAAAGTTCTTGAAAAGGTGTAAGAAATCATTTTTTTTCCTTAGGTTGTCACCCAGATGAAAAAGAAATTGAAAATATGGACAATAAAATACAGGAATCCCTAACTAAGGTGGTATAACTTGTACCATCACATAGAAAGAAAACCAACGAACCAAATAGATAAAAATCTATAGATATTGGTGCAACCCCAATGCTTGGTAAGTGTTTCTCTATATATTCCTCATGAGGGTCTATGTATTTCAATGATTTCCAAGTGCCCCTGTATATATTCCTCATAAGGGTCTATGTGTTTCAATGATTAAATGTCTCTTTTTATTTATTTTGTACTCAATTCCACACATTTTAATGATTGGTAAGGACCCATTTATGTATTTGTCATCTCTATTTCGTTATGTAGATTGGTGTGTTTCAATGTTTTTTTTTGTTTGAAATGAATAATTGACTCCATGCCCTCCATGAGTTTATATTCAATATTTTGTGCTTTACATATCTCATAATATATATATATATATATATATATATATATATATATATATATATATATATTCAGAATTCTTGCCAAAGGGCATGAAGCGACCAAGTGAAGGGCCATAAAACTGATTTATAGAGGCTCCTTGTAAAATTATTACATGGATTTTGACATTCTAACAAACTTACAGAAGTAGATACCTAGAGGTATTTCACATTGCTTCTAAAGGGTATTTTACAAAGTGACCATACATCCTTGCTTAAAAAAATATATTTTATTAGTAAGTATTTTCAGCAAAAAAAACTATTTTGCTTAGAAAGAAAAAATTATTAGTTGTGATGCTTCTATACACATATCGTGTATACTCTATATAGAGTAAAAAAAAAAAGATTTATGACGTGTGATCTTAAAATGTAATTTTTTAAAAACTTTTCATTATGGAAGGGATGCATAAGTATATAGGATAGACACTTCAAATTTGATCACTACCCCCATTGATCTCTGTATTTTGTCTATGGATGTCTATTTGATATTTTGAACTTTCAGCACAATCCTATTCAGTCAAGACATGATTAATCCTCCATACAGACCTTAAACCACTGATATTCATAAATTCACAGAGTAGAAGTGGAGACAAGGAGAACATTTAGTCCTTGTGCATCGATAGCCCTAGAAAGATGAAGCAATTGATTGAGGTGTCCTTGCACTGGAAATGGCACCAGAACCACTTGTATAGACGGTGTCCTTGCACCATGAAGCATTGGAATCCATGAAATATGGTGACGAACAAATTCTTGTAAACTACAAGAATCCGTGTTTGTTTTATGAACCTACATCTTGTAGAACTTGTGGTCATGCTTGCAAATGCTCAGGATCACGTGATCAGGCTGCGATGACAAGGAGCACGGAAATTAGATATATATTTTGTAACCCATACCACAAGTTAACCCTGGTCTGATGTATTTTCGATCTCGACTCTGAGCCCTGGCCACAGTTCATACAGGAGGTCGGTAACTCCAAGATGGACCTGTATGAACTGTGGCCTGGGCTCGGAGCCGGGTTCCTCATTATATAAATTAATTTTTCAGCATTAAAGTCAATGTATAGTGGCTCCTCATCTAAATTAGCTACCTAGCTACCAAATAATATGTCATTTTAGTCTAGAAATCATTACAATAATAGAAGCTAACACTATAGTATTAAATATTTTGAATGGATTATAGATTGTTTTATTTTTATTATATAACCTTATCTCTATAAATACGACATGTGTGATCTATGTAAGATAGAGTGGTGTGATCCTCCACTTGTTTAGAGAAGAGAATAAAATTTTCATGAGACACCACTCATCTTTTCTTTCATTTCACTATTTTTCTTATTCTATTTTCACACTTTGTTGATTAGTGTCTACAATAGTATCGGTTTTTTTTTCACAAATCTTCCACCTAATCCTATTGAAGATGCATCCTTCAACTTTGAAGAAGTGACTTGGGTGTGTGATAATTCATCATGAGTTAATATTAACGATGATGCCCTATTTTCAATAAATTCATTGGATGGTGTGGCATATACTTAGAATGGTTAGCAAAAAATGTGGGACCTCTAGTTGTCGCTCTATCAAGCTACTCTTCTAAATGATGACCACACCTCTCTAGGTAGTACAATCATGGGGGATTATCACACTATTGATACTATGTAATTAATTATACATCCATGTCTTTTATCCGAATCTCTTAATGGGGTGTCCTATTTGAGGCCTACACCATGATTTCCCTTCCAAAAGACCTATCTCGAACACTTAATCAGTTTTATCTAGACAACCTTCTTCATAAGCATTATTACTTGTGGACACCACAAATGGAGGAATAACATTATGGGAGGTTCACTCAAGAGAAATTTTGTATGCACAACAATATAAAATTTGGTATAAGATCATTTTTTCCAAGCATTTGTAGGTGTCTTTTATCAATGACTCTTTAGTTTCTATTAATTTCATATCATAGAGAATTGATGGAAATTTCATGGAAATTTATATTGTACAACATCATGTTCACACATACACTCTACAACCACAATTTCATATTGGTGTAGTTGTAATTTTGGTCTCTCGTGGTATTCCAGTTTTTGTTGCAAGTGCAATTGCTAGTTCATCTACTGGAAAAATAAAGCATGTTGATAAAGCCTCATAAAAAATTACTGTCACGTGAATAAATTAACTTTATACAACATAGAGTTCAAAACAATGAAGTATATAAAATGATGGAACTAAAATATTGATGTTAACTAAAATGATTGATTCTACTCAATGTTGGTTGCTTAACCATAAATAAGAGAATGGTAGCTAGGTTTCATGACATCTACACACTTAGCCTTACAATTTCTTTTCTAGATCTCCTCCTATCTTGGTTCACAAGATGCACAGTTTCATGTACCTCATACTAACCATGGTTTGGTTGGAAATATTTATCTTTCTTTCTCAACAAGGCTTGGCTCAAACACTGACAACTTTCATGGACACCAAAATCACCACAACGAGGCACAAAAGCTTCAACATTTTCTATCATTAGCGCACATATATGATGATGCACAGACTCATGCACCACTTGACTCTCCAACCTTATGTGGCTCCTATGATTCATGATTCACACTTGACTCCCCTAGGTTCAACAAAATCTCTTCACCCCCCTAAAAAATATTTTGTTTGAGAAAAGCAAGGATCTACTCTCTAGCATCCACAACCTTCTTGAATATGATCCCTCATATCTAAATCTTTTTTATCCCTAATTATGGAAATATCTCAATCTTTTTTATCCCTAATTATGGAAATGCTTTTTGCATTGAGAGTGGAAAAGTGCATCTACAAACTAGGTAATTCTGTGATGTAAAATTTAAAATATGTAAAAAAAATGGTAGACCATAATAATTCTAAAAAGAACCATAATGATTACAATAATTCTTTTTATCCCTCTTGGTGTTATTAGATATATGTTAATATGAATCTATTCTATGATGGTCTAATAATAGTATACACCAACTTTGTAAATTCATTTTATTGGTAGGTTTCCTTCCATGGCTCTTTTTCACACACATGGAAACCTCTATTACACCATCCCTACAACTATTATCATCTCCTTTGCATCCACTTAGCTCCTTCATTCACCCTACATAACCTTTTTCCTCACCATATTCCATTCCAATGTTATACTCCACCCTGAACCCCTTTTTTCCCAGTCGTCCTCTCCATAAATAACCAGCCATACCATGTTCCCCTCCATGCAATTAGTCTCCCTCTCCACAAATAACCATCCATACCATGTACCCCCCACTGTAACCCCAAATAAATAAGTTATTTTAATCCCAAATAAATAATCTTAAATTGCAACACAATTTTCAAAGTGTGACCTATAAATTTCCACCTTTGTATCACTTTGTTAACCCCAAATAAATAAGTTATTTTAATCCCAAATAAATAGTATCGCTTTGTTAACCCCAAATAAATAAGTTATTTTAATCCCAAATAAATAATCTTAAATTGCAACACAATTTTCAAAGTGTGACCTATAAATTTCCACCTTTGTATCACTTTGTTAACCCCAAATAAATAAGTTATTTTAATCCCAAATAAATAGTATCACTTTGTTAACCCCAAATAAATAAGTTATTTTAATCCCAAATAAATAGTATCACTTTGTTAACTCCAAATAAATAAGTTATTTTAATCCCAAATAAATAATCTTAAATTGCAACACAATTTTCAAAGTGTGACCTATAAATTTCCACCTTTGTATCACTTTGTTAACCCCAAATAAATAAGTTATTTTAATCCCAAATAAATAGTATCGCTTTGTTAACCCCAAATAAATAAGTTATTTTAATCCCAAATAAATAATCTTAAATTGCAACACAATTTTCAAAGTGTGACCTATAAATTTCCACCTTTGTATCACTTTGTTAACCCCAAATAAATAAGTTATTTTAATCCCAAATAAATAATCTTAAATTGCAACACAATTTTCAAAGTGTGACCTATAAATTTCCACCTTTGTATCACTTTGTTAACCCCAAATAAATAAGTTATTTTAATCCCAAATAAATAGTATCACTTTGTTAACCCCAAATAAATAAATTATTTTAATCCCAAATAAATAAGTTAGCCTCAGGTTCCTCATGGACTGTGGGATGATTCGAACGTTCCATCAGATTCCATTTCGTAGAATCCTTAGCCTCCGCGACGTTCAGCGACGTTCTACGGGATTGGTCCCATCCATGTGGACTCATCCCTATGCCGACAACGTTTCCATCGGATTTAGTCTATGCCATAAATTTGTTACGCCTAAAGGCGTACACCTATTGACAATAGGCACATTTAATAGGTTTTTAGTGCTTAATCAGTTTTCTATGGACAAGATTAAATATTGATGGAATATTCTTAGTAGTCCCAATAAATCAATGGTTGTGATTTCAACCACTAACTCCCTGACTATTATAAAGACATCCGTTTACATGTTTATTTTTTTACTTTTACTTGATCATATTTAAAATTTATTATGGTGGTTAGCTGATTGCCACATCTAAGTGATTAACAAAAATCAAAATCTTATTACAGAGTGGAGAGATGTGAAACTCAACCATTTAATATTTACCAATTTATCAATCTAAATAATTCTAAAGCTCACCACTTTTCATTTTATGGCCACGTTTCATTTTCTGATGCATTGTGAGATGCTGTCGCTGCGCTTGCTTCCACCACGAACCATCTGACATCTGATTAGTGCGTGGAGTATCTTATGTTTACCATGTAACGTTTCACCTAACGTTTCATTTGCAAAGTGGAACCACATGCGCCATATCGATCTCTACTGCGCCGACTCTCTCTAATTCAAGCTGGAAAGATGAGTAAACAAAGATGGTCTTTTCGTCCCGTAGATTCAAGTTCGCAGTCTTCCTTGGTAGTGGCCCGCGGATTTGTCTGAGCAAAGACATGGAATTTATTCTGAGTTTATTGATTAATGCTAGCTTTTCAATTAATGCTACAATGGTAATTCTGGGTTTCATTGTTTATTCATTATTAGTTCAGAGTTTCATTGTTTATTCATTATTAGTTATGGGTTGCATTGTTTATTGATTGCGCTCTATGAAATGCATCTCTATGAACTGCATCTCTATGAACTGCATTTGAAATTTGAAAGGATTATAAATGCTATATTGTGATTACTGCACATTTTATGAACTTTGTTATAATTGTGTTATTGTTAGTTAGCATTCTAACAAATTGTAGAATCTTTATCGAATATATTGGATAAATATTTCTGTCCATATGTCTGAATGTATGAATACAAGAAAGTTTTGTGTATTAAAAAAGGATGAATGTATTAAATGAGTATTAATGATATATGTTAGACAAATGAGTCCCAAATAAATAGTGTAATAGAATTTAAAAGAAATAAAAGTAGGGTTCTCAGTCATAAACATTTAAGAAATAAAGGGTTCTCAAGGTGTCTAGTGTTTTTCAATATAATTTTCTTAAACAGAAATGGACGAGCAGGGATAAATTTATTTTTATTAATAATGGTGTCAGGGTACGCAGTTAATCATAAACTAATGGTCGTGACTTTGAATTAACTCAACGTTTACTGTGAGGCTTTTTACTGTCTTTTATATATGGTTTTACTGTGTTTTATATAGGGTTAGGGTTACGCTGGTGCTTATGTAGAAGCTGAAACACATTTGATCTCTGTGGCATTACGTTGTTGAACTCTAATTATACATTAATATATGATCCTAAGGTATGATGATTTCTACTTTACTGTGTTTTATATATGGTTATTTTTATATTTATTTGAACTTGAAATACATTTTATCTATTGTTTTATATATTATTGTTTTATATATGATTAGTATTTATTTGAAACTTGAAATACATTTTATCTGCATAAAATTACTTTGAACATTAATCATTAATACAATAGAGGAACCTAGTTATGAAAAGGTAATACTTATCAATGTTCACTAACTAACTAACATAATACAGGAAATCAGAGATAGTTCTGGAATGGTGATCCCTTTCGGCGTTCACCATCCACTATGCATGTGGATGTGCAGTACTGTAACATTTGGCGTTGGATTTTACGTAAGAAAAGAAAGACAAACATGTACTTCGATTTACAGTACTGTAACATTTGGCGTTGGATTTTACGTAAACAAGAAGCTCTATGCAAATTCAGCGGGCCCTCCAGAAACCTACCAAACAAATAAGTCGGGAAGACGGCCTCCGGAAACGGAAAACGTGCCAAACAGAGAACTGGGAAAGCGGTCCTCCAAATGATAAATTACGAAGCTGCTACGTAAAAACTTATTCGTCCATAAATTTAGCTTCGGGCCATTAGTAGAGAGAACAAGGAGCTGCGTTTGATTCCAGGAGGATTCAATTGAATCGGCGTTGGTGTTTTTCAATTTTTATTGAGGGACACTCTTCCTCAATCTCTTCCTCAGGTAATTTTCACACTCAATACTCGTCTTCTATGGCTCTTTTTCCAATACCTTTCGGTGCCTTTTGTTTCTTTAGGTTTTTGTGTTCTAACAACATTTACAATACCTGTCCAGCATAGTAAGCTTCTGCACCATGCCACTAATTTTATATAGGCATGAAATGCTTCAAGAATCAAACATGATCACTTTTATCTCAACAAGATCCGTTCATTTGCAGTCTTTTTTTATTCTTCTGTCTTAGTATTTTACGGTTTTATCGTATGTTTTACTTTGACACTGAGGTTTATAGGGCGTTGTTGTAAATTCTATTCAGGAATTGTTTCAATGGCGCTTTCTTTCAATGGATCTTTGTTTCTATTCAGGAATTGTTTCAATGTCACTGTTGTAAATTCTATTCAGGAATGGGAATTCTTGATCTTCTATGGCTCTTTTTCCAATACTTTCCGGTGCCTTTTGTTTCTTAGGGTTTTTGTGTTCTAACAGCATTTAGAATACCTGTCCAGCACAGTAAGCTTCTGCGCCGTGCCACTAATTTTATATAGGCTTCAAATGCTTCCAGAATCAAACATGATTACTTTATTCTCAACAGGATCCGTTCATTTGCAGTCTTTTTTTATTCTTCTGTCTTCTATTCTGTTTCTGGTTTATTGGTTCGTTTGCTCTAGTCCGATCAGTTTTAATTCAGGGACAACTTTGTTGATCATATAAGCCGCAAGATAAAAATATTCGACTTTTGGTTAATATGTGTGAATAGATTATAACTTTGTGTGCGAATGAACATATTGTAGCTTAATAAACTGTACTAATTCTGTGGTTGCTTTGGCCGATCAGATTTCAACTTTCTATGGCATATCAACGCAACAACGGGAATATATACTTGACAATTGCAGATAATATTGTTATTCAAATGCAAAATTATGATAATGGCTATCACTTGCTCAGGAATGGACAGATTTCCAACCATGCCAACCATGCAAACAACTTATATTATCTTTACGCCGCCGGCCATGCCTTAATTATCGGTGCAGTGTTTTCTGTGGAAAATCCCATAGGGTGGCAGGTTTTGTGGAGTATGTCCATTCTTTCTTGCCTTCTCTCTGGATCAATCATTGTCTCCCTCGTCCTCATATTCTTCGAAGACTTCAGTCGTATGAGACGCGGACGAGAACTTCACAATTCACTCGTTAGCAGCTGGAGTTGGGTTGCGCGGAAAGCTGCAATTGTTGTGATGTTAATGGCGTTGTCAATATGCCTCTTGTTCTCCTGCACTACCCTCCTCTTCTCCCGCGTCCCCTAAACCTTGCTTCTCCCCCTGAGAACTTCAATGGAACTTGCAGATACTATTTAGTTGTGAGTGTGCTTAATAAAGTTTGTATTTAGTATGCTTAATCAAGTTGGAAGTATGCTTAATCAAGTTAGTATTTAGTTATGAGTGTACTTAACAAGTAGTACTTGGTGTCTTTATATAAATGTTTATTATGACAGGAAATTGAAAGGCCATTTATGTAGAAATGTGAATGTATTGGCTATGCCATGTTTGCTTTTGTTAAATGACAAATATATAGATTTTAGTTGCATTTCAAAGCCTATTTTCATCCATAGATTCTAGAGGCAATATTCTGTTTGTGGAAAACTGTAACATCAAAAATGGTTTGTTCAACACAATTACATATCTTTATATGTCAATTTTATATCTTTATATATCAATTTCTCTGCATTTTTGGTCGAGTTGTTTGACGTATAAGTTGTTCATGAGATTGAAGATATCAAACAATGGATTTTATTCTTTTCATCTCTTAAACCATTTTTAAACAACATATGTATCATTAGATATTACAAACAAGTTTAATATGTTTTTTTTATATGTATAGATTAATGCTAAAGATATTTTTATAATGTTTTAAGACTTGAGTATTAATATATAACTAAATCCATAGTAATACGATCAAGCATTAGCTGGATGGCCATAAAAATCCCACTCATACTATTCAGATTCGTTAAGATCGAAGGACCAGCATTGGATATGATCTTCAGCAACATTTCCAACACTATCTTTCTATTTCTTTCATAATTTCTCTTTTTTCCATTTCAAAATCAGTTGTATTTTCTTGACTGACCACTATTTTTTTAAAGCTTGTCAGCACATCTTGATAGGCTTAAACCACTGCTGTATTTATACTTAAAAGATCTCTAAAACTGTACCTGCTTTAAAAACAAATTATATTTTTACATAATATAATTGAGGAATTTTTCTACTAAAAACGTTCACACGTGATTTATTTTTTTAATAATAAAAACAAGATGATGTACATATTTTCTTCCCAAATTCAAAATCAATAAAGTGGAAGAGATTTATTTTTTTAATAATAAAAACAAGATGATGTACATATTTTCTTCCCAAATTCAAAATCAATAAAGTGGAAGAGATGGCTAATACACTTCGGATGACTTCACACACCTTTGTAAAACGCGTTTTGAGATGGCTAAAACGCGTTTTTTTAGTCACGGCACTAACTATTATTCGTACGGCATCTATACCCTCTGAAACACTTTTTAGTTTTCAAAATTATGTATATTAATTCATACCAAATTGTTTGTTTTCAAGATTATGTATATTAATTTAATTATGTATATTAATTCATACCAAATTGTTTGTTTTTTTGAATTATGATTGATAAAATATAGTTATAAATTAATTAAAATATATTTAAGATAATATTATGATTATTCACTTTTATATAATTTAGTTTTTTCATTTTTTTATTAATAATTTGTTTATTATGATTTTTTTATAAATTAAAGTTTTAGAATTATTTTGAATTATGATCAATAAATATAGTTATAAATTAATTAAAATATATTTAATATAATATTATGATTATTCACTTTTATATAATTTATTTATTTTTATTTTTTTTACTAATAATTTGTTTATTATTATTTTTTTGAAATTAAAATTTTAATAGATTTTCATTTTTTCCTTTATAAATATAGAATAAAAAATATACAATAAAATCAATGTAGAATATAAAATATACAATAAATATAAAATATACAATAAAATATCAATGTAGAATATAAAATATACAATAAATAGGTATAAAGGCGTTCACTTATTATACAATATAGAATATACAATAGATGGGTGTAAATGATTTCCCTTATTATTTAGATTAAGTCCATGTTGTTTCCTTGTCATGTTCTTTACACACAGATATATATACACCAAAGAAATTGATAACCATGATCATCACAACATAGTCCACCTAAATTCTCTTTAGTAATTTATAAACAAACTTTGTGATAAATGTATTTAAATGCAAATGGTTGAAGATGCATATTGTAGTTTTTCTTCAACATGTGCAAGGCAATATCAACCCTATTCAAAGGCCATTTAAAAATTTATTTTAGCTTGATATTATTATTTAATTAATATGTTTATCTATGCCAAGTTTTTGTTAATTTATTAATTATTGTTGAGAAAAACAATTTGTTATATTTAAAAAAAAATTGTTAGTGGTGAAGTTAAAAATATTTAAATTAAAATTTTATTATTCACTAGAGGGTGAGTGCAAGTTAATGATGGTCTCTCATGATGTGTTAGTGGCAATGCAAACATGTAAAAATAACAATATGTTAACTTTGAGGGATTATTCAAGGTACTTTTACAATGAATTTGAATATGGTGTAAAAAGATGAAAGATAGGAAATGGAATTAGGTTGAATATATAATTCTTATCTTTAGACTTTATGCGTGACTATGTGAAATTTGAGTCATTTTCACCTTTTTATGTTATTTTTCATGAAAAATATAATACATATGTTCATGCTAGTGTAGGTGCTAGGTACCTAAATGATAGAATTTCCTTAAAAATTTATAATGTTAATTTTATATATTTTCTTAAATTATGAAAGTCGTCATATCCTTGAAATTAGGAGGCTATGTGTTAAGGTATGAGGGTCTTAACATAATCCATTTTCTTTTAACTTATATTAGATATTAGATTGTATATCTCAGTCTTTACTAGTGTAACATACAATGTTTTATAAAAATGGTTAAAATTTTATGGCAAGAATAAAAAATGTAGTTTAAGATTTTGATACATGTAAAGTCAAAAATATATTAAAAATAGTAAGCAATATTAATGTTTTTTAGAACTATATATTTGGAATTTGCATAGTCAACTTTATACATGTGTGTAGTTTCATGGATGATGAATTTGTGTAGCCTATACAAAAATAAAGTGACAAATAAAGATATTAAGAGTCATTCAAAAAATCGAAGGTTTTGATGTATTTATAGATCGAACCATAGGTTGTTCATTCCAAACCTAAATGTGAAGAAACCAATTCATAAAACACATATGTTAAAATTGTTAATCCCTGTTAATCCTACCCAAAAAGAATTGAATGAAAAGACCATTCATGTGCTCTAGAGCATGCATACATTATAGAGCACATGCACATTCCTATAACATGCACGTGCTTTTGTGACTAAGCTTATGTGTGCACAAGGAATGTGTATACAAGTCTAACTAAGGTTACATGAGGAGAATTGATCTGTAAATTGTGGGACTATGGCCTATCTGTATCATCAACATGGATCCTCCGTGAAAAAAATATTCAATGTCTTTTCCAAGAAAAAGTTTCAATTTGGAAATTCAGGACATAATTTATATCGTGTTCTCTGCTCATGGCTCAATAATTCTAATCCAAAATCATCATGGACCACCCAAATGATGTGTTGAATCTTTTGTTTATGACCTTGGGCATGCATAATAAGATAGTGAGTGGCTGATTTGCACAAGCTTAAAGGGAACCTTGGTCTATAGTGCCAAAACACTCAATGCCCAAATTAAAAAACTTGCATTTGCATGGGGTCACTCTTGTACTCAGATTATCTAGGTGAAGCCTCCAACATTTGGCCTCCCAATGTCTAGTCAATCTGCAATAATGGAAATAGTTCTTGCATGGTATGCTTGGCCTTCTATACTTCCAACAATTGCTAGCATTGTGACCCATTTTCTTACAAAAGAAACAAACTAAGCCATTCATTTTCGATATTTCATGATGCTTGTCATCTTGGTTACTTGGTCCCCTGATAATTGGAGTGAATATGGATGGCAAAATCATCTCTTTGTTTCCCCCCTTCTAAGCTTCTACAAGAAATTTTGAGTGCCTTGTTGCACATGGCTTCTTTTTTGATTCCTCTTGCCTTGAAAAAAGTTGTTTGAGATACACATGTGTTGTCTTCTTGTCCATTGAATCCTAGGCCTTCATGCTTAGGCCTCTGTTGAGCTTCAATACGGATTAGAATTCATTGGCCATTATTTCCTAGCCCTTCATGATCATATCCCATTTTCCTCGCTCATCGTTGAATCTTAATGGATCATGAATTTTCATAGAAATGCATGCATAGAAAGGATGCCTCCATGGTAGGATGGAAGATAAGATATGAGTAGGGGATGCCTTAGGCATAACCTTGTTGTTCTTCTCATAGCTATGGATGACATTTGTTCTTGCAATAGGTCGTTGGAAAATCATTTCTCCTTGGTATGCAAGTTCCAACAACTCCTCGTTCCCCTTGGACTTGACTCTACAAGATTTCTTCTTGGATGTCTAGTTCTTGGGATGGATTTATAGGTGAAGCCTCCAACATTTGGCCTCTCAATGTCTAGTCAATCTGCAGTAATGGAAATAGTTCTTGCATGGGATGCTTGGCCTTCTATACTTCCAACAATTGCTAGCATTGTGACGCATTTTCTTACAAAAGAAACAAACTAAGCCATTCATTTTCGATATTTCATGATGCTTGTCATATTGGTTACTTGGTCCCTCGATAATTGGAGTGAATATGGATGGTAAAATCATCTCTTTGTTTCCCCCCTTCTAAGCTTCTACAAGAAATTTTGAATGGTTTGTTGCACATGGCTTCTTTTCGGATTCCTCTTGCCTTGAAAAAAGTGGTTTGAGCTACACTTGTGTTGGCTTCTTGTACACTGAATCCTAGGACTTCATGCTTAGGCCTCTGTTGAGCTACAATAGGGATTAGAATTCATTGACCATTCTTTCCTAGCCCTTCATGATCATATCCCATTTTCCTCGCTCATCGCTGAATCTTAATGGATCGCGAATTTGCATACAAATGTGTGCTTAATGATGAACGTTGTCCTATGCTACTAAGTCGACTCTTGTTGATATGATATTTACTGCATTGTTGTATACTAGAATTTTTTTTATGATCTTAAAGAGAGATATTTTTTTTCCTCACCTAGTGATCTGTGGAAGTACAGGTCTTAACCATGGTTGTTGAAGAGTTGATAGGCTCATGCGAGGAGCTGTCCATGTTAATGATGAACTGAAATTCATGTGAGGCACGTCAGGCATATAAAGTGTCAGCTTCCAGTTGATTGTTGGTCATAACGAGTCAAGTTTATGTTAGTGGTTGCACAACTGTATTCTCTGTTGTGTCACTCATTAATGTTTTTGTCATTTTCGTTGGTCCTTTCCTATAGTGACTTAAAATTCACCGTATTTTCTGGAGTCGATTTTTCATGGACAATGTTTTCTTGTGTTTGGCCGACTATGTCTCCTTTATTGATCCATGGTCGGTATATGGATTGACCGACTATTTCTATTGAGTTGTCGGGTTTTTTAATTTTTGGATCTACTTAGTCGATGTTCTTGATAGTTATTCTAATCCTCCATTTTGTTGTACTTCCCCATGTTTGTATGATAACCATGCTCACTTGAATCTAACTTTCTTGATTGGGATCTGTCTCAATCACTTGACTATCTTTTCATGAGGAATTATCTTAAGTTGGGAGATGGATTGGCATGTCGATCGTGTCTTCTTCTTCTTATTCTATGGCTCAACCAGGGGCTTCTTTCTCTCTCCATTTGGATTTTTGTTGTTTTTCTTTGAGGCTTTAAAATTTCTTTAATACGTATCTTTCTCTTCTATCGGTTTCTTATAACTATATTTCTATACTTGACTTTTATAATTGAATTTGGCTTACTAGTACAAGAAGGATTTATTTCCTTAATGATGTGATTAGTCTATTGTTTTTTGACTTCGACTAGACTATTAAATTTACCTTTCCAGCTCTGGTCGGCCCCTATTGGAATTTTTCCTGCTAATTTTTCCAATAGGGTTTCTCATCTTCTATGTATAATACTTTTTTAAATGGGCTCTGTTAATTAATTTCTTGAATGGATTCCCTAATAAGGTTTGAAGTTGAACTTCTCCATTTGGTCGAATGTCTTCAACAACATAAGGCCCAAGCCATGTTGTCTCTAGCTTTCTTGGTTTTCCTTTTAATCGACTGTCATATAACAAAAAAAATATCCATTTTTTATGTCCTTTTTCTTTAAATGGCGTTCGTGACATGATTTTGGTTGTTTTTTGTTAAGCCCTAATATTGGCTCATTACCCCTTAATTAGGGCATATTAGATTAGTAATGCTATTTTATTTATGTCGGCTTTAGGCCATTAGTTGTAATTTAGATTAGTAATGTTATTTTAATTATGTCGGCTTTAGGCCATTAT
>ML780242.1:123795-134057 GCA_009831015.1 Picea engelmannii
TTAGGGCATATTAGATTAGTAATGCTATTTTATTTATGTCAGCTTTAGGCCATTAGTTGTAATTTAGATTAGCAATGTTATTTTAATTATGTCGGCTTTAGGCCATTATTTGTAATTATACCTCCTAGTCTCCTATATATACCAAGGAGACATTTTCATTTTGAATCATATTGTACTTGAACATTTAAGTGGGGTAAAGGAGGTTTCCCCCTCGAAGAGGCTTATTATCTGAAATTATCTCTTTTTCAAGGCGTTGAGTACTTTTCCTGAGGTTTTTATATGCTATATTGATGTTTGGTTCTTAACATTTTTTTGTACTTCCTAATGGTGCATTGCAATTAATATTCCTTTTTCTAGCTTATTTAAATGGCACAGTCGGTCGTTCATGCTTCCACCTCGGTCGAATTTAGCCATAGCTGCCACCCTGTCAGAGTTGGACCAAAAGTGTAATGGAATAACGACTTCTTTCCCATAGACTAAATTAAAGGGAGTTTGTCTGGTTGATCATTTATAAAAATATCTATACGCCCATAAGACTACATGAAATTTATCATCCCAGTCATTTTTTTCGATGTCGCAGATTTTGGCAATTCCTTTATGTAGTGTTTTATTAAATTATTCAACTACCTCATTTCTTGGGGGTGACATGTTATTGTTCGTCTATGATCAATCAAAGAATTATTTATCGTGACTTGGATTGTTTCATTTATGAAGTGTGCTCCCTGGTCGTTGATTAGTGTAAGTAGAAATCCAAACCTTGTGCTTATGTTTTCGTAAATGAATTTCTCCACAACTTCTTTGGTGCATGATTCAACTGGTTCAACTTCTTCCATTTGGTCACGTGTTTTACTGCAGTAACAATATATTTCACGCTGGTTCTTTTTTCTCTATCACGAAAAGGGCCAACAAAGTCGACAACCCAGATTTCAAATTCTCAATTGGAGTTCACTAATCTTAGTGGAATTTCATTCTTCCATAGAGGTCTCCCAATCCTTTGAAAACTATCACACTTCCTAACCTGATCCAAACAATTTTTATGTAAATTCGGCCACAACAAACCCACCTAAAGTATCTTCCAAGCTATCGTGTTGGCCTGGAAGTGGCCATGAGCTGGTCCTGCGTGGGCCTCATTAATAATGTCTTCTCTTTCATGCTCAAGAGCGCATCTCCTTAGGATATCATCGGGTCCCATTTTGTATAGATATCCATTTATAAGGGTGAATGGTGTTGCTTTTAGAGCTAGCATCTTCTTTTTATTTTTCGTAAAATCCTATGGAGCATTTCTATCTTCCAAAAATTTTTCTATATCCTACAGATCTTTTGGGGCAGCTTCGACTCGAAATAGATGTTCGTCTGGGAGTTCGTCTTCTATGCTTGTTGATTCCTCTCCTATTTAAAGTAGAGATATATGGTTGGGTGAAAAATTCTTTTTCCTAGGTCGGATGATTCTATCGAATTCAAATTCCTCGAATAAGAGAAACTAATGACATATTTTTCCTTGGTGAACTGGTTTATTAGCTAAATATTTTAATTCCTGATTATTTGTAAAGAATTTGAAAGGTTTCGTGAGTAGGTAATGTCAAAACCTTTTTAATGTGAATATTATCGACAAAGTTTCCCTTTCCATGGTCGAATAGTTCATTTATGCTTTGTTCAATTTTCTAATGGTGTATGCATTTGGGTGGTCGACTGTGTCATCGTGTGGTTGCGCTATAACTAACCCAACAACAATGTTCGAAGCATCGACATGGACATGGAACTTTCTCCACTAGTCGGGATGTTTGAATATGGGGGATTCAACTACTTTTTCTTTAAGAATTTCAGTCATTCCTAACAGTCTTGACTCCATCTGAACTCAATTCCTTTTCTGGACCAACTCATCCATTGGGAATGCGATATTTGAATAAAGGCGTATAAATTTTCTATAGTATCCTGTGTGTCCAAGGAATATTTTAATTTGTTTTTGATTTACAGGTGGCCTCAAGTCAAGGATAATTTTTATCTTTTCCATGTCTACTTTTACACCGTCTTTGCATACCACATGGCCTAATAGAATGCCAATTGGTGTGGCAAAGATGCACTTATCGATGTTGAGAGATAGTTGGATTTGTCTGCATCATTCAAGCATTAGTCTAAGCCATTATATATGGTTTTTGAATAAGTTGTATATCATCCATTCATTGAAATATAAACAACCATTATTTTGTATATATACTCTTGGAATGCTTTGACTACTATTATTGAGAAAACTGTTGGGGCGTTCTTCAGTCCAAATGGCATTACCTTGTAGGTGAAGGAGCAAAATTCAAAGACACATTTCATCTTTGGTTGATCCCCTTTGGCTATTGGTATGTCATTATATCCCGAGAATCCTTCTATAAATGAATTAACATTTGAGAACTATGACTTCATTAATTATTTCATCGACGAACGGAGTGGGAAACAAATCCGTTAAATTTAGTTTGTTGAGACCTCTAAATTTGACGCAAATTCTTAACTTCCTAGGGTCGTTCTTCTTCGATTGAACCACCAGAGGACTTTCCCATTTAGCTTTTTCAATTGGATATATGATGTCTGCTGGAAACATTCCTTTGATTTCCTTCTGAACAATGGGCTTGCATTTGTGAGATAATTTATAAGGTCTCTTTTTTATTGGATTTTCTCCTGGAATGAGTTCAATTTTCATCTCCCATTTCTTCTACAAGTCCTTTTAGATATTTATACTCTCATGAAAATACATCTTGATATTCTTTGAGTAATTCTACTATGTCATTTGTTTCCTTCTCTATCCAATAGTTTCCTACTCGTGCCATTTTTGGTTGATCGTCGTTTGATATGTTGAATTATTTAGTTTTAATTTCAACATTCATCCACTCTAATGGTTTTTCTTTGTCGAGATAACATTCCCCTTCTTTGATTTTGGTGAAGCTCTATAGGAATTCAGGCTATTAGTGGTCTTATTTTTATTCCTTAGATATATTTAGTACTGATTTTACATTGTTTTGCAACATCAAGTGATCACTTTTCCATCGGAAGCTCTAGCCCGAACAAGTTATATTCTCCATGTTGATTCTTCATGTTGTCGTAGTTCCATTATTTTTTGTCGAAACAAGGTTGCAAATCGATGTCGAGCCTAGATCAATTGTTATATTCCCTTTTACCTTCTGTGTAGTTGGAATCAGGTTTTATAAAAAAAAAATGATTTGTTGAACTTCTTCTTTTAGATGTTCCTCTTCCGAGGTAAATTTGAAGTATTGGATAAAAAAAAATTGATGTCAAACCAATTTAGTGTATGACCACAAGCTTCTTCGATTTTGTACCATTTATTTGGTATTTCTTCCAATTTTCTTGCAAACATGTGAGGCCATACCCTTTCATATCTGCATCCTATTCAGTTCCATTCATTCTCACAACAGTGAATATGATCGACTGGGTCATACCCAACTTTTAAAATAGGGATGTCAACAACTTTAACTAGTTTATTTTCTTTGAAATGTTCTACAAAGTGAGTCGATACATGTGTCCATGTTTGCAGTCTCGGGAAATGTGTTTCCCACCACCTTGTGGCTTGGCCTGTAAAGGTTTCTTCCAAGCTTTGAGTTTTTCCTTGTTCTCAGATAGATTTAGAAACTTCCTCGACATGTGTCGATGGAACATTTTGTTCAATGTAACATAGTGACTTTTTCACCACGTTGTTGGTCAGAATAAGTGTAGGGGTTTGTCAGAGTCTCTTTTCATAAACTATAGGTACTACTTGAATTGAATAGCATGTTACAAAAATTTTAATTGGGATGGATGCAATGGTCCAACAATAGTTTGAGTGCGCCTCATAATTTTCAATATGCTAGTTATATAGAGATGAGTCAGAGTTGTATCCGATTAAAAGGGGATATTCGACTGAGATTTCTCCTTGTGATTTTGGTTTGACGTAATCTCTTTGTTAATTGACTATTTGGGACAGACATCATGCTTCATGATCTTCATCCAATGACTCACACCAAGGTTTCCCTTCATTAGGATCTAGAAGAATGATTATTTTTTCTTCCATTCCCTTTTAACTTGATTCTGTCTTTTTCAAGGGAGATATTTGTTTTCATTTGTCGTCCCCATGACCAACCAAAAAGTGCTTCATATGTTATAATTCCCTTGACTAATTAGGTTGATGTTGATATACCCATGATATAATTTTCAACATTTCTGAGTATATCAACATGCTCTGTTAATATTTGATCTTCTAGATTTAGGTAATTTAGTGTTGGCGCTAATGAAGGAAGACCAAGCCGTATCCATCTCTCTCAAGGTAGGATATTTACTTGTGATACAAAGTCGACGATTCTATACATCTCTCTCATGAGATTGACCATATCAAACAATAAATTCTATTCAATACCATATGATATATTGTAATCGAATATTTTATTATGTTGGGTTAAAAGTTGTAACATGTTCATGCGGTGATTTATTTTTTTTCCATGGGAAATTTCTCTTTATATTCAAAAAAATACTGTCCCTTCGAAGAACCTATTATCAAATTGGGAGCTGACATCAATAAATAGCTATGAATTTTTCTCAAAACATAGAACCTTCTTGCATCATCCAAAAAAACACATATTACAAACATGATACAAAAAAGATGAGAAAACCCTCAAAGAACTAAGATTCAACTATAAGGCTGATATGAACCACCCACTAAGAAGCAGGAAAAAAAACTGTCTCTGATGCAAAATTAGAATAACTTCAAGTAATGAGTAGGACCCTAATTACCATCCTCCCACTGAGTAAAAGCAATGTTGCCAGACAGATTTGATTGTGCCTTCTTTGATAAATAGTCTTCTTCTATATTCTCTTCTCCATATATATGAGAAAATGAGATATCCCTGAAGAGTGGAAGAGTTTCTATGATCCTTTCCTTCCATCTTTCTAGTGATACTACCTGGATGGCTCCCCTCTTATTTAGCCATTCTATTACAATCTTGGAGTCGTCAAGCAATAGCATTTCGGAAATTGGCAGTCTTATGGCCAAAGTTAGAGAGTCCCAAGCCCCCAAGAGTTCATCCCTGGTGTTTGACCCTTTCCCACAATTGAAAGTCCACAGATAAGAAGTGTTACTATTTATCATTATCTTGCCTCCAACCCCACTAATTCCACCCCTTTGTTGAGCTGCTTCGTCAAACCAAGAAATAACTTTTCCAACTGGGAAATTTACTTGGGTAATACGAGTAGGATTGACTCTTGCCTTGATTCCATAAATATTAAAAGCTCCTATAGATTTGTAAGCTACCTTCTGGAAAGAGGGTGTACCTGCATCAAAGATAGTTAAATTTATTTCATTCCAAATGTACCAACTAAGGAGAGCAGGAAACAAAGGGTAAGATGGATTCAATTTTGTCCAGTTTTCATAACAATCGCCCACAGATGAACCAATCCACCCACTTAGTAGGTTTAGAACACTTATTACCTTGTTCCAAACAACATTGGTGAATGAGCAATTCACAAATAAATGCATACATGTCTCACTACTTTCTTTGCAAAGGATACATATGCTAAGACCCACCCAGCCTCTTTTTTGGAGGTTTTCCTAAGTAAGGATCTTATTTTCTTCCACCAGCCATGTAAATAACTTAATTTTTAATGGGCAGTCCCATTTCTAGATCTTTCTCCTCCATCCAACTACTTTAGTCGTCCAAATCTTTGCCGCTATAACATTATACACATTTTTTTACTGTTAGTTGGTTTGTGTTATCACCTCCTATCCATAATAAATCATCTGAATGATCCTGAAGATGTATACCTGAGCCGATCATATTTTTTCTAAACTTTTCCCATTCAATATCTATATCTCCCTCGAGCTCTAGGGCCGAAACATCCAAGCAGTCAGAGCATATAGCTCCCCGAGCTTGATCAAAGCGTGCTTGGTAAAGTAAATATACTTTTTTGTGGTTCAATCTCTCTATTAGCTCATTTGATAATAGTGAATCATTACCCAAACCCAATATAACATCTCTCCCTATAACAATTGACTGTCCAGTGCCAGGATTCCGAGAAAGCCACTGAAGAACAAGTGGTAAAGCATTAATTAAGTTTTTCCAGGTCTGAGATCCGAAGGACACCTTCTTCGATGCCGATCTTAACCAAGTGTGTACATGTTCATGAGGAAAATACTTATCTTTTGTCACCCTTTTCCATATACCAGGTTTTTTCAAAGCTCTCCATAAAGTATTTGATGTCAGGGTGTGATAAAAAATGTAAATATTTCTTAGACCCCATCCTCCAAAGAGTTTTGGCTTCGAAACCAATTCCCACTTGCACAAATGAAAACTTATTCTCTTCTTATTTCCATACCAAAGAAAATAAAAGACCATTTACCTAGTTTTGTTTAAAACTGATACATGAATATGTGTTAAAGCCAACCAGTAAACTGGAAGACTTTCCAAGACAACTTTAACAAGAATATACCTGCGTCCCAAAGATAATAGCCTATTGCACCAGTGATTGATCCTGCGTTCAAACTTTTCTAGGAGCCAGCTCCAATCCTCAGCTCTATAGCTCTCCATTTTTAGAAAGTATCCCAAGTAATTCAATCCCCCTGAGAGGTTTTTTGATTCAATTATGTATAAAACTTTTAGCTCTTCTATAGTCTCTTGTTGTATGCTTGAGTGCAAAAAACTCTATTTTTTGAATATTGACTCTCATCCCTGACACCTTACATAAAACATTAATAATTTTGTTTATCTCAGTCCATTCAGACATCTTGGCATTTGTCATGATAATCACGTAATCCAAAAATAGAAAATGTAAAATCTTTATCAATCTAGAAACTTTAATCCCGGTCAGAGTCCCTTCCACTTGTCCCTTTTTTAGCATGATGCTGAGACGTTCCATCACAAGAATGAATAAGAAGGGTGATAGAGGACAACCCTGGCGCAACCCACACTCGCTCTGGAAGAATTTTGTCACCTCCCCATTGATCAGAACAACAAAAGCAGTAGAAGTTATACAACCCATTACCCAGTTTGTAGTGACCACCCCAAATCCAGATTGGAGAAGGACAAGATGCAAAAAATCCCAATTGATGCAGTCATATGCCTTCTTGAGATCCAACTTCAGAATGATAGCTTGCAATTTTTTTGTCTTAATGTTGTGCAAGCACTCCTTTGTCGTGTCGATTGCGTCTAATATATGTCTTCCCTTTAGGAATCCTAATTGTTCTTCTAAAAGCTCACAAGAGAGGATAGGGTGAATCCTCCTTGCAATTATCTTTGATATAATCTTATAGAATAAATTACAAAGAGCTATTGGGCGGAAATCAGAAAACGTACTAGGGTGATTTACATTGGGAATCAGGGCAATGAATGTGGAGTTTAGCTTCTTTATTACTTCACCTCTTGTTCTCGACTCCTCCACAACCTCCAGCAAGTCTTTGCCAACTACTTCAAAAAAATGGAGAAAAAATTCAACAGTCCAGCCATTAGGCCCCAAACTCTTATCCTTTGTAAAGCATTTTAATACTTCAAGTATTTCCTCCTTTGTGCATGGTTTTTCTAGAGATGGTACCTCCTCCTCCTTTACCATCCTAGGAAAGAGCCTAACAATATCAATCTGATCACCTAAAATATTTGTGCCCGAAGCCTGATAGAAAGATTTAAAATGGTTGATAGCGACTTTTTTTATTTCTTCTTTATGCATATGGGTCCTACCTGCATCATCCTCAATCTCCCATATATGCTTTTTATTCCTTCGAAATCTGGTGAAGCGATGGAAGAGCTTCATGTTTTTATCTCCGTTGGTTATTCAAATTTCCCTACTATTCTGTCTCCATCACTCCTCCTCCTCCAATAACTTCTTTTTGTGTGCTTCCTCCAGAAATATCACTTTGATCTCATAGTCCTCACACTACATACCCTGCGATTTCAGATGAATGATATCGTCTAAGCCTCTCTCGAGTTTGACCATTTCATCATGTTCCCTGGTCCGTTTTTCTTTTGACCAGATCTTTGCCCACACTTTCAAACATGTTAACTTCCTTACTAGTCTACTTTGAGCTCCCTCTTGGAGCTGTAGGGAAGTGTCATTCCAAACTTCTCTCACCAGTGAATCAAAAGTAACCTCTCGTAACCAGGCTAGGTTTAATTTAAAAGGAAAGGCAACCTCAGATCTTTATTCACCCAACTGTAGAAAAATTGGCGCATGATCTGAAATAAAAGGATATTCAACCCATGCGCGGAATCTACATGAAGAAGTGAGCATGTTTTCTGCCACGTAGAACCTGTCTAATCTCTTTGAGATCCCTTCATGTCCAGACCTCCCATTCCTCCAGGTCGACACCACCTCAGTCGGAGCCACATCCACCAACTTACTTTTTGAAAATAACATTTTAAAAATACCTCCAAAGAATCTACTAGTGTTGACTCTCCCCAAATCTCCTCTGAACTAGTAGTTAAGTTTAGGTCACCTGCCAAAATCAAGTCTTCAACAGCTAAAAGACCCACTCTATCATTTTTTTCCTAGAAAATTTTACAATCATGGCAGGGACCATATGCATTCAAGAGTGCCACCTTTCTTCTTATCTCTAAACTTGTACCTGTCAAAAAAATCCCGCCAAAACTTAGGACCGGGACTAACTCAAAGTAGGTAGGGTCCCAAGAAATAAGGGGCTCACCCGAATTTCCAACAGAGCTACCAACACAGATCATCCACTCAGGCCTGAGTAAATTCATGAAATTTCTGTTGGAGAAATTTCTATTTTCGGCACACTAGTTCAGTGGGAGTTAACTAACTAGTTCTATTTTAGACTTTCTAATCTTAGACCATCATTATTATGCATGCATTCCTAATTATATGATGTCATTTCCTATATGAGTGAAGATCACTCGCTCATTGATCATATCATAATATGCATTGATTCTCATTCTTCATTGTGTATCTCTCTTCCTTTTCTTGATAAGCTTTGTTTGTGTATGCTTTAGCTAGATCTCCTGTGCAGGTTTCCATGAAACACTGACATGGTATCAGAGCCGAGCTGCTTGGAGCAACCCAGACAAGCTAGAGAAGAGAGAAAAAGGATTTGAGAAAACCTAGTTTCTTCCATCGCTGTGTCCTATCCCTATCGAAAGGTGCGACGATTGGAATCGTTGCAGCCTATCCCTATCAAAGTGTGCGACGATTGTTCTCAGACTTAAGAAATTTTCTTTTTCCAAGCATCATCACAGCCTATACACAACCAAGGTGCGACGTCGTCGCACTAATATTTTATTCATCTGGGGTGCGACGATTCATTTTTTCACAATTGTCGCATTGTGTCCTTCACTAGGGTGTGACGATTTAGCATCATCGCATTTTATCCTTCTCTAGGGTGCGACAATTTAGCAACCCTCCAAAAATTGGTTTTCTACAGTAAAATTGTGATAACTCGAAATCCGTGAACTGGGTCAGGCTGAAATGTTTACCAGAGACATATAACATAGGTTTTCTTATGCTCACCAAAAATCTCCAAAAACCACATCATATTTTAGGAGATATAGTTATTTTATCATATCTATAGCTGCCATAACACCATCAGTCATATCTCGAAATCCACGATCTAGGTTTTCAAGATATTTTCAGAATCAATAGCAGAGATGGAGGCGATGCAACTTTTTCAATCAAGTCTAGTGATAATACTCACACCGTACAACTATTTTTAATGGAATTCGAAGGCCACATTCCAAATCAAAAGAAAAGGACTGTATAATTTGATGACGGCGATAGAAACAGAGCCTACATCAGCACTTGATAAGACCAGATGGGAGAACCATAAGGACGAGGCCACATGACTAGTTCTTGAGTTAATCTCCACCGATTTATGGTTTCATGTTTCTGCATGCAAGACTCCAAACAAGATCTGGACCACCTTGGAAGGACTCTTTGGAAAGTAGGATGAGATGCGAGGTCATATGCTTGAGGTAGAGTTGAATACCTTATACCTTAAAATTTTTGATAATATACAAGATTTCTTTACTAAATTTAAATCTTTGATTTTGAGCTTGGATGAATGTGGTATTGACAAGTCTACATAAGTGAAACAACTTATTCTAACAATATTGGCCAAGCTAGGACTAGAATATGTTGTACATGTCTCCAATTTTGTAATGCCCCATATTTTGACCTTAGGAAGTTAGAACATTGTTGTTTAACCAATCTTGATAATTCAAAATTTAGCATTTGTTTGGAGTCAGTTAGACTTTGTTAGACATTGAGATGTGTATCTCTAGGCCTATTTGTAT
>ML780242.1:135952-164204 GCA_009831015.1 Picea engelmannii
GTTATTAGATTTATCATTGAGAAGATGTAGAAGAAATGTGTAAATAAAAATCAATGAAATAATGCTAAAAACAAAGTTGTTAATGTGTAAGTGTTTGAATAAATTGTTAATTGCTTAGCATCCGGTGGACGGGTGTCACAAATTTCCATTATGGCAGATGTCTTTTGGGTGCAAATTGGAAAATGCCTACGATGGCTCAGTTCATTGAGTCCCTCACACAAGAGCAGACAAAACTCATATAGATGGGCCTCATGAAAGATCCACTCATATAGATGGGCCTCATGAAAGATCCCAAAGCACATGCACTCACCATGCATGATGGAAAAGGGTCATCCAAACAAAACGAAAAGGAGGGATATTCCAAACCCTTTAATGATTCTTCAAGTTCCAAAGACTCTTCAGATTCCAAGAAGAAGAAGGGGAAGTAGTGCACTTATTGCAATAAAATGAATCATGAAGAATCCACATGCATGAAGAAACAAATCGATCTTATGGCACATGCACTTCAGTAGAAAAACCTTGGAAACTTCATTCTAGAGGGATTCAAGAAGCAGAAGGAAGAAGATCCTTCTCCTAAGAAAGGTAATCATCATGTTTCGGTTGCAATTAATTACTCATCTGATTCATTCATTATAGATTCTGGCGCATCCCACCATATGGCAATGAAAGAGGATTTTTTCTCTTCTTTGAGTCCATGCTCAAGACCCCCTATTATCATGGGGGATGATGCACCAGTAGCAGTAGTAGGAGAAGGGAGAGTGGAACTCCACAATGTAAGTTTTGAGAATGTTCTACATGCTTCAAAGATTTCTATGATTCTTCTCTCAGTTTATCAGATCACTCATAAACGTAAAAAGGTTGAATTTACATCAGATTAAGTTTCAGTAATTGACATGCATGAAAATTCCATCATTACAATTGGTGAGGTGGATCACAAGTTAAGGTTATATAAATTCACTAAGTTTTCTGATGATGACTCATGTTTTCTACTTACACATAAGGAGAGTACTTTGCATGCACCTCCAGTGCAACATGCATATACTCTTATGTTTCCATTAGTTTCATACATTAGAGATGATTCCATGCACTCAGATTATGTACATGGAAATAAGTAGGTAGTATAGCCAAATAAGAAGCCAACACTGAAGCTTCAACATATGCCCAAGATGTTATAGTTCACACTTCAGGCAACAGGCAACCTTGTAGGGAATCCATTGGATTCGAGGAGGACTTGATCTCAGCTTGAGGAGCCTTCTCATGTATTTTCAGCTTCAAAACCTGCGATGCCCATGCATTTCTATATGGTTCAATATACCGATCAATAGAACTACAATAGGGTTGTGGGAAATCCATTATGGAAAGAAGCCATGCAAAAGGAGTATGACTCACTCCTAAAGAATCAAACTTCACATCTGGTTACACTTCCACCAGAAAGGAATATTTTTCGGTGCAGATGGGCCCACATGATCAACCAGTAGAAGGCCCGACAGGTTGCCAAAGGACTTCATTAGATTGATAAATATTTCTACATCTTCACTAATACTTTTAGTGAGCATAAGTTTAAGACTTTGTGGGATCATCTTTCAGTGAAGAACACAGTTGCTAGCAGTTGCCATTTTCTTCTTTTGATACATCGTCTTTTTAGGGGGGGTTTTGTTCCCACGTGGTTTTCCCTCTTTCCTTGTTTTAATTCATCGTTCATTAGTTTCATTGTACCTGAGTACCTAAAATGGCCTAGTATCCAGGACTCATTTTTTACTCCATAGTGATGTTCATGGGGGGTGTTGGAGAAATTTCTATTTTCAGCACACTAGTTCAATGGGAGTAACACTAATTCAGTGGGAGTTAACTAACTAGTTCTATTTTAGAATTTATAATCTTAGACCATCACTATTATGCATGCATTCCTAATTATAGGATGTCATTGCCTATATGAGTGAAGATCACTCACTCATTGATCATATCATAATATGCATTGATTCTCATTCTTCATTGTGTATCTCTCTTCCTTTTATTGATAAGCTTTGTTTGTGTATGCTTTAGCTAGACCTCCTATGCAGGTTTCCATGAAACACTGACAGTTTCTTGCTTTAACCACATCCACCAGAGTTTCTTGTAAGAAAAATACAGAAGGACGTGTTTTCTCTAATAGTCTTCTCATGGAGGCAAGTTTTAGGGGTCCTCCCACCCCTCTGATATTGAGGGATAGACGGATCATGACTTAGCCCGTGAAAGGGATTTCATGCCTCTAAGGGCCCCTTGATCCAGAACAGTAGACTGGAAAGCCGAAGACAATCCCACAATACTTGCCTTTTTGTTTGCACTTCACGTTTTTAAAGGAGAGATATCCATACCTAGGCCCTATGACCAAGCCAGATCCTTCCCATGATCAGTCCCCACCCTCATGGATATAGTAGAGGCTCCCTTTTCTCTGGAATGAGAAACTAAGTCCTTCCCTAGATACGTTAGAATAGAGATGGAACCATAAATTTCAGAGGAGGAGGGAATTAGGGAGGAAAGCAAAAGTTTCAAAAAATGATCACTAATGGTCGGCTCAGCACAACCCGGAACAAGGTTAGGGTTCTCCTCTTCAAGGGGAACATGCAAAACAAGAGATCTCAGGGAAAAAGAAGAAATAGGTTCCGACAGAGTCCCTCGCCTAGAAGTAGAAATAATAGGAGGAAAAATGACAGAGTCCAAAACCGATGACCCACCACCTTTTTCCTGGAGACCCGAATTCAGATGTACTATATTTTTTAGAGAGTCTCTCTCCTAAAAAGAAAGCGAATTATACAACAAGGGGAAGAATAATTTAAGCTAATCAATGTACGAAGAATCCATTGGTTCGAGACTTTCGTCAGACCTCAAGCTCGAAAAAATTCCCAAGTCTGGAGAATCCCTCAGCGACGAATAACTGTCAACCATGATATCCTTGGAGAGGTCCTCCTCGGTAGGAGCACCAACAAACTATGTGCAATCCTTGTGCAAATGTTCGGTCCTTTAGCAAATCGAACAACGAAAAGGGAGACCCAATTAGTCCAACCATTGGGCGAAAAGGGGGCCCCACCACTCAATGTCCAAAGATTCCATCAATCCTGCATGAATATCAACTTCTACTAGAACCTTTTCCATCCTCTTATCAGACGCAGAGAGAGCACATTCATCAACCCTTAGAAAATAGCCTAAAGAATTTCCAATTAACTCCAACGCCTTTGGGTTCCATAACTGAAGAGGAAGCCCCTAGAGGAGAACCCAGACATGGCTAAAACTGAAGGACTCTGATACCAGGTTGAAGTTGTTGCACCACCTCTTTAACATCATGCTTCCACCTCTGTAACCCCAAAACTTGTCGAGAATTCAGGTCAAGTCCTCTGGACTCTTAAAGATGAATCCGAGCCAACCTCTGGGTAAGATTAAAACCTTCGGAGAGTAGCCCAAAACAGGCTCCCAAGTATCTGTCAACCACTCCTCCAACTTTTGGGTACACCACTCCTTATAAGCTAACCTACCAACAAGAGGGAAGAGAGAGAGAGGTTGCAAGATTCTGCTAGACCTACATCCATACCCATTACTAAGCGGTGTTTTTTATGCTTTTGCTTCCACACCCACTGAGGTTGTTTGAAATCTCCCCGCTTATGACTGGTAGAAGCCCCTAGACAATCTTGAAGGTCACCCTTCTATGAGTAGGCACCTCGTACACCCTTTTCTATAGTTATCCGATACAAAGGTTCACCCATAGGGCCTTCCTGTTTCTTTGAACCAGCACACAGTGGAGAACTCGACACCGATTTTTTACCAGTTGAGTGACAAAAAAGAGAGTTAGAGCGTAGGGTGGATGGTGGTAAATCCGTAACTGGAGCATTTAAGAAACAATTATTAGTCATCATCTGGTAATAATTGTTGCAGAGCTCGTCAACCGACGCAAGCAGCTCCTGCCAATCCCATGGTTCCACATCCTCCCCTCCCAGTGAAACCATGACCTCACTATCTATTTGGAAGTATCTCGACCCCACATAAATTCGGTGAAATAATAAGAACGAGATGATGTACATAATTTCTTCCCAAATTCAAAATCAATACATTGTGAGAGATGGATAATACACTTCGGATGACTTCACACACCTTTGTGAAAACACGTTTTTGTAAATTATCGGTAACCACACTAATTAGCTTACCCCCGAAGCGGGGAAAGGGAACGTTGAAAAAAACTAAGTAATATATGTTTTTATGACCATCATAATATTTAGTAAGAAAACAAATTATAAAACAAAGATGATATTGTTTTTATGACCATCACAATATTTAGTGAGAGAATAAATAATGAAATAAAGATAATATATAGAAATGAAGGATGTAATCAAATTTTCTAAGTATATTATAAAAATAAAAGATTTAGATACATCTAATTATAATTTGATATGAAAATGCAATAAAATAGATATCAACTTTTATTATCCTAGTAAATACAAAACCATGTCATTGACTAATTTTACATTAATTATTTGTAAGATAAATTAGATATATCTTCTCAATAGAAAAGACCTAAATATTCCTCACATTATAAGCTATTTTGTGAGATGAATTTTCCCAAAATCCAATATCCACTAAACTAAAATTTAGTCAAAATCCAATACCCACTTAAACCAAGAAAGCATAACTCCTTAAACGCTATAATGTACATTATTTTAAAAAATTTTAAAAATTTTGTAGGTTAAATGTGGCTGTGATCTATAGATGTAATAATATATTAAAAATTCAAATGAAATAAAATGACATTACTCTTTTTTCCTCATTAAACAAATTCATCGTGGAATAATAACTTCTCTTTCCATATTTATTGTATTTTTGAAATACTTATGATCGATCTTCTAGCCATATTTTTTTCATGAAATAATTTAGTTCTAATTATTAAATTTTACTTTTGTATGACAATTTAGTATTTTGATTTTAAATTTTAAATTTTGATAGTATGTAATTTAGTTTTAATTCTTAAATTTTACTTTAGTATGACAATTTAGTATTGATTATTATTTTATAATAATTAAAAATAAAAACAAAAGTCTATAACATATATTTTGCTAAATAAATAAGATTATATTTAAAACTTATTACTGAAATTGAAATTTATCATTCATAACTTAATATTAAACTTAAAATTATTAAACAAATAAACCAAATCATCATTAAAAAAAACTTAAAATTTATTTAACAAGTAAAGTAAATCAAATCATAATCACTACACACTAATAACCAATTATAACCTATATTTTTTTTCTAAATAAACAAGGTACTTTTCTTTCTGACCAATTTGACTTTGTTCTTCTGCCAGATTTGGCGCTATCGCAAGGCTATCATGAAAGACAAAACGGACATGGATATCAGAGGGGTTAGAGGACATTTTTGTCCGATGGCAAAGGACAGGCTTGTTAATTATTATTTTTGCTATTTGGAGGAAGATCCTCCCAAACAAAACCGACATCTCCAAGTATGGGGCCCGCCGTAGTTGGTGGAGGGTTTTTATATAGTGGGTGGAAAATAACCCACGTCGCCGATGTAAAAGAAAAAGCTAGTCTATATAGCGAACATTCGATGTTCTCTTCCACAACATTTTCGGCTCCTGACAAAATTTACTTTTCAAGATTCTATAAAATAATTAATCCATAGGATCAGATCTGATACTTTGGCTTTGGCATTACACAGTTTTAGTTTTTCTTATACCATTTTATATGACACTTTTTCTTTTCTAAGTGCATATAAGTAAATAAATTATATGGCCCTCTTTCATAAGTGAATATGAGTAAACAATTTCTTCCCTGAGTGAATATGAGTAAACAATTTCTTGTAAAATAAAATTTTATTAATTTTTAATAATTATTATTAAATGGAAATCAAATTAAAATTATATTAAAATTTTTAATTCTTTAAATTTATAAAAAAGTATTATGAAAAAGAGAGCAGCACTCAAATCACAAAGATTATATATGTATGTTTCATTTAAATGAGATTGTTTATAAGTATGTTTGACATGTTACCATGTTGTCTAGTTAGGTTGTTCATATTTTTATTTTTTTTAATCTAAGGTTATAAATTAAACATTAAAAAAAACAAACTAAAATTACATATCCAAGTGCATGTGTTATTTGAATGAGGATAATCATATGTTATGTATTATTAGTTATTTGTCACTTAGCTATTAATCAATTTAGGTTTCTCTTAATTCATAATTTATCAAAAGTTGAAAGGGATCAAATCTCTTGACATGCAATTTTTTTTTTTAAATATATAACTTGAGGAAATATTTGCATCTAACCATTATGTATATGTCTTAAATAAATTTGATCCTTTAAAATTTTGTAAATATCATCTATAATCTAGAGAGTATCTATCAAGAAGTCCACTTCAAATGTTAGATGAAGAATAAGGTTAATAGTAATAAAATAACATTGTTTTATGATAAAAAAATGTGAATAGTAAGAAAGTAATGCATGTAATAAATAACACACAAATTACACATTGATCAATCACAATTTATCTTCCCCAACTTTACTTATAGTCACACAAACTAATTTTCCCATCTTTTCAAATAGATCATATAAATTATAAGGAGGTTGAAATCGAAGATAGTTAAAAACATTAACTCAAGATTTTGCAGTAAAGGACATACAGTTCCTCTCTTTATTTCTAAAATTAATAATTTATTTACCCAACCTCTTATGTTTTCCCTAATTCTATACTCATTCCAATGAATTCTTTTGTTTTTAATGCATTGTATATATATTCACGTAACTTTAACTCAAGATAATTAAAAACTTTAACTCAAGATTTTGCAGTAAAGGACATACCATCCTCTCTTTATTTCTAATATTAATAGTTTATTTCTCCAACCTCATATGTTTTCCCTAATTCTATTCTTATTCTATTGGATTCTTTTGGTTTTAATGCATGATATATATATTCACATTATAAAAAAAAACATTATGAACGATAACAATGATTTCAATTAACAAATATTAAGATCACACCAAAGCAAGTAAAGTAGTGGACATTAGCTTATAAATGAGAACCTCTTTCCCAACATTATATTTTCAAATTGTTTTGTAATATATTATTGTCAAAATTACTTGACTATATAATTCACATTGTGGTTGTTGACATCAATGCATGGGATCATTTTTCTCTATATTGTTTCTTTCTCTTAGGCATATTTCATACAACATATGTGTATCATGTGTATCGGTGTTTTAAATTAATGGACTATATTGTCACTAAAATGAATATGTTGGAACAATTTCCTCTTTCTTTATAAAAAATCCATTCTTTAAAAACTATGTTGTTATTTGCTAATCTATTAATTTATACCAAGTAGATTGATCTATTAAATTATACTAAGTAGGTTGCTTCTTTGGATTATGATTGATAAGATATGGTTACTAGTGAATTAAAATATCTTTAATGCAATGGTATAATTATTTACTTTAATATAGTTCATTGTCATGTTTCAAGTACTTATACTTTTTATTATCAGTGATTTGTTTAGTTGTTGAGTAAATTTTCATAAAGGATTTTGTAATTAAATTTCCAATGGAGTAATCTTCATTACCAAAGGTGTCTACATTTAGTAATCACAATTTTGAATGCAAAAATATTGAAGAATTACAATTCTCAATGCAAGGTTATTCAGTTAGATAACAATTTTAGTCACTTTAACGTAGAATAATAATTTATAGCAAGTAGGTTTCTTTTGGGTGGATTATGATTGATAAGATGTGGTTCCAAGTGATTTGAAATATCTTCAATGAAATGCTGTAATTATTTTCTTTTATAGAGTTCACTATCATGTTTTGTAATTTTCCTTTTTATCATGATTTGTTGATTTATTGTTTTTTATCATCAAGGGTGATCCAGATTTTATGAGCAGAACGAAATGAATAAAAATTATTAAAATATGCTTAACACAGAATAACAGAGATACAATAAAACCGGTTTTATATTCAATACGGAAATAAGCGGAAACTATAAAATGCAGCGGAAAACAAGCTTGTTGGAATGGTGGTGGCTTATCTCTCAGAAGAGATGTGACAGTTGCACTCATTCACAAGAAGATGATTACAATGAGGCTCTGAAGGCCTTTTCTACAATAAATAGGAATGTCAAAAACCCTAGACATCCAAAAACCTAACCCTAGGAGATGAAGCGTCAAAAGTCAATTGGGCCTCATTTGGGTAAGTTAGTACATCAACTTCTTGGGGTCGTAATTTTTGTGTGCGATCTCCGTTTTAGGAGCACGTTACACATGGACGATTTTAGGGGCTAAATTTCGCTCATGGGCTAATTTTCCATGGTTTTTCCAAAAATGAGATTCGCTATTTTGAAAATCATTCGCCCAAATTCTATAGGATAAAATTATTTTACCTTAAAATTCGCCAAAATTTTATAAAATCTATATAAAATCCTTACAAATTTGAATATTTTTACAAAAATATCGCCAATCATTTATAGTTTGCATTTGAAGGATTAGTAAGATTCACCAAGGTTTCTACATTTTAAAATAAGTTTTCATCCTTAAAATCATCCCTAGAGCACGATAGCCCATTGGAAAGGTATCGTCGAGGAGATTCATTTTGGGGGATCAATCAAAGCCTTTGGCTATCATTGAGAAGCTTGATCTTGAAAAACCTTCATTTAGGCCGTCAAAATGGCCCCGGAAGTTAAAAATTGCTAAAAATAGTAAATTACCAAAATTGCCAGAAAACTGTTTTGAGCGAGTTGGAAAAGGTGGGTGGTCATCGATATTCACTTGAATCAAAATGTTTCATATTTACAATTTCCAATGGAGTAATCATCATTTTCAAAGGTGTTTGTATTTCATAATTAAAATTCTCAATGCAAGGTTAAGTAGCTATATTACAATTTTAGTCAATTTAACTGAGCATATGAATTCATACAAAGTAGTTTGTTTCTTTGAATTATGATCGATAATATATGATTATGAGTGAATTAAAATATCTTTAAAACAATATTGTAACTATTCACTTTTATATAGTTCACTATCATGCTTTGTGCTTTTTCATTGGTGATTTGTTTATTTGTTCATTTTTTTTTTAAATTGAAGTTCTCATATATTTTCATTTTCACCTTTGGCAATGTAAAATATCCAATGGATGGGTGTAAAAAATGTCACTTATTATTTATATTAACATGTTGTTTCCTTGGCATCATTTGATAATGCATTGGAGTTATATTCATCGTCATCTTGTCATGTTATATATATATATATATATATATATATATGAGAAATTAATAACCTTGATCATGACAACTTTTTAAATTAACTTTGTAATTGTATAAATGCGTTTAAATGCAATGGTTGAAGGTACATATTTGATCAGATAGAGGTTGTGATCACACCCATTCTCCCTCGGATTGAAGGGTCAACTACTAAGTCGTCCCAAAAATCCCCATTTACAAGGAGTTTATTGTTGGCTCTTTGTTTTATGACCTTGGGCATGCATAATAAGATGTTGAATGGCCGATTTGCACAAGTTTAGAGGGAACCTTGGTCCATAGTGCCAAAACACTCAATGCCAAAATTAAAAAACTTACATTTGCATGGGGTCACTCTTGTACTTGGATTATCTTGCATAGAACGCAAAGGGGGAACGAGAATATGTGTTGGCAACATATTAGAGCCCAAAGAAGGGCGATTGGAGGCCAAAATGCATTGTACAAGGCATACTCATAGTCCTAAGAAATCAGTGATTCCAGAAATAAGGGAGATATTAGTTAACTGTAAAATTACTGAGTCGTATTACGTTGTAGCTAGCCAACAATCCATCTCTATTTGTAACAAGTAATTCGATTTTTAAACCATTTTCCCATTCGACATGACAATTGATTTTATATATAATTAAATTGGAACATACACATGGAACATAATAGGAATGTAATAGGAATGTAGAACCAATGGAGATTTATTATAATAAGAGAACTCATTACACAGGGGTGAGTTATTCATGCTCAAAAATCTTGTATTATTACTCACTAGCAGACCAAAGTTGCATATAACCAAGGCTTCGGGACACATTTTCTCATGGATTCGCATTTGAATCCTTTTTCCTTCGTCCATCGACTTCGAACAAGATGCCTTTTGAGATCTTGCTTTTGTTCCTACAAGATTTCCCCCCCCATTCGCCTCTCATATTTTTTTCCCTTCAATTCACTATTGTATCCTTCAATTTTAATGGCTTCCTTTGGAAGGCCAACCAACACAATGGTTCATTTCCACTTCCAAGTTTACCTAAAAGACAAATGTAAATTTAAAAAATAATTACAAATTTACAAAGTATGTTGGGTGAGTATCCAAATTATTTTGGTCCCCAAAAGCTTCAACTCCCTTCAATATTATTATTCTATCAACAAGAAGACTATGGAAAATATCAAAGAAAGGATGCCTCCATGGTAGGATGCAAGATAAGAGATGAGTAGGGGATGCCTTTGGCATAACCTTGTTGTCCTTCTCATAGCTATGGATGACATTCGCTGCTGCACTAGGTCGTTGGACAATCATTTCTCCTTGGGATGCAAGTTCCAACAACTCCTATTTCCCCTTGAACTTGACTCTCCAAGATTTCTTCTTGGATGTACGGTTCTTGGGATCAATTTCTAGGTGAAGCCTCCAACATTTGGCCTCCCAATGTCTAGTCAATCTCTAGTAATGGCAATAGTTCTTGCATGGGATGCTTGTCCTTATAGGATTCCAACAATTTCTAGGATTGTGACCTATTTTCTTGCAAAAGAAACAGACTAAGCCACTCATTTTCGATATTTGATGACGCTTGTCATCTTGGTTACTTGGTCCCCTAATAATTGGAGTGAATATGGATGGTAAAATCATCGCTTTGTTTCCCCCCTTCTAAGATTCTACAAGAAATTTTGAGTGGCTTATTGCATATGGCTTCTTTTCTGATTCCTCTTGCCTCGACAAAAGTGGTTTGAGCTACACTTGTGTTGGCTTCTTGTCCACTGAATCCTAAGCCTTCATGCTTGGGCCTCTGTTGATATGCAATGGGGATTAGAATCCATTGGCCATTCTTTCCTAGCCCTTCATGATCATATCTCATTTTCCTCGCTCATGGTTGAATCTTAACAGATCGTGAATTTGCATAGAAATGCATGCTTAATGATGAATGTTGTCCTATGCTACTGAGTCGACTCTTGTTCATATCATCTTTACTGTATTGTTGTATACTGACAAAAATTTTACGATCTTAAAGAGATATATTTATTGTCCTCATCTAGTGATATGTGGAAGTAAGGGTCTTAACCATGGTTTTTGAAGAGTTGGCGGGATTGTGCGAGGAGTTGTCCATGTTAATGTTGAACTGGCATTCATGTGAGGCGCATTAGGCATACAAAGTGTCGGTTTCCAATTGATTTTTGGTCATGTCGAGTCGATTTTATGTTAGTGGCTACACAACCTTCTTCTCCGTCATGTCAGTCATTAATTTTTCTGTCATTTTTGTCGGTCCTTTCCTTCTGTGACTTAAATACACCATATTTTCTGAAGTTGATTTGTCATGGTCGGTGTTTTCTTATGTTTGGTTGACTATGTCTCCTCTATTGATCCGTGGTCGGTATATGGATTTACTGTTGCTATTGAGTTGTCGGGTTTATTATTTTCGGATCTACTTAGTCGATGTTCTTGATAGTTATGTCGCTCCTCCATTTTGTTGTACTTCCCCTTGTTTGTATGATAACCATGCTCACTTGAATCGAACTTTCTTGATTGAGATCTATCTCGATCACTTGACTGTCTTTTCATGAGGAATTCTCTTAACTTAGGAGATGGAATGGCACATCGATCATGTCTTCTTCTTCTTAGTATATGGCTCGACTAGGGGCTTCTTTCTCTCTCCATTCGACTTTTCATTGTTTTTCTTTGATGCTTTGAAAGTTATTTAATACTTATCTTTCTCTTCTAGTGGTTTCTTATAACTATATTTCTATACTTGAATTTTATAACTGAATTTGGTTTTTTAGTACAAGAAGAATTCATTTCCTTAATGATGTGATTAGTCTATCTTTTTTCGACTTCGACCATACTGTTAATTTACCTTTCTGGCTGTGGTCGGTCCCTATTGGAATTTTTCTTGCTAATTTTGCCAACAAGGTTTCTCATCTTCTATGTACAATAATTTTTAAATGGGATCCATTAATTACTTTCTTGAATGTATTTCCACATAAGGTTTGAATTTGAACTTCTCCAGTTGGTCGAATGTCTTCGACAACATAAGGCCCAAGCCATGTTGTCTCTATCTTTCTTGGTTTTCCTATTATTCGACTGTCATATAACAAAACTAGATCTCCATTTTTTATGTCATTTTTCTTTAAATGACGGTCGTGAAATGATTTCAGTTGTTTTTTTTGTACTTCCTAATGGTGAATTGCAATTAATATTCCTTTTTCTATCTTATTTAAATGGTACACTCGGTCGTTCATGCTTCTACCTTGGTTTAATTTAGCGACAGTTGCTACCCTATCGGAGTTGGACCAAAAGTGTAATGGAATAACGACTTATTTCCCATACACTAAATTGAAGGGAGTTTTCCCGGTTGATTATTTATAAGAATATCTATATGCCCACAAGACTGCAAGAATTTTATCATCCCAGTCGTTTTTGTCGATGCCATAGATTTTTGTGATTCCTTTATGTATTGTTTTATTAAATGATTCGAATGCCCCATTTTCTTGGGGGTGATATGTTGTTGTTCATATATGATCGATCAAAAACTTATTTAGCAGGACTTGGATTGTTTCATTTATGAAGTGTGTTCCCTGATCGTTGATTAGTGTAAGTGGACATCCAAACCTTGTGATTATGTTCTCGTAAATGAATTTCTCCATAACTTATTTGGTGCATGATTCAATTGGTTCAACTTCTTCCATTTGGTCACGTGTTCTACTGGAGTAACAATATATTTCACATTGGGTCTTTTTTCTCTCTGAGGAAAAGGGCCCACAAAGTCAACAACCCATATTTCAAATGCTCGATTGGAGTTCAATGAGCTTAGTGGCATTTCATTATTCCATAGAGGTATCCCAATCCTTTGAAAACTATCACACTTCCTAACCTGATCCCGACAGTCTTTATGTAAATTTAGCCACCACAGAACTGCCTGAAGTATCTTCTGAGTTTTCATGTCGGCCTAGAAGTGGTTGTGAGCTGGTCCTGCTTGGGCCTCATTAATAATGTCTTCTCTTTCATGATCAAGAGAGAATATCCTTAGGATATCATCAGGTCCCATTTTGTATAGATATCCATTTATAAGGGTGAATGGTGTTTCTTTTAGGGCTAGCACCTTCTTTTTATTTTTCATAAAATCCTATGGAGCCTTTCTGTCTTCCAAAAACTTTTCTATATCATCCAGATATTTTGGGACAGATTCGACTTGAAATAGATGTACATTTGGGTGGTCGACTGTGTCATCGTATGGTTGCGCTAGAACTAACATGAAAACAACATTCGAAGCATCAACACGAACATGAAACCTTCTCTACTAGTCGCGAAATTTGAATATGGGGGATTCAACCACTTTCTTATTTAAGAATTCAAACGATTTCCGACAGTCTTGACTCCATCTGAACTCGATTTTTTTCCGGACCAACTCATCCATTGGGAATGTGATATTTGAATAATGGGGTATAAATGTTTTGTAGTATCATGTGTGTCTAAGGAATATTTTAATGTGTTTCTGATTTACAGGTGGCCTCAAGTTGAGAATAATTTTCATCTTTTCCATGTCGACTTTTACACCGTATTTGCATACCACATGGACTAATAGAATGTCAATTGGTGTGGAAAATATGCACTTCTTGATGTTGAGAGATAGTTGGACTTTTCTACATCATTCAAGCATCAGTCTAAGCCATTGTATATGGTTTTTGAATAAGTTGTATATCGTCCAGTCATCGAAATAAACAACCATTGTTTTGTATATATACTCTTGGAATTCTTTGACTACTATTCTTGAGAAAAATGTTGGGGCATTCTTCAGTCCAAATGGAATTACCATGTAGGTGAAGGAGAAAAATTCAAAGCCAAATTTGATATTTGGTTGATCCTCTTTGGCTATTGGTACATGATTATATCCTGAGAATCGATCTGTAAATGAATAAAATTTGAGACCTGTGACTTCATTAATTATTTCAATGGCGAATGGAGTGGGAAACAAACCCATTAAAGTTAGTGTGTTGAGACCTCTAAAGTTGACACAAATTCTTAACTTCCTAGGGTTGCACTTCTTCAGTTGAACTACCATAGGACTTTCCCATTTAGCTTTGTCAATTAGATATATGATGTTTTCTAGAAACATTCCTTTGATTTCCTTCTGAATGATGGGATTTTATTTGTGAGATAATTTATAAGGTCTCTTTTTTATTGGATTTTCTCATGGAACGAGTTCAATTTCCATTTCCCATTTCTTATACGAGTCCTTTTAGATATTTATAGTCTCGTGAAAATACATCTTGATATTCTTTGAGTAATTCTAATATGTCAGTTGTTTCCTTCTCTGTCCAATAGTCACCTGCTTGTGCCATTTTTGGTGGATCGTCGTTCGATATGTTGAATTCTTTAGTTTTAATTTCAACATTCATCCACTGCAGTGTTTTGCTTTGTCGAGATAACGTTCCCTTTTTTTTATTCTAGTGAATCTCTCCAAGAATTTGGGTTGTTCACGATCTTATTTTTCTTCCTTAGATATATTTAGTATTGATTTTACATTGTTTTGCAACACCGGGTGATCAATTTTCCATCGAAAGCTCTGGCCCAGAAAAATTATATTATCCATGTCGATTCTTCGTGTTGTCATAGTTCCATTATTTTATGTTGAAACAAGGTTGCAAGTCGATGTTGAGCCTAGATCAACTGTTATATTCCCTTTTTCCTTCTGTGTAGTTGGAGTCAGGTTTTCTAAAAAAAATTGGATCTGTTGTGCTGCTTCTTTTAGATGTTCCTCTTCCGAGGTAAATTTGAAGTATTGGATAAAAATTTCTTTGATGTCGGACCAAATTAGCGTATGGCCACAAGCTTCTTCAATTTTGTACCATTTATTTGGTATTTCATCTAATTTTCTTGGAAACATGTGAGGCCATACCCTTTCATATATGTATCATATTCGGTGCCATTCATTCTCACAACGGTGAATATGATTGACTGGGTCATACCAAACTTATAAAATAGGGATGTCAACAACTTTGGCTAGTTTGTTTTCTCTGAAACGTTCTACAAAGTAAGTTGATACATTTTTCCACCTTTGTAGTCTCGAGGAATGTGTTTCCCACCACCTTGCGGCTTGGAATGTAAAGTTTTCTACCAAGCTTTGATTTCTTCCTTTTTCTTCGATAGATTTAGAAACTTCCTTGGAATGCGTTGATGGAACATTTTGTTCATTGTAACTTAGTGGCTTTTTCACCACATTTTCGGTCGGAATAAGTGTAGGGGTTTGTATGAGTCTCTTTTAATAAACTATAGGTACTTCTTGAATTGAATAACATGTTCTGGAATGTTCAATTGGGATGGATTTAATGGTCCAACAATATTTTGAGTGCGCCTCATAATTTTCAATCTACTAGTTATATATAGCTGAGTCAGAGTTGTGTCCAATCGAAAGGGGAGATTCGAATGAGATTTCTCTGTGTGATTTTGGTTCAACGTAATCTCTTTTTTAATTGAATATTTGGTACAAACATCTTGCTTCATGATATTCATCCAATGACTCGCTCCAAGGTTTCCCTTCATTAGGATATAGAGGAATTATTATTTTTCTTCCATTCCCTTTTAATTTGATTTTGTATTTTTTAAGGGAGATATTTGCTTTCATTTGTCATCCCCATGGATGAAAAACAATTGCTTCATATGATGTAATTCCCTCAACTAATTTGATTATTTTGAAGTCGACTGACGTCGGTATACCCATGATATAAGTTTCAACATTTCGAAGTATACCAATAGACTCTATTAATCTTTGATCTTCTAGCTTTCGATAATTTAGTGTTGGCACTAATGAAGGATGACCAAGCCGTATCCATATCTCTAAAGGTAGGATATTTACTTGTGATCCAAATTCGACGATTGTCTAGTTAATCAACACCCCATGTATTTCTAAGTTGACCCGTGGGTCATAATATTTATTCTTATAAGAGGGTTGTCTGACTTCTTTAGATGGTATTTGTCCTTATTTATACTCTCTTAGTATATTAAGAAGATCTATCAATCGACCTACTGAATGATTTTTTTTTAAGATTTGTAAGAATTCTTGTACAATATCTTCATTTTGTCTTCCTCTGTTTGGTTGGTATTGATTAGAATTTCTGAATATATTAAGTGCTTCCCTCATAATCTGTTCTTCTTTATCTAGATTTCAAAATTGATTAGACTTCTCGTTTTTTCAGTCATGTAAGGGGATATTTTCCCATCCCGGTCTTATTATGGTGACGACATGTAATTTATTCAAATTTATTGGGTATTTAGGGCTAGAGTGGTCATATTTCCAAAAATTGTAATAGTACGGTCAACCTCGACTGCGACCCTGACCTTGGAATCTGACTTGTCCTCTACCTTCTCGACCATGACCTCAACCATAATAATAATCTCTTCTCCCATAGTCGTTATTATGATCAATTTCTTTGGTATGATAGACTGTATTTACATTTCTATTTCATGCATTTAGATGACACTTAGATGTTATGTGTCTATGCATTTCACAGATATGGAACCACTTGGTATTTTTGAAGTTGTGCAGGAAATATTGTACACTGGTCAGTCAAGGTTTCGCATATGTTACAATATGTTTCCACTTGCACTCGTCATGCATCTGCTTCTCCAGGTGTTTGATCATTAATACTGCAAGTATCTTTTGTATGACCATCTCCACAGCATGTAGTACACCACACCTTACTTCTTCTAAAGGATATATTTTTAATGGTTTTTTGTAGATGTTCTATATTTTCTTCTAGCCTTTCTGTCAATGAGTAATTCGATGGGCCATCATCATCCAACTTGACTCGTTGCGCTTTTGTAATGTTTATTCACATGAGGTTTTCTCATAAGGCTGTAATGGAGTTTTGATTTGTTGTAGCAATCCGTCTATGTACCATTGTACTAGTGGACTTTGATCAATTGTTGATGGTATTTGGCTAAGTATATTTTTTATTATTTTTTCATATTCGTGGACCAAATCGCCTCATGTTTGTTTTATTTCTTTCATCTTTTTTGTGGCCAAGTGTGTAACATCTTCGACCTTGAAAAATGATAAGAAATTGCTCTTTATTTCTTATTTTGACTGGATTTCATTTTCTATGAAATTCATGAACCATGTTAGAACACGGTGTTGAAGAGCGGCACCGAATTGCACCATCTTCTTATCTTCATCGAAGATGTCTACTGCATCCCAGAATTTTTCGCATACAAACCAATGTCTTCTTGGGTCTTTGTGTCCTTCATAAAGGGGAATATTATTGAGTGGTGAACAAGAATCTCTGAGGAAATATCTAGTCTACTGTGAGGAATATCTCAGGGAATCTATAGTCGACTGTCAGGTCTAGTCAACAGAGTCGAATATTCCTTACAACAGGGTTTCTCCCCATGTCTGCAAGCCTCTGATTTGTCTTCATGGTGCTTCCTCGTATAAATATACAATGTATATGAAAAATATTCAAAATTTTATTCATTTGGACTCTTCATGTCTTCTTCTTATCTCCCCTTGTATTACTTTTCTTGAATCCATGTGAATAATTGTGGGGCAGAAACTACTCCAAGTTTCTGTTGTAGATACTCAAAATTTTCCCTTGCAAGAGATTTGGTGAAGATATCTGCAATTTTCTCTTTTGTCCCGACGTGCTCTAGCTTGATGTTCTTCTCTGTAGGAAGTGACACTTAATCGTAATGTGTTTTGTCTTGGAATGCATCACTTGGTTCTTGGAGATACTGATAGCGCTAATGTTGTCACAAAATATTGAAATAGGATCATCATACTTCACTTGTATATCCTGTAAGATTTTCTTCATTCAAAGAACCCAAGTACAACATGCTACTGCTGCAATGTATTCTTCTTCTGTTGTAGAAAAAGAGTGTGATGATTGTTTCTTTCTTAACTATGATAACAGAAAATCACCCAAGTAGAAATTCGCTCCACTTGTACTTATTATATCATCAATACAACCTGCACAATCTACATCTATGTAGGCAAATAGAGATAGATCATTCTCTTTTGGATACCATAATCCAAACTCTTTTGTACCTTTGAGATATCTGAATATCTTCTTCACTGCCATAACATGTGATTCCTTTGGTGTTGCTTGAAACCTTGCAACTTGTCCAATTGCCTACATTACATCTGGTCTAGATGATGTCAGATAGAGTAAGCTGCCAACCATTGATCCGTAGAGTATTTGATCTGCATCCTTAGAATTGTCATCATTTCTTAACTTGCAACTAGTCTTCATAGGAGTACTTACTAGTTTGTAATATTTCATTCCAAACCCTTTTAGCATCTCCCTGATATACTTGGTCTGAGATATGAAGATACCTTTTTCATGCTGACATATCTATAATCCAAAAAAGAAGGTAAAATAACCAAGTAAGGACATTTTGAACTTATTCTGCATGTCTCTAGAAAACGTCTAACTCATCTTGTCATCATCACTTCCAAAGATGATGTCATATACATAAACTTCAATTATCGATATACTGTCACTATCCACCTCTATGTAGAGATTGATGTCCGCATTTCCCTTCCTAAATCCTTGTTGTTGCAAATACCTTTCCAATGTTGAATACCATTCTCTAGGGGCCTTCTTGAGTCCATAATGATTTCTTCAACCTGCATACATAAACTTCCTTTTCTGTCTATAGAAATCCTTCTAGTTGTTCAATGTATACTTATTCTTCTAACTCTTCATTTAGAAAGGCTGACCTTACATCTGTCTGATACACCTTGATATTTTTGAAACACACACAAGCTAGGATTAACCTCATTTCTTCCATTCTAGAAATGGTGGAAAACGTCTCTTCAAAATCTATACCTTCAACATGAGTGTATCCTTTACATACAAATCTTGCTTTGTTCCTGGTAACATGTCCATCCTCATTCAATTTGTTTCTTAAGACCCACTTTGTACCAACCACGTTCTTGTTCTTCTCCCTTGGAACAAGTTCCCATGTGTCATTCTTCTCTATCTGATCCAGTTATTCATCCATAGCTTTGATCAGATGTTCATATTTGTTGTCTTCTTCAAAACTTCTTGGCTCAATTGTGGATAGAGTTGTTAAGTGATGTTGTTCTGGTGAACGTATTCTTCTTTGGGTTTCAACTGATGCATATTTATTCCCAATAATTTGTTCTGGTGGATGATTCTTCTGCACTCATCTGCTATGTGTCTTTGGAGGTACCTGAAGATATTGTTGCTCATATTCCTCTTTCTCTTCTTCTATCTTCTCTTGTTCTTCTTCCTCTTCTGATTATTCTTCCTTCAAATCTTCTTTGTGATCATGTTCCACATAATATTTGCTTCCTTATTTTACTTCCATCCATCTGTCTCATCAATCATCCCATTTATGCTTTCCACTATTCTTTTGAGTCTTATATTGGAGCATTTGTATGCTTTTATTTTGTTTGAGTAACCAACCAATATTCCTTTATCAACTCTAGAGTCAAATTTTCCAATCCTTCCATCTTCTCTTTTGATACAAAATTTTCTTCCAAACACTCTGAAATGCTTCAAATTTGCTGGTCTTCCTTTCCATATCTCATAGGGATTCTTATCACTATTATTTATGAGCATTCCCTTGTTTTGGATATGAATTTTTTTATGTACTTCTTGTACCCAAAATATGTCTTTCAAATTGGAATATTTCAACATGGTTCTGGCCATTTCCTATACTATTATTTTCTTCCTTTCGACAACTCCATTTTTCTAAGGTGTCTTGGCTACTAAGAACTATCTCTTTATCCCATGTTCACTACAGAAATACATGAATTCCTTTGATGTAAATTCCCCTCTGTCTGATCTCAAACAATTTATTTTCAATTCTGTCTCAATTTCAACCATTTCCTTGTATATCTTGAAGTGTTAAAATGCCTTTGACTTCTTCCTGAGAAAGAAAAATGCAGTCATTCTTGTGTAGTCATCAACCAGTAGCACAAAATATTGTTCTCCATTCAAACCCTTCATTCTTATTAGTCCACATAGATCAATATGTACAATTTCTAGCGGTTGTGTTGTGGAGTACTCTTTTAATTTGAACTTGGTCCTGGTTTGTTTTCCTTGTAGACAATGCTTGCATAGAGTATTTGTTGGCTTTGAGATCTAAAGAATTTCTCTTATTGCTTCCTTTCTGCTTATTTTGACAAGATTATGAAAATTTATGTGACCCATTATTTTGTGCCAGAGCCAACTTTCATCTTCATTTGCTAAGAAACATCTTTCATTTCCAATTTCATTTAGTACATATATGTTGCTTGGAGTTCTTATAATTGTAGCCACCAACTTGCCTGATTGTGCTTTCCTTATCTTGCATTTTTCCAAGCCAAACAAAAGTATGTGTCCTTGATCACACATTTGATTTACACTTAGTAGATTGTGCTTCATGTCTTCAACCAATAGAACATTTTCTTCCTTGGCATCCTTGTTGAACCAAGATTGACTGTACCTCTTCATATAATTCTAATTGAGTTGTCATTGCCAAATGAAACTGATCCATCTCTTTCCCTTTTTAGATTTAGAAACCTGTCCTTATCACTTGTTATATGTTTTGAGTAGCCACTGTTAACATACCATCTACATTTCTTGTGTTGAGATTGTAGAGAAAGCATGCATTATTTGGTGTTGAATTGATCATGCTTCCTTATCCATATCCTTTGTAGTTCATTCTTATGACTGTTGATATTTTTTTTTGATTCTCTTGGAGGAACAATCAATCTACAATCCTTGGCCATGTGACCAAAATTGTTGTATTTGTAGCATTCTACTTCATCACTCAAAGATTCAAATCTATTGTAGTTTCTGCTCCGTGCTTCATGAGGCCCTCTTGGATAGCCATTTATTGTGTAGCCTTCATAGTTTCTTCTGTTCTTGGCATTGGATCTACAATTCACAACTTTGTGCCCAAAATTGTTACATGAATAACATAAACCAAGAAAAATAGATTGATACCTGGGGGTGGAATATATTCTTAATGGTGTTGCTCTTCTGAATCCTTCTTCTTCTCGAGGTATTTCTATTGTTTGTTGTTGTTGTTTCTAAATTCTAAATCTTCTGGGTGTGTTACACATTATTTTGGTCACCTCAGTGATCAAATGACAACATGTGTTCATGTTCCCTAAAAATATTAAAAAAATACTTTCTCCATGAGAAAAGTGATTTGCTTTCCTCTTTCAAAAACCATACCAAGGAAGGTCGTTGCACCCTTCCATATTCATGGGGTGAGACAATGCCTCATCATCACACTCTTCCCTAAATATGGACTGCAATGTCGTCGCATGTTGCTTGTGCATAGGGTGCGACGATGTTTAAAGCATAGGAAAAGTCAAATTTCACAAATGTTCTAGAAGGGAATCTTCTAGAAGATGAGGTGGCCTCCAATCAGTTTGGATCTTACTCGCTTCTCAGATTTAGTGGTATCATCCTAATATCCTCATCCATCTCTCTTTCACACTATATAAAGAGGGATCTCTCATGGAAAAGGATAAGGTTGAATAGACTAATATTTGCATGGAGAGTTCTACTTCAGATTATGCTTGAGAGCTTTGATTTAGTTCTTCAAGTCAGATTGTGGATCTTCTTCATTCAAGGAATTGGAGAAAAGGTGTGTGTCTTTGTTGGTTTTTGATCCTTAGACAAGCTTACTATTCTGCAAACCCAAGGAAGGAGCTACAAGGATGACACTAGTGAGAATCAAGCGTCATTTAAAAGGTATATCACTTGTACCTCACTAAACTAGTTTATATGACAATGAAGTTTAAGGTGAAGTGTGTATTCTGTTTTGTTTTGTTCTAGTTTCATGTGGAAGTTAAGGAGATATGTTTATGTCCTCACTTACCGATTAGTCTGATAACATGGTGGTGCAATGTCTCTGCAATCTTCTTCTTGTATCTTCTTGCCTTCTTCCTTCTTAGGAGATCCTTTGACTGTTTCTGCATAACTTCTTTATTCTTCTTATTGTTTTGTTTTCTTGGAGCTTGAGCCTTTCTATGTCTGGTTGTATCCTAGCGTGGATTTTTCATAGTATGGAATTTGAATGCTAATGATATTATCCAATATTTTGATGTTTTTTAGCTGTGTGTCCTTCTGAAGATATTTTCTTAGAGTGACTATTTCTACTTCCAAGACTTCAATGATCTTCTCCTTCTCTTCCAACTTATTTTTTAGTGTTTCTTCAATTATTTTGTCTTATTCTACCTAGATTTTTAACTTCGTGATCATTTTCTCGACTTCTTATGAGTTGGGATTTTGATATCCTTCTTTCCTCTTTAGTTCTTCCTTGAGTGACTTGATTTTATTCCTTTCATTCCTTAGATATTCTAAGGAACTGACTAATTCTTCTCTGAGATCGACTTCTCTTTCTTCTTCATAATCTTCTTCATAATATTCTACTTCTATGTAGAGTACTCTTTCTGTATCATTGTGACTTTCTTCATCCTCGTATGATGAGGAATTGTCTTCTTTGGTGCAGAGAATTTTCTTGAATTATTTCTTTTTGTCTCTTCTACCCTTTTGCTTTTTCTTTTTCTTTTGATGATCTTCTTCTCATCACTTTCCTTATTATTAGCATGAGTACATTTAGAATAAAAATGAAAAATACCACCACAGTTAAAAAATTTTGGTTCCTCTTTTCAACTTTCCTATGAAGTTTTTCGATTCCTTCATCTTCCTCTGAATCATCTTTGCAGCTACAATCTGATTTTGGCTTTTACTTCCTCTTCTTCTTTGTATTCTCGGATGCCTTGAATGTTTCCTCCTTCGGAACTAGATTATCTTTCTCTATCCTCAAGTCATAGGATGTGAGTATCCTATGTAACTCATCCATGGTCAATGTATCTAGGTCCACTCTTTTTTCTAGCGCTAAAATATTCGGATCAAATATCATTGCTAGAGACCTTAGTACCTTTTGAACAACGATTTGTTCTTTCATTTCATCTCCCAAAACTTTAATATCATTCACTATTTCATCGAGTCATAGAAAGTAGGCTGCAATGTCTTCATCTTCATTCATATTCAATTGTTCAAAATTGACTCTAAAGGTTTGAAGTTTAGCTCCCTTGACCTTGGTATCTCCTTCGTAGATATTCTGAAGTTTGTCCCAAATTTCTTTTGTGGATTGACAATGCATAACATTTTCAGGTACTGATTTAGTCAAATCATTTAGGATAACATTTCTAGCCCTTGAATCGTTTTCTTCAAGTTTCTTTCCATCCTTATCTGTTGAGGGAGTGGTTAGTGATTTGTATCCATCTACTACTACTATCTAGACATCAAATCCATGTTCTTGCACATATGTTTTCATCCTTCTACTCCAGAAGGCGTAGTCTTGGTCATCAAATTGTGGTACTTCAATATTACCATAATCCATGATCTCCTTTCAGTGGTTAGACTACTTCTTGAAGAACCTGCTCTAATTCCAATTGTTGGAATACTGAGAGAGGGGGTGAATCAATATTAATACTTTTCTTACTTTTAACCACAATATATATTCATCAACAATATTCATGAGTTTATAATTAACATTTAACATATCATCATAATAATCATCACATCATCAATATCACATCAGATACACAGTACACCAGAATTTACGTGGAAACCCAAATGGGAGAAAACCACAAAATGTTTTTCTTATATATCAAAAGAATAGTTCATTGGAAGCACCAACTTCTAAATTCTCCAGTTTCAAATGGAAGGAGGCTATGACCCCCTATTTACATGATCCAACCTGAAGGAAGATACAACTCCCTGAATTCTCTGGCTCCAACCAGAATGACGCTAAAACCCCTTGATTCTCAGGCTCCAACCTGAAGGAAGCTCCAAATCCGTGTGTTCTCTAGCACCAACCAAAAGGAGGTTACAACCCCCTTTCCTCTCGCTGTCCTACAACCCTAAAATATAAATGCAGACCAATTATCACTATCAAAATCATTTCCACTGTCACTGCCACTATCACTGTCACTTCCAATGTCACTGTCACTGCTATTTTCACTACCACTATCACTGTCACATCAACCTGTAACCTGTCAACCTGCCATTGTATCCAACTTGTCCTTATATCCAACCTTTCACTATCACCATCTATGTCTCTATCTCATCACCCTATAACTAATCATCAACCAACTAGAACTTGTACCATACCATGCATCAATTGTGTACCAACATATATGCATCAATCATAAACGATAACATATACCAACTACAACATCAATGATAAGTATCCAATCATGTACCATATGTCAAGCATGAATACAATTTGTAAAATATACCATAGCATCAATCAAGTATAGACCTGTACCATATCATCAATGAAGAACCAATGCACACCCCTCATGCATATGCCACAATACATCAAGTGTATACCTCGAACATGAACAATAATCTCAAATATATGAACCATAACAACCATGCCATGTGCTAAACCGGATCTACCAGAGTACCTTACTCAATCATGTACCCAATATGTACCTCAATCATGTGTCAAACCCTCATCAATATGCCAAGTATGCCTTAAGAATTCACCACATCATAATCAAGTATATGTTGGCAAATATTTAATAGACATCAAATACTTGTCATTGATGGAAAGTACAACAATGAAGATGGCATGAGTATAGAAAGATTCGAATAAGCTCATAAGAGATAGTGCATAGGATTGTTGGCAAGAACAACGATGGAAAATATTAGCGATGGAAAAGAATAGTGATGGAAAGAACAACAAAATCGCGAAGTGACGAAATCTCAAGGTGGATGAAATCGCGAAGGTGAATGAAATCGTGAAGCAACGAAATTGCGAAGTGGATAAACCGTGAGAAGATCTGGGCCATAGGATTTGGGGTACTACGAAGGCTCAATAGCTGTTAGATATGGTGAAGTTGCAAGGCAGATAAGTCCAAGAGTCATCCAACTCCCCCAAACTATAAAGGAATCCTAGCCGTCCATCGGGGACAGTCGTGGACTGTTGATCAAGAGGACGCATGGCGAAAGATCAGAGCATCTCAAAGATCCATCTCGGAGTTTCGTGTATCGTGACTCGGAGTGACAAGAACCTCCATCACCATAATCGTGAGATGCGAACTCACGATGAGATTTGGACTGTCAATACACCAAAATCCTGGACCATTGATCTGATCTCCATCTCAGAGTTTCACCTATTGCGACTTGGAGTGACAAGAACCTCCATCTAAGGAACAATGAGATGTGAGATTGTGAAAATATCTAGACCATTGATTCATCGAGATCGTGGACCGTCGATTAGGGTCGATGAAGATCATGAGTTCGCAACACCTTTTTTAGCGCAGACAGTGGTCACTGCCTATGTTCACGTGGAGGAAGGACCTAGTGCAGATAAGCTCCGCCTCAGAATTTTGAGGATCGCGACTGGGAGTGTCGAGACACTTGGTCACTCAAATACTGAATTGTCGAATGCCAAAATGATGAAATGAATGCAAGATCGCATAGATATAATTCAACGGTGCAGGTGAATTTGAGCATAATCGGAGGGCTACTGTTGCACGACACAACGAAACTGCCAAAAACCAATGATGAGTTCTACCAAAGTACTCAAAGACACTTTGAGTTTATTGACAAAGGAGGTGAAGAGTCTCAAGGGATTAGCCAGTAGAACAAATATTGTTTGTAGAGGCAATTGACAGATGGATGAGCGTTGAAGTCTATAACTGAAACATAAGGCATAAGATCGACTTTTCCAGAGAGGACGAGGAGTCTCAATTGCCAGAGAGGTTGAGGAATCTCAACAGAACACCCAATGATGTTTGACGTGTGGTGGGAACCACCAGAGAAGCTGAAGAGTTGCGATGATTAGGCAGAGCACTCGAGAGGTGGAGTATATCGGCGCGATGTGAGTATGCAGAGGGATTTGTGTGAATTACATGGACAAGTAGCTCAGAAGCTATAAGTACATGGTAGAGAGACGAGATGGTTTTTTTGTTGCTGTTGAAGTGGTTGTGGTTACTGTTGTTGAAGGTGATTCATGCGTGAAGGAGGAGAGTGCAGCAGTTGAATTGAACAGAAGAGGAGCTGTGCAGTGAATGGACATGGCACACAGAGCATAAAAGGAAGAAGAATAGACAATGCAAGTTAGGTGTGCAGGAAGGCAGTGAGGCAGATAGAGAAATGAAATGCAGCATAACAGTGATGAGTCTGGTAAGCCATTTTTGAACATTATATCACCGTAATGAGTTTCAGTAGCAAAGATTCATAATCAGGGTGGTTGGGAGGTTCTAGGGAGGATTGGTGTCCTCAGAGGTTCAAGTGGTTGTTTGAACACAAGGAGTTGGTGCTTCCTTCTAGTTGGTGCTAGAGAAACCAGGGAGTTGGTGCTTCCTTCTAGTGGGTGCTAGAGAAAAACAGAGAGTTGGTGCTCTCAGCAAGTTGCAGCTTTCAAAACAGAGGTTGTAGCATCACAATGAGTTGGTGCTCATATGTATGATAATGTAAAGAATGTAAACAATACTTATCATATAAAGAAGAAGAGGTTTTTACCTCGTATGGGTTTCCTAAGGAAATATCTGTCTCTATGTTTCTCATATATGTGACTGATGATGAATGTGCCATTGTTTCTTTCCCTGCATTATTGTGATCATCATTGAGTGCCTTGTAAACATTTTAAAAGAAGCATAATTGTTTAAGCACATTAACAACTGATTCACCCCCCCTCTCAGTTGTCCAACAATTGGTATCAGAGCCAACCCCTTTTATCTAAGGGTAGATCCTAGAGCTTAAACATGTCAAATCAGGAAATTAGGAAACGTAACCTTTGGAAATGATGCTCCAGGGAAAATAAAGGGCAAAGGGATGGTGAGATTAAGTAATGGAAAAGGAAAATCCCAAGATGTTCTACTTGTGGATGGGATGAAACATAATCTGCTCAGTGTATGTCAAATGTGTGACAGAGGATGCAAAGTGTTGTTCATGTCCAAGGACTGCAAGATAAATTCTGTAAACTCAGGACAAGTGGTGTCCAAAGGCATAAGGACATAAAATAATGTATATGTGCTGAAAGAAAATAGAGAAGAATGTCATCTAAGAAAACATGATGAAAGTTGGTTATGGCATAGGAGACTTGGACATCTAAACTTTGACCACTTAATCAAACTCAAAAACCTCGAGGCAGTAAAAGATATTCTAAGAATATCAAAGCCCCAAGATTCAATGTGTAAACTGTGTCAAGTAGGGAAGCAAAACATGACACAGTTTAAGTCCAAGAGATTTACTTCAACAGAGAAACCACTCCAACTAGTTCATATGGATTTATGTGGACCATCAAGATAGGAAGGCACATGGAAATAAAACTACTTCATGTTGATTATCGATGATTATTCCAGACTTACTTGGGTTGCCTTTCTCAAAGAAAAAGCTGAAGCATTTGAGAAGTTTAAAATATTTAAGGCTTTAACAGAGATTCAAATAGGCAAGAGGTTAAAGGCAGTAAGATCAGATCGGGGAGGAGAGTTCATGTCAAGAGACTTCAAGGAATTCTGCGATGAACATGGGATCAAGAGAGAATACACAATCCCAAGAACTCCACAACAAAATGGAGTTGTTGAGAGGCAAAATAGAATAGTGCAGGAAATGGCCAGGTCAATGATGAATGAGAAGAACATTGGTCAAACCTACTGGGTAGAAGCAATACACACAACATTCCATGTTCTTAACAAAGCCCACCTCATACCTGTTGACGGGCGAAACAGTCCATCCGTCAACTGGGAGAGTGGAACCGGTCCGGGGTTGTCTAAATAACCCAAGCCGTTTGGTATGGACCACCCGGACGAGTTTAACGGCTCCGTTGGCCACTCTGAGGTCTCGTAAGGAAACCAAAGAGAAATTGATCTGAGCTAAATAATCTAAACTAAGGAAACTAGAAACTAATAAAACAAACTAAAATAAACTAATCTAACTAAATAAAAGAAATCAAACTAAAATAGAAGAAACTAGAAACTAATAAAAACAAACTTAACTTAACTATACT
>ML780242.1:192188-204516 GCA_009831015.1 Picea engelmannii
TGTGAAAACTGGGTCGAAATTGAATTGTAATGGTTGTAAAAATGAGACGAATGTCCATTAGCACAATGCGACAATGATTTGTCGTAATATGACAAGGGGTGTAGGCAGCTTTTGAGAGTAATCGAAAAAAATTGAGTTGGCTGCAAACAATACCACAAAGTGAAAAGACACCTTATGAATTATGGTTTGGAAGACCTGCCTCAATCAAACACTTCAGAGTCTTTGGGAGTAAATGCTACATAAAGAATAATGATGAGAACCTCGAAAAATATGATGACAGAGCTGATGAAGGTATCTTCTTAGGGTATTCTACAAACAATAAAGGATATAGATGCTATAATAAGAGGCTGCATAAAATGGTTAACTGTATTGATGCAAAAATTGATGAAGGAATCCCAGCAAGAGAGGTGTACAGTAATGAGTCTTCTACAGAAGGCACAACTAAAGCTGAAGATGAACAGTTCCAAGAATCAGAAAATGAAGACTCTGAATTAGATGAAGACTTAGACACTCAGACTGACTCAAATCAGCAGTCAACTACAAATTCCTCCTCCATAATCCTTCAAAAGAATCATCCTGCAAGTCAGATAATTGGAGAAAAAGACAAAGGTGTACAAACCAGGAGAAAGCTAGTCAAAAACACTGAACAATCTCATATGTCCTTCATATCCATGATGGAACCCAAGAATTTTAATGAAGCCAACAAAGATGACCACTGGGTTAAAGAAATGAATGAAGAACTTGATCAGATTGAGAAAAACAATATGTGGGAGATGGTTCAAAGACCTGAAGGTAAAACGTCATTGGCTCCAAATGGATCTTTAAGAATAAGTTGAATGAGCAAGGACAAGTTATCAGGAACAAAGAAAGGTTAGTCTGTAAAGGCTATGCTCAGATAGAAGGACTGGATTTTGATGAAACATTTGCGCCTGTAGCAAGATTAGAAGCTATCAGAATGTTTCTTTCCTATGCTTGTCATAAAAGGTTTAAAGTCTACCAAATGGATGTCAAGTCAGCCTTTCTAAATGGAGATTTAAGTGAAGAAGTCTATATGGAGCAACCAAAGGGTTTCAAACTATCTGATAACCCTGACTTAGTATGCAAGCTGAAGAAATCCTTATATGGTTTAAAACAAGCCCCTCGAGCCTGATATCATAGACTGGATACGTATCTCAAAGACAAAGGGTTTAGGAGAGGAACAACTGACAACAATCTGTATATTAAAATAGAGGATAATGATTTTCTCATCATATTGGTCTATGTAGATGACATCATCTTTGGATGTAATAAGGATTCATTGGTACAATGGTTTTCTTCTGCCATGGAGTCTGAATTTGAAATGTCTATGATAGGAGACCTGTCATTTTTTCTTGGTCTGCAAATTACTCAGAGGTCCGAAGGGATGTTCATTTCTCAAGAAAAATATCTAAGAGAAATGCTAAAAAGGTTTCAAATGGAATATTCTAAACCTGTGGGTACACCTATGGTAACTGGATGTAAATTAAGCAAGGATGATGATTCACCCGATGTTGATCAAAGGTCATATCAATCAATGATAGGCAACTTGCTGTACATCACATCATCTTGCCCAGACATAATGCATGCTGTAGGAATGGTAGGAAGATATCAGGCTACACCTAAACATAGTCATTTGCAAGCTGTCAAAAAGATACTCAGGTATTTGAAGGGAACAATGACTTATGGTATGTGGTACCCCAGAAATCAGAATTTTCAGTTAATTGCTTATTCAGATGCAGATTGGGCAAACTGTGTTGATGAGAGAAAAAGAACTAGTGGAGGAGCATTCTTTCTGGGTGACTCATTAGTAGCATGGATTATTAAAAAGCAATGATCCATTTCATTATCAACTACAGAGGCAGAATACATTGCTGCTGCTACTTGCTGCACACAAATTTTATGGACGATACAAACTCTTGCAAATTTGAAGGTAACTTACACTGATCTCATTCCAATTCACTGTGATAACACTAGTGCCATTAGTGTCTCCAAGAATCCTGTTCTTCATTCCAAGGCTAAACATATTCCAATAAAGTACCATTTTCTCGGAGAACAAGTTACAAATAGAATTGTTCAGCTAAATTATATTCCTTCCAGAGAACAGATTGCTGATATCTTTACTAAACCATTAGCAACGACCCCTTTTGGATATCTTCGTCAAAAGTTTGGGATTATAATTTCTTGTGTCTAATATTTTCACCTGGTTAGGGGGAGTACTTATTGAATATTTAGTGTATTTCTAAGATGCTCATCATTGACAGGGGGAGTATGTACTGCGACAACTCAGGGGGAGCATGTTTCTTCTTTGACATTGATGTCAAAGGGGGAGGAAAGAGTCCGAGAGGAGAGTCCGAATGCATGTGGGTGCTTGTGTTTCCATCAATTCCAAAGGGGGAGATTGTTGGAAAACATTTAACAGATAGTGAATACTTGTCATTGAAGGAAAGTACAGCAATGAAGATGGCATGAGTACAGAAAGATTCGAATAAGCTCAGAAGAGATAGTGTAGAGGATTGTTGGCAAGAATAGCGATGGAAAATATCAGTGATGGCAAAGAACAGTGATGGAAAGAATAGCGAAATCACGAAGTGACGAAATCGCAAGGTGGACGAAATCACGAAGCGACGAAATCGCGAAGGTGAACGAAATCGTGAAGGAGCGAAATTGCGAAGTGGTGGAATCGCGAGACGATCTGGGCCGTAGGATATGGGGTATCTACGAAGGCTCAATAGCCATTAGATATGGTGAAGCTGCAAGGTGGATAAGTCCAAGAGTCATCCAACTCCCCAAAACTGTGAAGGAATCCTGGTCGTCCATCAGGGACAGTCGTGGACCGTTGATCAAGAGGACGCGTGGTGAAAGATCAGAGCATGTCAAAGCTCCTTCTCGGAGTTTTGCGTATCGTGAATCGAAGTGACGAGAACTTCCATCACTAGAATCGCGAGATCCGAACTCACGATGAGATCTGGACCGTCAATACACCAAAATCCTGGACCGTTGATCTGAGATCCATCTCGGAGTTTCACCTATTGCGACTTGGAGTGACAAGAACCTCCATCTAAGGAACAACGAGATTCAATATCGTGAAAATATCTGGACCGTTGATTCATCGAGATCATGGACTGTCGATCAAGGTCGATGAAGATCATGAGTTCGCAACACCCTTTTTAGCACAGACAGTGGTCACCGCCTGTGGTCATGTGGAGGAAGGACCTAATGCAGATAAGCTCCACCTCGGAATTTCGGGGATCGTGACTGGGAGTGTCGAGACACTTGGTCACTCAAATGTCGAATTGTCGAATGTTGAAATGCCAAAATGAATGCAAGATCGCATGGAGCTAATCCAATGATGAAGGTGAATTTGAGCATAATTAGAGGGCTATTGTTGCACGACACAGTGAAACTGCCAGAAACTAGTGATGAGTTCTACCAGAGGACTCGAAGACACTTCGAGGTGATTGACATAGGAGGTGAAGAGTCTCAAGGGATCAGCCAGTAGAACAAAGATTTTTCATGGAGGAAATTGACAGATGGATGAGCATTGAAGTCTGTAAGTGAAACAGAAGGCATAAGCTCAACTGTGCCAGAGAAGATGAGGAGTCTCAACTGCCAGAGAGGTTGAGGAATCTCAGCAGAAAACCCAGTGATGTTGGATGCGTGGTGAGAACCACCAGATAAGATGAAGAGTTGCGATGATGCAGAGCACTCGAGAGGTGGAGTGTATCGACGCGGTGTGATTATGCAGAGGGCTTTGTGTGCATTGCATGGACAAGTATCTCAGAAGCTATAAGTACACGGTAGAGAGAATAGATGGTTTTGTTGTCGCTGTTGAAGTGGTTGTGGTTGCTGTTGTTGAAGGTGATTCATGCGTGAAGGAAGAGAGTGCAGCAGTTGAATTGAACAGAAGAGGAACTGTGCAGTGAATGGACATGGCACACAGAGCATAAAAGGCAGAAGAATAGACAACGCAAGTCAGGTGTGCAGGAAGGCAATGAGGCAGACAGAGTAACGAAATGCAACAGAACAATGATGAGTCTGGTAAGCCATTGTTGAACATTATATCACCGTAATGAGTTTCAGTAGCAAAGATTCATAATCAGGGTGGTTGGGAGGTGCTAGGGAGGACTGGTGTCCTCAAAGGTTCAAGTGGGTGCTTGAACATAGGGAGTTGGTGCTTCCTTCTAGTTGGTGCTAGAGAAACCAGGGAGTTGATGCTTCCTTCTAGTGGGTGCTAGAGAAAAACAGAGAGTTGGTGCTCTCATCAAGTTGCAGCTTGCAAAGCAGAGGTTGTAGCCTCACAATGAGTTGGTGCTCATATGTATGATAATGTAAAGAATTCAAATAATACTTATCATATAAAGAAGAAGAGGTTTTTACCCTGTATGGGTTTCCTAGGGAAATATCTGTCTCTATGTTTCTCATATATGTGACTGATGCTGAATGTGCCATTGTTTCTTTCCCTGCATTATTGTGATCATCATTGAGTGCCTTGTAAACATTTTAAAAGAAGCATAATTGTTTAATCACATTAACAACTGATTCACCCCCCTTCTCAGTTGTCCAACTGTATAACCTTCACAACAAGTACACAAACATACTAGTACTTTTGTAGTTGACGTGAAAAACTGAAATGTTGACCCATAAGTTATCTTCTATATTCAGGGACCTGGTACTATGTGTTGAACAACAATATCTTGGATTTGCAAAAAACAGACAACAATTGTCAATTCATCAACATAAACATAGTACATATCATCTTGGAAAGTAGCATGCAATATTGTATTTGCATGATCTTGGTGTAATTCAAAAGTCAACAACTAATTTATTGATCGACAGTCAATCAATAATAAATATGGATAAGAATCCAACATCTCATTCAAAGACTAAGCATGTTGACACCAAGTTCCACTTCATCAGATCTCTTGTCATCAAGGACATCATGAAGCCTAAGTTATGTTCATCTAAAGATCAAACTTATTTTTTTTTTCCCAAGCCTCTTGGTAGAATAAAGTTCACTAATTTCATAAATGAACTTGCATTTGTAAAAATGAACTTTCAAATTAAAAGGGTAAATGTAGCTTAATAATCCTAAAGTTATAGAATTATAAATAAATTATTTTAGAAGTTATTTTATTCTAGATTATTTGTCAAGAAGACATTAGAATTGATATGTAAAAGACACCTATCATACTCATGTGATTATGTGAGTGGTTGTTCTTCTAGAATTTAGCTTAGGAATGGACTATATAAACTAGCTCTTTTTCATGTGAAGTACATAAGCTTTATGCCATCACTTCTCTTTCTAACTCAATTTTACTTATTTAATAAAATTACATGTATGAGAACACTTCTGACTCAATAGATTTGCATTTATAAAGTCAGCCAATTTTGAAAAGTTATCTTATACCATAAGACTTTGAATTCAAATTGAATAAGCATGAAATGTAAGATAAATACTTTAAATGAATAAGCATGAAATGTAAGATAAATACTTTAAATATTTAGAAAAAAAATATATAGTATAAAAAATAACACAAATTTATGATTAAAGGACATATGGTCAAAAATATAGAATGCAACTATAATAATAATTTATAATGCACATTTTTCTACATCACAATATACACTACTCCATACATTATCTTTCCTTTCGTTCTTTCCTTAATCTGTGATGACATTTACGACCCGTTGAAAGTTACAACTATCACACACTAAATCTCATTATTCATCCGTTAAAATAAACAGTGAGATAATATTGCAATAAATTTTAAATTCTTCATTTGTTTACTATGTGAATGAAATAAATGACAACAAAAATGTTTAAAGTAAGTTTTATTGGAATTATTTATAATCCGTTAGAGATTTTCCGTGAAGCGGAGATATAGTTATCATATATTCTAACCGTAGAGATAAATATAAGTATTCCTCTTTTTATCCTTTCGAAGTTGCATCCATAACAAATAGAATCAAAGTTCATGTCCAGTCAAGGTTCATGAAAACTCCCTCTCAAGTATGTTTTGTGTAATTTCCTAAATCACTAATGGAATTTGATTTTGGAAAAGTAGGTAAAGAAGATGAATAGGATGATATAGATAAATATCACAGGTTCTTTCAAAAGATTTAATAGGTACATCAAGCAGTACATGAATAATTGGACAAAATCCAAACCAAGTATAAGGTAAGGCATTATAAACATCAGGTTGATCATCAATTTGAAGTCGAAAATCAATTATGGTTACATATCAACAAAGATAGAATGAAGGGTGAAGATAAAAATATAAGGCCAGTCCGATATGGTCCATTCAAGATCTTGGAGAAGATTGGTACTAATGTCTTTTGTTTAGAAATACAAGCCTACATGCAAATGTATTCAATGGTAAATGTTGAGAATTTGAAGATTTATGAGCCTCTTATTATTATGGATGAAGATGAAAGTATTTATGTTCCATCAATTGATGATTTTTCTCTAGAATATTTGGATGAGATACAAGAAGATGTTATTCTCAATAGAAGAATCAAGACTTCACAGTGAGGAGATGTGGAATATCTTCGAGTTGGTATTAAATGATTAAAACCAAGTAAAGAAAAGTGGATTGAGATCAAAAGGGTGAGGGAACTCTACCCTCAGCTAGTTGTCGAGTGATCAAAACTTTTGGTGGTCTAAAAGTATTCCAATGGGGAGAAATTATCCGGAAGAATCCAAGAATTCTCACAGATGTCTAGGAGGATCCATAACATCCACAGAGGTCCAGAATGGTTCAGAAATGCTCAAAATTCAAATATCTCAAATTCTCTCTAAAGGAACATCAATGCATAGATCTCGGTGATAGCTTTCCAACATCATAGAAATCACCTCAAATAGAGTTCGTATGCAAAAGTTATGAGCAGTCAAAGTTCAAGTCAAACTAGGAAAAAGTCAAAGGTGACATGTGTCACCACTGCAAGGGTGACACACGAAACATGATCGTACATGTGACATGGCGCATAGGTTGGAAGGTGACTGGGAAGATTGTACAAACCAAGTGGTCCAATCACAGGTTAACAAGTGGTAGAGATAAGCCAATGAGAGGTTGTCACGTGGCAGCCTTCCATTGGCCTTTACGGTCATGGTTATGTAAAATGTATGGATTCAATGGGGGTCGAACCTGTGAACTCCATAAACCTTACCAAAGCCTCCACTACCATCGTGCCACACTATAGTTACTTAGCCATACATGTTGTTGATTATATTTAAGCTTGTATTGTAACAACCCTAGTAGAATATATACTTAGGGATTATTAAGAAAAAGATTTATTAGGTAATTAATTTTTCCTACCATGTTAATAACTAAACAAAGATTGATCTAATTATATTAATTAAGTATTTATTAATTAATTAAAGGTTATAATTTTGATTAATTAATTAACTGCCTATTACATTTAATAACATGAGTATTAAATTTAAAAGATTAATAAGTTATATTGTTTAAATTAAAATGTTACGTACAAGGAAAGTGATAACATATTAAGTACGAGAGGATAAAATAATAAAGGAAAGGATAAGGGGTATTAACTAGGAGTAGGTAAGGAAGTAAATGCATGAGGCAGTGAAGGAAGGATATGGAGGGGGAGGATATTTACGAAGGGATTATCATTCGACGGGATATTTGGGGGGCTCTCTTGGATTTGCAGAGAGGAGTTAAGTTCGGGAGTGGGAAGGTTTAGTACAGGGGCACTGGTTTGCTGGAGGTTTTGAGCACGGGGGCCAAGATATCCATATGATATCCTGAAGCTAGGTAGTTGTCCTAGTTGGCAGGGAGGATAATAGGTTTGGGTAGTGTTTACATAGTTCAGAAGAAGTCAACAAGGAAACAACAAGGTAGCAAGGAGAATTAGCATCAGACCTAGGTAATTTAAATTGTGTATTTGTTTTATTTGCTATAAAATTTTAATATTCGTTGTTAAATTACATGTGTATGTGCTAAAATAGAAAGGAATTAGTGAATTTTCATAAATCTAGTAGAAGTTACTGTCTTGTTTGAAGAATTACTGGAAGTTAAATTAAATTGGCCACTACACAAGGTATCAGAGCTCCTCGTTCACAATCTGGGGCCTTAAGGGCCAAAATTCCCAGCTCCAACTCTAGCTCCGCCTAACCTGCAAACCAAAAGCACTATTATTTTGATTATATGTAAACAAAAATAAATATAAAAGAAATACATATTGAAAATGTAAAAACAAATTTACTAAAGTAAAACAAGCAACTAGGGCTGTTACAATTATGCACCAGCTTTGCTTCAAAAGAATTTTGTAACCATAATTTCTTCACTATAGTACCACCTAGTTGACATCAGTATGAAAATATTTCAAAAATAAATAGACATCACTAAAATATCTACTAACAAAATAAAATAAATTGAGACACACTTCCTAGTAACATCAAAGATTAAACTAGAAACCATTACATTGAACATCATAGAACATTTCAGTTGGAATGAGTTTCAAGATAACTCTTGTTCCAAAAATGAATGATACACATCATTTAAATCTATACAAACAATATACAAACAAAATAGAATAAACTGGAACTCCCTGCCTAAAAACATCAAAGATTAAAATGGAAGCCATTACATAGCAACTTAGAGAACAAGTCAGTTGGAATGAGTTTCAAGACATCAAATCTAAATGCATGCCGAAGCCAGCAACAACTATTAATGTGATATAAATAACTGTTAAAGCTAAAGATTGTTGCTCAGGTAACCGCTCAGGTTGAGCACCACATCAAGTTTCCCCAATCATTGGGGCACTCTCGAGTAACAAAATATCATCATTGCAACCATTACTACCAGTCAGTAATATATAAAGAGAATAATGAATTCATTAAATAAAATATAAAACATAGATCATGGCAGAAAACAATTAGACTACCACTTTTTTTTCACCAGATGCTTCATATATATTATTACTGTGCAACATGCAAGCCATTCCATATTTTGGTTTCTGTCCAGGCAGAATGCAATTTGTGTAACAAGAGAAACATATCTCCAGGGGATCTGAAACTTGGTGAGTATGAAACAACACCCTTATCATCTAGTCCTAGTTGACCCCCTGCATTACGATTTTAGAAACCAATTTTCGACAAATAATAGTTTAAAATACAAAGGGGCTAAAATGATAATATTCATGGATGCAGAACAACAAAGAGAGCTGAAAATAAGAATGTATTTTATCAGACCACCCATGGCTTGATAAAAAAAAAATAGGAAGACACAGCAGTAACACCCAACAGGTAGAAGTTAGTAGCGATCGAACACGTTCATCTGCAATAATCAGAACCAGATAAAATAGTCGGAACCCGAACCCGAGGGGCAATTGAGGTCAGAGAGCATCCTGATGCCGCCGCGGCTGCCACTGGGCTTTGCCGCTTTCTTATCCTTTCCATCCATTGCCAGAGCCGGTGCAAGAGATGCCGAATGGAAACGAGGAGGAATAGGAAGAGGTCCAACGTTCGAAACCGGCAATGGCTCGGTGACGAGCGGGGAACCGGGGACAGGATTATCAGTAAAATTGTTGGGCCAAGGTCAATACTGAGAGTTGTTCTTCATATCTAGAGCCACGCATCTGCATCAACAACAACACAACTCATTTACCAAAACAACAACAAACCAAGCCAGCGCAACCAACAACAACCAAGCCAACACCGAACTCATTTATCAGTATTATTGTTGTTCTCGACGAAGGAGTGGAGGGCAGAATCAAGCTGCTAGTTACAACTTTCCAAGAAGAAGGAAGCTTCCTCTAGCATGCTCGTTGTTACATTAGTAAACCGTTTTCGTCTCTTCATGCCCACAGGAAAAGACCAGCCGACTCGCATCCCTTGTTTACTCCATGGCTGGCGAATTCGTTAAACCCTCAGTAGCATGACATTCTGGATCTGCTCAAGAAATTTCAGAGACCGCCGCGTTTTGTCCCTGGAGCCGAAATTTCGCCAAATTGTGGTGTACCTGAAGGGTTTGGGGATAGTTTAGGGTTAGTGATAGAGAGTCAGAAGGGTGCATGTAAGGATTAGGATTAAAGAAGGAAATGGAGGAAGCAAGGGCGGGGCACGTGGGTCTCATGCACCCACGATGCCTGATTTTTGTTTTAAAAAAAATAATTATATAGATATATTATTTAATTATTATTATTATTATTATTATTATTATTATTATTATTTTATGAATTATGTTTACATCTCTTCTGTGAAAGAGGAGACTCTGGCATATTTGCGATAACTCCATTACTTCAAATTGTTGGAGTTTTTGGCTGGCTCGTACTATTACTTGTATTATGAAGGGTTGATGCAGGGTGAGCAAGAGTTGAAGGACACCACATCACATTAGCATTCCACCATCGATTTCAGGTAAACTGTGGAGAAATTCAGTATAATATCTACTTGAAAAGGCAAAATGTCTTCTTTAGGGACTTCCAGAGGGATAATCGAGGTATTTAAGTTTGGGATTTATGTCGGTGTTCCAATTTTCCTCATGTATGCAGTTGCCAACAACACTGAGAATTTGCATAAGTTAATGGGAAAGGTAAATGTTTGTTCTGCCTTTTTGTTTATCTGTTGAAATCCAAGTTATTGGAAACATTCTACAGTCTCCATTGGGCCATTTCCAGTTGGAATATATCCAAATCGAGAATGCCCAGAAAAAAAAGCAGGGGAAATGCTTGGAGATATTTCCCTGAAATCTTTCCAGGACAGATCCCAGGAAATAGCTGTTTCTAAGGTCTTTTTCAAAGCAACCATTTCACTGAAGGTCATATGGGACACTAGATCTCATAATGGTCCACATGACCTGATTAAAAAAATAGAAAAAATAGTAAGAATAAAATACAGCAAGGCAATAAAAAAAAATGTTAAAATCACTAATCGAGGGAAAAACGTTGGGAAAACCCTAAAAATACTCCCATTCAATTTTACATAATGAGCAGTAACTGCAAGCAGTGTGAAAATCTTCTAGCTCAGTTGCTTTTGGAGAGTGTAAAGCCTAATTTATAAAGACTTAGTTATTTTGCTTATTGATGTAGTAGTATGTTATGTAACCTATGAAAGTTATTAGTCGACTCATTTTTTTTAATTATGTTTTTTCGCTTGTGTTCGTTAGTAACTTAATACCTCAAATATGTTGTTTCAACTTGGTTTCCTAAATTTTGGTGAGGCCCATTTCTTAAACTTTTGCCATTTCATTTTTTAGATAGTTGGGGTTGAAATTAATTTCTTATAAGATTTCTACTGATTATTAATATAGTTGGTTCCCTAGGTTCATTAAATTCTTGGACAAAAATAAAAAAGTCGATGTACTTAATTTTGTCATTGTTCAAGTACTGCTCTACATGAAATTGCAGTTCTTTATAGATGACTAAGATATCAAAGAGTTTTGTAACAATATGAGACTGCATGGTTTTATAGTTAATGATAAAGGGAATCAACACACTAATATTAAATAAAAAGCCACAGATAAACGTAAAAGATCGATTGACAAGTTTCTACAGTGAAGATAATTTTATTGCTTATAAAATTCAACTTTTGGTGAAGATCTAGTTTGATGCCAGCCTTTATATTTTCTTTAGAAATTATAGGGCTTTTATGCGAATGTTAAAAATTATGTTTAATATGTTATTTGAGGGCTTTAAACTTTAAACTATTTGTTGTTCAAATGTTAGGAAGGAAATGTGTAGGATTTTATTAGGAAACTAATTCTTAATGAACAGAGGAGACATTAAGTTCTTGAGTAAGAATCATAATATTACACTAGGGCTAGCTCCTAGATAGACAAATTTCAGGGGGAGGTATCTCTATAGGAATAAAAATAATGAGATGGTTTGAACTGTTGGTACCCCATGCATCGAGATCATAGATGAGGATTTAACTGTTCTTATGGAGAGTCATGAGATTCTAGAGCAACCCTTGCCATCTATCACATAATACGCTTGGATATGAACGTTCCAAGATGAGACTAGGAAATTTGGTAGTTTTTGAGGTTTGGAAAGAGTTGCTTGTCTCAATAGTGGTCACATGGAGTGAAGGGTTTCTTTTCTTACCTCAAGTTCATTCAAGATTTATACTCATAAATATCAGTTGAGCATTCCTTTGTGATGTGTATCCATGGCAGTTCACCACTTTCCTACATTTCCCAGTTCACTGTGTTAGCGTCGGAAGTCACTCCTGGATTGCTTGCAGGAGCAGAGCCCGACACCCATCAGTTTTATGTCACGATAGTTTAAATGGATGATCAGACGGGTAGAGACTCGAGGAGATATCACTCTAACTCAGGGACTGGGTCTG
>ML780242.1:215107-228657 GCA_009831015.1 Picea engelmannii
GTTTTCTTGACTTACTTACTGATAATGTCGGTTACTTGTTATGAATGTCTGAACCAGGTTTCTTTTCCTTTGTACCATAAGACACCTTAACTTCAGGACGAAGTTTCCTGAAGGGTGGGTGTATGTAACAACCCTAGTAGAATTTATACTTAGGGATTATTAAGTAAAAGATTTATTAGGTAATTAATTTTGCCTACCATGTTAATAACTAAACAAAGATTGATCTAATGATATTAATTAAGTATTTATTAATTAATTAAAGGTTATAATTTTGATTAATTAATTAATTAATTAACTACCTATTACATTTAATAACATGAGTATTAAATTTACTAGATGAATAAGTTATATTTTTTAAATTAAAAGGTTATGTACAAGGAAAGTGATAACATATTAAGTATGAGAGGATAAAATAATAAAGGAAAGGATAAGGGGCATTAACTAGGAGTAGGTAAGGAAGTAAATACATGAGGTGGTGAAGGAAGGATATGGAGGGGGAGGAGGTTTACGAAGGGATTATCATTTGACGGGAGATTTGGGGGATGGATTTTTTTGGGGGGCTCTCTTGGATTTGCAGAGAGGAGTTGAGTTTGAGAGTGGGAAGGTTTAGTACAGGGGCACTGGTTTGCTGGAGGTTTTGGGCACGGGGGCCAGGATATCCATATGATATCCTGGAGCTAGGTAGTTGTCCTAGTTGGCAGGGAGGATAGTAGGTTTGGGCAGTGTTTACATAGTTCATAAGCGGTCAACAAGGCAACAACAAGGCAGCAAGGCGAATTAGCATCAGACCCAGGTAATTTAAATTGTGTATTTGTTTTATTTGCTATAAAATTTTAATATTTGTTGTTAAATTACATGTGTATGTGCTAAAATAGAAAGGAATTAGTGAATTTTCATAAATCTAGTAGAAGTTACTGTCTTGTTTGAAGAATTACTGGAAGTGAAATTAAATTGGCCACTACATGTATAAAGGTTTAATTGGTGGAAAAAAGGGTTGAGGGCCTAAGCCCTCGAATCATAGCTCGTGATCGTGTAATATACCATATGAAAACAACCATCCATGTAATATGTGCGAGATGGGGGTTTTTAAAACTTATGCTATATATATTGCTCTGAAAACTATGCCATAACCACCACATATGTTATAAAAAAATACTATGTATAGTATGGTCGATAGTGTTCGAACCCATGACCTACTGTACAATAACCAAATGACTTAACCAATTGCACTAAGGATGCAGGTTGGTTACGAAAACCGCCTAAATCTTATTTAATGCTAACCGTGGATTTCAGAGAGTGGTTAAGGGGAGTTTGTGCCCTATTTAATGGTACACAGATCGAGAATTGTACACACACATTGATTGATGCAGAGTTATGTCTCAAAGTGTGTGCCTAAGGGTACAAGGACTTCGAGTCTACACTATAAAGCGTGTCAAGAGGTCCCTTGACGAAATTTCAAGAAATTTATACCCATTTTTCATGATTTTTCGCAAGGAATCTAACAATGCATTCCATTTTTGCATTTCAACAACATGTAAAAAGGTCATTGTAAAACAAAAGCATTTGAGCATTAATAAAGAGGTCTCTATTGGAAGCGGACCCAGATTTGTAGCCCAAATTGGGTGAACTCCGTTATCAAACTTGTGTATGTGATTTCATTATTGTTGTTCATTTTGTGCTCAGTTATTTGCAAGTTATTTATCATTAAATTGTATATGGTTAGATAAGTGTTTCACATATGAATTCTAAACAATCAAGCGACCATTATTATTTCTAAGATAAAGCAGATGTTTATATGTATTTAAAAATTTCCTACCAATTACAAAACATTTCCTACCAATTACACAAAATTGCCTACCAATTGCACAACAAGACAAAAAAATTATTTCCAGTTACACTAAAAAACAAAAAGACTACATGCTATAATTGTTTTGCATAGCGCATGTCGGGTGCTGAGAGTGTTTTTCATATAGAAAGAGTTTGGATATTGTGGTTTCCTCATTTGTCTAGCTTAGGAAAATGCCCACATGAGAGTGCACACACTCTAGAATGAATGCATGGTTTAGAACACACACTTTTGTTGTGTAATAAAATCAGGTGAGCACAATGCCTGAGCTCATTTATTTTTCTTGAAAGAGTGTGTGCACACTCTTAATGCAATAGGAAAAGAAATTGTTATATGGCCCATGTAACTTTAGGAATAAATAAGGTGTGGAGGGAATTGGGGGAAATTGAGGCATGGGGACTTAGAATTGAAATTTATTTGAGGCATAGGGTAGTGTTTAGGTAACTAAGATGAAGGTTCATGGGTTGTGGGGGCCCAATGAAGATATATGGGAATAAGTATCTTAGGGCCAAGGTGTAGAGGCGATTAAGGGACGGTTATAGGACGTGCAACCTACATGTAGATTGGGATAGGGTCCAAGTGGAGGTATATTCCTAGGAATATAAGGGGATATATGTTGATCATAGGTAGGGGCCTAAGGGTATATGAGTGTAGGGGATGAGAAAATAAGGATATAGACAAGTAGAGGGGTATAGGGGTTCAATGGAGATAGTGGCCTAGTGGGAGGGAGGGAAATATCCCTCCCTCTCTTCCCCCCCCCCTCTCTCTCTCCTCCTCTATCTCCATTTTAAGGCCACTAAGGCCCCAAAGCTCATTTATTATGTTCTTAATTAATTATGATTAGGTTATCTTAGTGGTAGGTTACATCATGCTCATTTTATCTCATATTTATAATAAATGAGAATATTTTGTATAAGAATATAATATTGTATTATGAATTAGATATATTGTAAAAGGTGTTTTCCCACTTAAGTGCACTATACTAATTTAATTTTTATCCATTTTAAGGTTATTGGTTCATAACATTTGGTATCATAGCATAATCCTAGGGTTTTTCTTCGTCAAGCGAGTCATCTTGGAATTTTCTCTATAACTTTGTTCCTGGGATGCTTTAGAGAACACAATTTAGAGGTTACTTAGGAGAAATATCAAAGTACATTAAGTAAAAATTTCAAGTTTTGTTTCATTACATGTTCAAAGATATAGCCAATGGAAGATAGGGTTTATGACTCATCTTGAAATTAGTTTTGAACATGTCATTTTGAAATTTTTGCTATAAGTTTTTTTTAGGCTGTTTTAGATAGTGAATTTTTTTTGGATACTAAGGAGAAATTTTATAGTATAGGTGGTAAAAATTATAGGTTCTGTTTCACTCTACTTTCATAGATATAGTCCACAGAATGAAAGGTTTGTGACTAATCCTTAAATCAATTATCTTGGAATTTTCGCTGTATTTTTTTTTCACTGAAGTTTTAGACTCTAAATTTTTTTAAATCCTGAGTTGACACAGTGAAGTAAATTTGAAAACGTTTTATATTTTAACTCATCATATATTTTATGATACATTTCTTTTGGAAGTTAGGGTTTTTGCACAAGTTATTTTTTGGTGATTTTAAGAGTTTTTCTGTGTTTAGCAAGCCCATTTTGAATTCTTTTTTAGAGACATGTTTTGGTGTATTTAAATAAGATAGGATTTGTCATTTCATGGGTAAAACTATAGTTGGGGAAGAATACACATTGTTTCACCTAGTTGGGAACTCATGTAACCCCTTCTAGTACCCCTTTTAATAGTACTGCAATAAACAATACCTATATATGGAAAACATTCCTCATACCTTTGGGTATATAGGAATTCCCCTACATATGTACTTGAAACAAACCTTAGATAAGATATTCAGTCATCTTGTTGCTATAGTACACCAAGAATAGCACTTGGGGAGACCACTCTCTGATACCCGGGTAGTACGACTAAGGGCACAATTGAGCCTCCTTAGTTAGCACACTGAGATATTTGTTTCAAGTACTATTGTTGGAACCTACACTTATATCAGAGAGATATAAAAACTGGCACTCCTTTGTCCTTGAGACCCTATAACTTTTTTCTAATGAACCAACTCCTAAAGGATAACCATAATTCATGATAAAGAGGGAAAATAATAGCATTTGTTCACATGGCTCTAAAGGGTGCTCCTAAATTTTTCTTCACCAACTAAATAACTAGATAGCTCAACCATTATTGATGAAGAAAATAGAGAGGTTTTTCACCAAATGGGATAGTTGGAAAAGAAGATGAGTGAAACTGTTGCACAAATGGAAAAGAAGATGAATAAAAATAGTACATATATGGAAAATAAGATGGATGAAAATAAGTATCAAATGGAAATAAATATGGATGAAATGGAAAAGAAGATGGATAAAAATATGTAAGTACTATAAAATTCCATGTCAACCATAATAAAAACCCTAGATCAGAGGCCTTCTAAAAGTGACATTGTAACTGAAGGGACTCGTGAAAATATAGGTAGTGTTCATGCTGAGCAACCTTCAAATAATAAGAATTTTTCAGGTGGATTTAACTCTAATAGTGGATTTAATTATGGATGGGTTCCTAAGGGTGTCAACTTTCCCAAGATTGAATTAAAGAAGTTTGATGGAACAAAGGTCTTTAACTGGGTGAACCAAGTAGAGAAATATTTTAAACTGCATAATATTATGGGATAAGCAAAGGATTCAAACAAAACCTTTGAACTTTGAGATAAAACCATATCAATGGTATCAATGGGTAGCTAAAAGGAAGCTCAATACTCATTATTATACTTGATGTTTATTAACAAGAGACTTAGAAGAATAATATGGGAAAGTTTGGGAACAAGACTACTTCAGTCAATTGACAAGAATCAAGAATGTTAGTGTGTTGAGCCCTCAAAAGCTCCCCTTTACTTTTGAAAAAAGTAAAGGGTTCCCCATTTTGGAAAATATTTCCTTTGTTCGCATTCGATTTTGTTTCAATTTATTTGAAGGGATGGTTTGATAGTTTTTCTAATCTTGGTTGTTTGGTTTTTCATGCTTCTTATCATCAATTATTTTTGGGTTTATCTTTAGGGGATGCAATTTTGGTGATGTATTGTTGTCGGGAAAAAAAAAAAAAAAACATTAGAGAAATCCCATCCATACATCTAGCTTAATGATTATGATTTTGATGATGGGATGGTTGTGTCATGTAAACTTGTTGTTTCGTCGCATTTTCGTCACGTAAATAATGAATGCACCGTTTACGTATTTTTCTCCTTGGTTATTCAATATTTTTTGCATTCTCATCTAAACATGTTCAAGTTAATTACATGCTTAGAATTTCTTTAAATTTTATTATCATGAAGTTTCGACATTCTTATCGAGGTTGGTCTTTAATGCATAAATGAATTAGTTGAACATTTTGGTAGATTGAAATAATTCGATTCAAATTCAAATTTCAAAAAAAAATAACTTGTGTCTTAAAAGAGAACACATCAAGCAATGGAAATGAACAAATAACTTCCACTTTCAATAAAACTTCATTTTCCACCAGACTTAAACTTTCATTTTAAAACAATGCCTTTTGCATTTTTATACTTTTGGCAAGCTAAAACAATTCAATTAAGGCTTATTCATATGTTTTTTTGTTATGCGACTTAAAAGAATGAATATTAAAGAGTGGAAATGAACTAACAAAATTCTATTGGAAATGAACTAACAAAATTCGATATGAGGAAAGCATTACCTTTTACAAAACTCAAATTTTCATTAAAAAAACATTTTTTTGAGCAACTTTGTTCTTTGATTATTTCATTCACCGAATCATGGTTTATCTTCTTGAAGTTTAAGGATGGGATTTTCTCCTCGTGATTTCCGAGTCATTGTGGTTGGTTTGTCACATTTATCTTTTCATCATCATGATTGCGTTGTTCAAATATAATTCACTTTTTGCTTGTTAAATTATGACAACTAATTCACTTTAAATCCTACTTGAATTATTTAATACCTTTCATTGGCTTAAATTTTGATTTTCAACATTTTCCCGAGTGATTAGTTTCACTGCCAATGGAACACATCCATTGTAGTATCACACAACTATTGTCCAGTGATACAAAATCACTTCCAATGGAACATATCCACCATAGTAGCACACAACTATTGTCGAGAGACACACAGTCTATGCCATAGTCTCACGACTATGCATGTGATGTTTCTTCTCTCATCGATTCTAGTAATGCATTACCCCCTCATTCACCTCACATAACTGATCTAGGGAACCCTTGGCCAGAGGGGTTATCCAACATGAGGAGAAACAACACACCTCCCTCTCAACGAGGGTGGAAATTATTCATTATGCCAAGTTTTTCTCTGAAGTACTCATACTTCACTCTAGATAGAGGCTTGGTGATAATGTTCACTATTTTCTCATCTGTGGATATGTATCGGAGATGAGCTCCACAGCTCCTCTGTGCACCATGTCTTAGATGTAATGGCATTTGATCTCTATATGCTTCACACAACTTTGATTACCACAATATATCAAATTTGGTTCCAACTTTAGATAAAATATCCTCGCAAGCAACTTCTGAGGCCAAACTGCTTCATGGCTTGCAACATTGGCTGTTATATACTATGCGTCTGTTGTACTGAGTTCCACTGAAGTCTGAAGAAACATCCTGATGTGATTTTCTGGTCCACTACAATCCCTACCCAGTCAGAGTTTCTAGAACCTTTCATATTCACATATCCATCTCAGACATATCTCAATCCATATCTAACCGTGCCATATAGGTACCTCAACACATGTTTTGCTTCTATCCAGTGTATATGTCTAGTCTCAACCATGTATTGACTCAAATTTCTCACTGCAAAACATATGTCTAGCCTGGTGTTAACCAGGTACATCAAGGATTCGATCAATTGTCTGTACATCATGGGATCCACCAAATATGAAGATGAACCACTCAATAGCTTCATATTCGTGACAATAGGTGTAGCCATGGAATTACAGTCCATCATCCCGAATCTCTACACGATCTCAACAACATATTTTCCTTGGATAAGGAAAATATCATCTCTGTCACACCTATAATCCCAACAAATCTGTATCCTTAATTTCAAACTCTGAAGTGAGTTCCCTCTTACACCCATCTATGAGCTTCTCATCTCCTTTAAGAAACAGTTCATCCAATATCAAGGGGTAACCATCTGCAAGCTCATCAAAATAATTGTCTGGAATATCCTGCCTCGAGTGTCTTCTTAATCTTGTACATATATTTCTTCAATATACAGACATGAAATTCCTTCTCATGTATCTTGTGGCTACTCTATGTACACTTTTTTTGGGTACTGGAGCAAGTGTCTCATCATAGTCTTCTCCCTCTTGCTAGGAGAATCCTCTAGCCACAAATATAGCTTTGTACATATCTACGCTTTGATCTGCAACATGCTTGATTTTGTAGATCAACTTGGAAGTCACCATTGACTTCCCTTATGGTCTCCAAACCAAGGAAAAATCTATATCCCAGTTCTTCTGACTGGCTTCCTTCTCTGTCACTAAAAAATTTGAATCCTCCCTGGAGGTCTCAAATCTCCTCGAAGCCTCTGAAGATTTGATATAGCATCCTCAACTCATTGCACTCATTTTTCAGTCCTAGAATACGTCTCCCTCTCCCATTTGAACTTGAGGAAGAATACTTTCTGAATGAAAGTATCTAAGCCACTGAATCTCTCTGAGATCAAGCTCACTCTGATTATGCATTCTCGATCGGAAGCTTGACCCCATCTGAGTCTATATAATCTCTAGAGTCATATTATCCCTCTACATGTGTTGACCTCCTCTGAAGTCTGATCTCCTATGAAATGTCCTACTGAGGTCGCTCCTCCCTACTGGATCATGAGGGATGAATCCCTATGAACTCTAGTTCCTTATGAGATAGTACTTGATGGGGCCGCCTGCCTCACCATAGGTGGATCCATCTGATCCTCTTCATGATATGGATTATCAATGCCATATATATGTATCCCCTTAGCATCCTACAAAGTATCACATGATAATTTTGATCACTTCTTGGTCACTGCAACGATTCTGGGTAGGCCTTTCTGGATCTATTGCGTCTTCCCGATGATCTGAAGAGTGATCAACTAAAATATTAATGAGATAGAATAGAGAATTGAATTCCTTACAATCAATCTCCATATCATATACTTTGTATCCCACAAAAGTACCCTTCTTGTCTGAAGGTTCTGACTTCATCCTCATTTCCTTCATTACATGGATGTGTATGGTCATGTACACAACTCTATGTCTGGATAGTTTGTTCCATGTCTCATCTAGAGACCATCTAATATGTTTCCTCCTGCAATTGTCATTATATCTCCCTTTCATATCTATCACTTGTGATCTTCCCATAACAAGAGAAACAACAAGGAAAAACAACATACAAGAATAATACTCTTATAATAAGAACAATAATAAAAACAAGAATGACAACAATTGTCACAGTAGCTCCTTATCAGAGCTATCACTTGTGAATTTCCTGGAACAAGAGCCAAAACAAAAAATACAATAACAAGAAATAATAAAAACACTCTTCAGCACTCTTCTAGTGTTGTTACCAATCATTCCTCCATGGTAACCTTCCCGGAACAAGAAACAAGAACAATAACATCTCCATGGTAACCTCCATGGAATTTACAATATAACCTTCCTAAAACAAGGTCAACAACCAAGAACGTGTCCTAGAGGAGATCAATTTATCTTGTAAACAAGTGCATCATTAATAATGAATAATGAGATTTTACTTAATGATCATAGCACCAACAATATTCAAGTGCTACTAAACATTTGATGACAATATTAGTAATAGAACTCTAAAGACTGTTATTCTAATTACAACACTTACTCAGGTTGTAGTAGTATAAAATATCAAACCTGATATGCAAACTTGGAGTCTATTTTTTGTTTTCCCATTTGATTTGTAATATGCTGTAGGAGACATTCACATTACTGCCTCCAACTCTTGGGATTCCTCTGAGTGCACTAGATCTAAGATCCCTTTGGATCTACTATCATTGCTTGGATAAATGTCCTTTTTTCAAGTGTATGTATCCTGCAAACACCCTCATATTATATATAAGAACACCATCCATATTTGTCTTCTAATATGAGACATTACATTAATAACAAAATATTAGAAATCTAAAATAGAAGGTTTAATGTCTAGGAAAATGTCAACAAGCCCAAAACCCTAAAAATTCAATTTTGATGGAAAGTCAATCTAAGAAGTGCAATAGGTGCACTAGAGTAGGGCGAGTTGATTAGTGGTGGATTTTTTCGCAATCGAATTTATAACAAGTTCTCAACGATCTTGATAAAAAAATGTTGCAGTGGAAAATCTCAACAATGTGGCAAATCTCACGATCTTCCTTCCAGCAATTAAATTGTTCTGAAGGAAATCTGCTATGACACTATGTTATATTTTCATTATTTTCATTAACACTAGATTTACCACAAAAAATTTATCTTATTTTAACATTCAATAATCATATACTGAAATATATAAGCAAAAAATAAACAAGCACAAGAGGACAAACAAATTTGTCCTGGGAAAACCCCAAACTTGGGGAAAAACCCAACCAACGTTTCTTAGAGAGAATATTCCAATACAACCATGAACATGCTCTAATCACAAGAGAAAACCAATAATGAAGAACCAAATACTTATATCTTCTTCTTATCAAACCATAGCGAGGGTAGACAACTAAGTCACCACAGAACTGGTGCAAGATAGGAACATCACTAGCACACCACAAAACTGGCAGAATTGATAACTACAACTGAGGTTTCCACTACAACTGCAACTGCTAATGTAACTACAATTTCTACTGCAACTAAAACTGCAACTGCTAATGTAACTACAATTTCTACTGCAACTAAAACTGCAAATAGCATGAAGCAACTGGGAAGCACCATACAACCTTAGTGCAACTCTTCTAGACGTAGAGCACAAGAGAGATCAACACGAACCACCAAGAATATCCTTCCCCAAGTGGGGTGCACTCTCCAAGAGAACTAGACTTGTATTTATACTAATCAACTGCAACTTCCTATTTCACACTACAGAAGGATAAATATGTGTCTATACAAATGAACTCACCCAGACTTGTATTTATACTAATCTGGATTCCTTCCTGGAGCCGACTTCTTATTCTTGGTTTTTATTATTTCTATGGGATGACTTCTCTTCCTGGAAATTATATTTCCACTTTATTATTATTTCCTGTGGGTCGACTTCTCTTATTTGGTCTTCTATTTTACTTTGTTCATTTTTGGGGTGCTCTTCAAGTGTTCAGTGGTCTTCCTTTGACTTCTTAGAATCTTCTTATTCTCTAAGAAGAGTTGTCCAGGAGGAAAATACCTCCCGCAGCTACCAAAACATCAACATTTTTTAAGGACTCCAAGCACGTTTTGTTCTCATTTTCACAACACACCTCACTAATTTACTTCATTGAACAAGAAAAACCACAGTCCAAGTAAAGGAGCAAATCCCAGGATCTTGCCACTATGTCCATCATAATAAAGGTCTGATTGATTTGTTTTCATTTCCTTTCTTGGTTTTGCAAAAATAAAAAAATTAGACATAGGTTATGTATGTAAATCCAAATGGCATTGAAAACTTATTAGCAAGGTTCACTCCACATAATTAATACTTGAATGTAAATCTCTCAACAATTCACCAATATTGTATAAGTTTTTTTCAATTTCATTATAATGATAACACATATCTTTTCTTTGTTTTACACAAAATTATGTTAATAATTTTGTTGGGATAAAATAACATTGTTATTTGTAATACCTTAGTCATAATTCCACGTATTAAATTTTCTTATTAAATTGCAGCAACGTATATTACAAAATGAAACCTGGTGACAATGTAAATCACCCACTAGTAGGCCAAGGAGAGAAAAACCCCAACCCACCACAACCACCCAATCTAAACACTGAAATTGATGAGGGGTTGGATGCATTAAGATAACTTGTATATCAGTTAAGGGGCATCAGAGAACCAACCAGAGTGTCCTTAGATAATTCTTTGGGCATCATTGTGAGGTCCATTTCAAGTGCACAAGATGAATTGACTTATATTTCTAAGTATAGGGAAAGGATGTTTGAGTACTACAACACTGTTCTGGATAGAAACCAAGTCAGAGGCTTGTCTATTTCAAAACAACAACTATTGTCTATTTTTAGGGATCCTTGAAATGGACAAGAACTACCTTTGACCAAAAAACACATTTGTATTGACTAGTGTATCCATCCATGGATTGGTCAAAACTAGATGGATAGGTGGTATATGGTTTTTGATAAACCTCCTTGTGATAACAGGGAAGTTCCCTTATATTGTTTGAGAAAATTATGGGAGGAATTTATTTTGGGTCACCATGTCAACTTCTTTGACATGGGTGAGTTCCAGGGATTCGGTCAAGGGTCCGCATATGACCAAGAGCATACCAGGTGTGATACCATGTTAGGTCCTTGTCCCCCCAGGTGAAGGCCTGACCCCCTTGCCCAACATCCTTCTGTTGTAGAGATCTTGTAGTAGGTACAATGAGTTATTTCATCATTGACCCAGAGCCTAGTGCAACATGGAAACTTTGTTGCATTGTCTTGGTAGGAGGTGACTATCAATGACATTTATAGAGGGGTCAGAGCTTCACCCCGCACAAAAACATTTAGTGAGGAGAGGGCACATGTACATAGTAGTTTTCCATGTGAACCTCACAGATGTTCGAGCTACATGAAGACCTGTTATGGGCCTATGCAGGCCAATGGAAAATATAGCTTCATGGAGGAGGTTAGTATCTTAACCATGACTATGTTATTAATTGTTATATATTTGTTTTGTATTTTGTATATTTATATTGATGTTTTATTGTATGTTGTTTTGTAGTTGTTACTTCCATGTAGTAGACCCTCTATGCCCATGGATGCATCAATTCCTATCTCCACCACTAATGCAAAAGAGGCAGCTTGCTCATTGGGTGTAGACCATACATAGGTATGTGTCACATTTGATAAATTCACCATAGTCATTTCTTTATTTTATGGCATGTGTTTCTATAGGATGTGGGAGAAAGCGATGTCGGGGAATGTCCATTCGGGATGGACAAGTCACCTGCATCACAAGTATCATGTGTAGAGTTAATTATTGTTTAAATCTAAAATTTGTTGTGTTTATGTTTTTTAATTTTACTATTTGGTACTAATAGTTCAATATTATTAAGATGTATATAGGTTGCAGACATATTCGCTAGTTACAATACTATTGCACTCCAAGGGAGTTCTCATCACTTGTACAACCCACGAGGGTCCATCCCTGCCCACCCCCAACATCTGTTTTTTTCCATGCATCACTAGTGGATTCACCCATAGGCCACTCATCTCCACCACCTTTTCCATCGCATCCATCCACAGTGGATGCACCTGTATGCCACCCACCTCCACCACCATTTCCATCAGCCCCATCCACCGAGGCTTCCACAATAGAGGTTTCATCAAAGAAGGTTGTATAGTTAAGTGCTCCACTTGCTAGTGACTCTCCATCGACGCCCAAGATATTCACAGTGAGATAATGTGTTGATGATATTTTTTTTTGTATCATGAATTTTATTTTATGCATACTTGTTTAATTTTCTATTTTTGATCCTTGTAACTGACGTAGGGTGGCATCGCTGAGAGACTGGGGTCACGAATAAGGGTAACACCCTCATGATTATCAATAGCATATGGGTGATTTGTCTTAGTATAAATTACAAAGTATCATTTTGTATGTCTTTTATTTCATTGAGGATAAAAAATTATAAAAAATGTTTTTTCTTTGTGCAGTCTCCGGAGCGACGAAGCACGCCCAGACCTAGAACCACTCGAGTTGCTTCCTCAAGCAAGAGAAGAAATATAGATTTTTAGGATGCTCTTGAGGGTGGAAATGGTCAATGATTGACCAATTACTTCCACTATGTATATAGGCCACCATATGGTTGTTTTCCATGTTAGGGCACTTGTTGCCATTTTGTATATTATGCATGAAGTGTCATTTTGTAAAAAAAGTACAATTTAGACGATGTTGAATATATATATATTGTTTTTTTTCATGACACATTTTTTATGTTCATCTCATTGTTTATTCATTTTTTGTTGATGAATATATGAATTTTATGTGTATGAATGTATGATTTTTTTCTAAAGTGATTATAAATAAATGTGTTATAGATTAATGAATCTATGATGGTGGAAAAAATTACTAAGTGCTAAATCCAAAAGAAATTAACGGTTCTCATTACCAAAATTTATGGTTAAGGCATACATTTCCTTCAACATTGGTAAAGTTAAACTAATTGCCAATGCACTGGACACACTTGGGTGCACTTGTTGGATGCAGATGGTCGATGGAAAAGGAACCAAAGCACTCAAAGTTTATGGATGACACTTGAGTCCACCTTAAAGTACTACTTTCAAGGAAATTATCATATACAAAATAGGATGCCTCAAAATAACAAAAACATCATCATCATCATATATATAACCAAAGCACTCTAATTTTATGAATGACACTTGATTCCACCTTAAAGTACTACTTTCAAGGCAATTATCATATACAAAATAGGATGCCTCAAAATAACTAAAACATCA
>ML780242.1:228922-263450 GCA_009831015.1 Picea engelmannii
ATGTTTAAACAAATAACATAACTATGATCATCATAAACATATAACAATAAAAATAATATCCCCCAACACATAAATAGGTCCAAATGTATACATACCAAATGTTTATATCATTCTAACTAAACCCAACAAATACTAAGCAATGAATCACTAAGATAAGTAAAAATCAAACTTCTAACCTTCTAAGGCCAAAATATAGGTTGTTACATTTACAAATCCCTAGAACACCACTATGATTTAAAATAGACTAATCCCTCCTTACATGTCTTGTCATGTAGCTTCCCCTTTTAACCTATACAACAATAAATATAACTTTACATAACATTATGCAAGGACAACTTCAAATCAAAATGTGGATTGCAATGAAAGAAGAATAACAAAAAAAGAAACATTTTCTCATTCCAAGAAATAAAAAACCATTTTTTCTAGGGACATATGACTTAACTTTATATCATAAAGTTCCTTTCCATCCAATGAAGTGTTTATGACATTTAAGTCTAGGTGAAAAAATTTGCATTCCTTTCCAAGCCATGGCATACCTTGCCATGCCATGTCATGTTGTTACGAGGAAAATCGCTCTATGCTTATGGGTAAACCACAGCAGACAGGAATGACTGCATAAATCAACTCTAATCTCAAGTATGCTATATAACAAAATATGCTAGAAAGACAAGATAAAAGGCCTACCTCGTCCAGACATTCGATGAATTCCATTGTTGAGCACTTGACCCAAAGAAATACACCTGCAACTAGTCCTCAACAACCAAGCAAAGAAAGCATATGGTGATAATATATGATGTTAGCACATTCAAAAGCATAATCCATCAACATTCATAAAAAATACACCCATGGAATAATAATTCAAATATTTTTAAGATGTTAATTGGATGAGAAAAAAGTATTTATATTAAGATATAATCAACATAAGTGAATAAGTTACATACTTCTGTTTCGGCATGGTTCAAAACCAAGAAACTAAGTTCCTTCTAGTTGGGCCTCCACCACTTCAATCCTCCACCAAAGGCAAGCTCATATAAGAGAGACAACAAAGTTCTCAATCAGTAAGGGAAGATCTTGGGGGCTGAACAATGTGTTCAGACTTAAAGGAAAAAGGGATGCAGACTCAAAGTGAAGAGAATAATTCCTCTAGAGTAACTTTGCTCTCAAAGTTGAACACTTTATCTTCCTTTCCATAGCTCGGATTTGGCCCATTTATAGCCTTCAAGTGGAACTGAAGGGTCGATTCGGAACGTTTCCAATATATGGAAGGCCAAGGATCATTGATCTCATGACGTGACATTGAAACTCAAGACCATTTTTCAATTTTGGGCACATTTCCTGATGTACACAGGTTATAGTGGTGCAACCTGCATATACACATGTTGGATAGTAGGCAAGGTGTGTATATGTGGAAAAATTATATTTTTATCTATGGGATTTGTAAAAAGGGACTTCAAGTCTGCATAGGGAAATAGAAAATGGCCCGATGTGCAAGATTGCATGGGGTACAAAGAAGGAGCTTGATGATTTGGAGGAAATTAGATGAAGAACATGTTCATGAACCAACGACCTTGTGTGTATTTCGCGTGTGCCAAGTGAAAGTGGTACACGAAAAACACCCTCTGAATAGAAGCCAATGAGGAAAAATGCTGACAAAGGTGAGGAAACCACCAATAAGGCTAATGATATCCAAGACACTGTACGAATCCCAATGTGTGAATAGATTTCTTTCCTTCGATCACAAGGGAAACCACCGAGTTAACAACCAATGATGAAATGTTGACTGATGAAAGGTTACCTACCAATGAGGAAAGTAGGACCAAGGTACATAATAGGACTACAACTTCATGTGATTATGAGAAAAACTAAGGGTATCGCTGACATGCAAAGTCAATATTTCTAAGGAATGGTCGACAAAGGTTGATAGACATCCTTTGAACAAGAGCATGAGACATATGGAAGACTCTGGTAACATAGACTAAATGATGAAACAATGAGATGTTGTAGGAATCGATCAAACTCTCCATAGGGACTGGAAGAGTAACCATTTGGGGAAGTAAACTCTATGTAACGAGTTCAACTTCTTAAGGCCAAGCTAAAACCAAAATTATGATGACAAGTGGACTCGACAATTTTGTGCTCTCTTCAAAGGTGACATGACTACTACCAATATAAGATAATACTCCCTTCCCGCCCATCTTTTTTTATGTTTGTTCATAATCAAATGAATGCTATGATACAGAGGAGGAAACGAGTGTCGCAAGTAAGAAAAACTAGTTCCAATAGTGGAACATACCTATGCTAAATGAAAGGAGGTGCATGTGGGAGATGGACAATCAGGGGAATGTTCCCTCTTGGGTATAGGGTGTCAAGTTGCAAAGGATATAATGAGGCTCTGCTTGGTTGAGGATACAAAACTATTGAGGAAAATGGTTTATAACGCAAAACGAGAACTGAAAATAGGCTAAATACTGCAAGCAAGGGCATGAGATGCAATCACAACTTAACGCCAAAAAAATGTCCTTTTTCATAATGTTAATCTACTGGGTTTGAAAAATTGATAAACTTGTAACAAATAGACATCCTTTCAAATCCAATTAATGAGTGTAAAAGAGACAAGTTCACTCGGCAATATTTTTGATTATTTAAAATGAGTCAGAAAAGAGCTTAAATCAAACTCACCTGGGAGTCCTCTAGGTATAGGTCAGCATGTTTATGAGTGAGAAATGATGCTCAACATAAAGTCATGTATTATCTATAAGGGACTCCCGGTCCTACGAAAAAAATCTTTGCATGGGAACCAAATGGAGTAGAGGATCTAACTAGGGTACATATGTTTGGTAAGTCTATACCATTTCATAACGACATGTCTTGTAAAAGATGGAGGGTTATGTGTCACTAAAAAATGGGTTCGTACCTAAGGCATATGAATGACAGTTATAGGATAATGCAAGTGTGTATGATGGAATGGATACCTATCCTATATGTTGGGTAGAGAAAATACTTGTTCGTAGTTATGAATGGTCAACATAACTTTAAAAACCACAAGAATCCCTGGAGAAAACTACAAAAACCAACTCAATCCACTGATGTATTAGTCCATTAGGCGAAAATACGATCCGAAACTATGTAAAGTGGGTAAAAACTGCTACAAATAGTGACAAAAACCAAATTTTACTATCATTTGAATTTTTTACCCAAATAGTGAATTCTGGACCAAATTACCTTTGATCTTCAATTGATGATTGCGGGAGCGACGAGTGACAAAATTAGAAACCGTCTAGACCAGGTAATTCCTCTTCCCCTCATCTTTATTTCTAGTGGATTACATTTTGCATTTAGGCTTCAATTTTTAAGTTATTTAAGGCATAAATTAGAGATTTAGGTGTACACGGGCTACCATTCATCGAGTCACGTATACACGTGGTTATATGTGATTTTCTAAAATAAAACCAGCGTATACTTAGACCTATATGTGATTGTGAATGTTGCAACCTGAGTATATGTCCATAAACAAATTTTTTGATGGTTGCTAACTCAAAAAGTGATGTTTCTCTAGTAGGATGGTGCTAATATGGAGGGAAAGGGAACATGAGGAGGTATATGTTGTTGCGGAAAGAGATCTGGGAGCCCAAATGGCCTTGAAAAGATGGAGGTTGTACAAGTTTTGTGAACTCAAAGGGATGAGGTCCCAAGTGAGGTTTCTATAGTTTCTTGTTGATTAATGGGATCCAAACAGTGAGAGATTCAACCTTGATGGGAAACCATTAAGGATTGAATTCAAGGACATATATTTCTTGACGGGGTTGTCGCGTCAGGGTGAGGTGTTGAACCTCAAAGCTCGGGGAGCTGGGAGCGGTATGAAGATATAAGAGTGCATAGATGCTCACTGTATAGCAGGGACTGAGAAGGTCGGGAGTCAACTCCCTATCCGAGTGATAAACAATTTAAGCCTCAAGATTTTTGTCCTTGTTTTGACCCAGATCATAGGACCAGATTCATTGCACCAGGCATCGAGGCTTCTCATGTTCTACTCTGTAGAGTGTTTGAGACCCACAGTGTATGATTGGTGCACCTCACTACTGGATAATATGAAGAGGTCGTTGACATAATGCAAATAGGGTGATAAGAGTAACTTCGGGTTTGCTTCCATCTTGTGTATCTTTTTCTTCTAGTGGGTTCCAGATTTGGGACCTAGAGTTGAGATAATTCCTTGAGAACCTCGTGATATAGCCATGACATGGTGGACTGAGGTGATGAGACAATAGGGGGAGGTAGGGTTCCCACACCCTACAACAATTATTTATTTTACTGGCGGAGATGACAGGTCATTTCTCAGGATGAATACCCATATGTAGGGATCAACTTCAGAGGGGACCCTGGCATGCCATTTCCACCAGGGATCGCCTCTGAGGACATAGGTATGTCAAAGTTTTTAAATATTTCATTTTTTTTGTATTTTTGTACAGGAAAGCAAAAATATTTCTAGATGATGTTTAAGTACTAACTAGACACATGTGTGATGCAGACATATGTCCTCGATGGTCGGATGGGATTCCACGACATCATCGGAGGTACCGGGGAGATGAGACAGTGGGAGGAGAACCAGAGAGAGTCCTTCAAAACATGTAGGGAAACCTGTCTCGTTTGAGACATAGGATTCTGATGGTTTAGGTAGAGGATCTGTTAGAGGCCATGCAACGGTAGGTGGTTGGCGTGCCCAAATATTGGGTGCGACTCTTTCGACATCTCACAAACGACGTAGTTTTTTATCATGACACACATATGGCACCACATGCATAGATGTCGTGGATTTTTTATTATCGGCTATATATGTGTATTGAGGGTGTTGGCCCCAATTTTGTACTATAAACATCATATTTTTTGAAATATATATAAAACATGGTTCTTCATCTTTACTTATATTACAATGTGTACATTGATGAGAATATTTTATTTTCTTTAGTTATGTGACAAATGTCAATCGAAAACAAAATTAGCATAAGCATCAGATACATAATTAGAAGTCCTAGGTATGTGATGATAATTAATAAAATCAAACTGTTGTTCTAAAATGTGTACCCGAAGGAATCGTCAGAGTAATGTAGGGTCGCACACATGGTAAATATCGTTCAACTGACATACTATTAACTGGGAATCTAGGAGAACCTCTAAAGAGAGAATACCAAGTGAAATGGCATTGCACAAAATTTCTATAACGACGCTATATTCGACCACATTATTCATGGATGGCCCTAGGCATACACCACTTGAAGACACCAGTAGACCCTCGAGTGAGTAAAGCACCCAAGCAACGGAAGCCAAGTTTCATATATGTCGAATGGCTCCATCTATGAATCCTAAGTAAACTGAAGACTCCATTGACATCTGCCAACCAAGGTAAAAATCGATAAGCAATATGAAGACAAAAATAAAGGGAAAATATATACACACTAAATTACATTAGTATACAAAGAGTTACGTACGATATTAGGGCTCAAGCATAATATATTTTCAAGTAGAGCCCATTCACGGGCTCAACCAACATGTTCCCTTCATAATCCTCTAATTCATAGGATCCTTTTTCTAAGACATGTTTCACGATATAGGGACCATGCCACATGGGTTTGAACTTGCTTCCCCCCAGCGGTTCTTTGGCTTGATCATATAAGAGGACCAAGTCACCCTAAGTGTACAACTAAGGATAGACAGAATTATCGTATTGGACCTTGACACATATTTTATTGACTTCGATAGCCATAGAGGCGTCTCAACACTACTCATGAAGGCTCTCTAGGTGTACGAGGCGTCTCTCGAGATTGGAAGTGTCAGGGAGGAGCACGACTGCCAATCGAAGAGAATGGATTTCACATTCAATAGGTAATATCGACTCCACATTGTGTACTAATTGGAAGGGAGAAAATATGGTGGTAGTATTGACCGAGGTTCGATATGCCCAAAGTGCAGGATATAGCATAATATGCCAGTTAGATTTGTTCTGGCTAAAATTTTTCTGCAAAATGGTCTTGAGAGACTTATTGACATCCTGTACTTTTCCATTTTCCTAGGGGTAGTAAGGGAAAGAATGACCATTCTTAAACCCCAACTTGGATGCTAGCTCTTCCATCATTTCGTTCTGAAAGTGACTTCCATGATCAATGACAATCTCATTCGAGATTCCGAACCTGGCAATAATTTGATTGAATACGAAGAAGGTGACATTCTTCTCGTCAGATTTAACTGTAGGCATGGCCTCAACCCACTTATTAAAGTAGCCTCCAACCAGGATAATGTGTTGATGCCCCCTAGCTCAAGTTGGGCTGAAATCCACAAATTCCACCCGCCACTTGGTGAAGGGACCAACGATAATGATTGGATGGAGAGGGGCTGGATGTGAGAACATTTTCCAAGTGAATGCCTAGCAGCGGTGACACTTATTAACCACTTAAACACAATCTTTAAATATAGACGACCAAAAATAATTGACTCGCAAAATTTTCTGGGTTGTCTCAAGCTTGAATAGATGACCACCGCAATCCCCATTGTGGAAATCATTTAGAACTGACTCAACTTCTTCATGAGTCAAACAACGATGCAGGATATTATCTATTCCTCGATGATACAGAGTGTCACCGATGATAATGTAATTCCTGGCTTGGTATCGTATACGTCATCGATCATTTCGTGAGAGATGTTGAGGGAACTTCAAAGTTTGAAGATAGAGAACAATGTCTCCATACCATGGCTCAGACGACGAGACAAGGAAAATGTGTTCATCTGTAAAAGAATCAACATGAATAACATCCTCATCCAATCATAGGAAGTTGGATATTAACTCTACAAAGACTAGTGATTTCTTGGATTTCGTAGAAGCAAAATGGAGATCGAATTCTTGTAAAATGACAATCCATTTATTATATTCCCCCCTATAATATGCCTAGTAAAGACACATTGAAATGGATTGACATTGGCAACCACAATATTTTTTCAAAGCAATATATAATGGAGTAATAGTTGGACTATGTGGACGACATCCAAAGCTAGCTTTTTGACGTTAGAATATTTGAGCTCAGGACAGACTAAGTTTCGACTAAGATAGTAGATGACATGCTTGTGGAGCTCATAATCCTCCTAAACCAAATCCATACCAATCGTCTCTTCAAACACGGTGATATAAATCAATTAATCCATACTGTAGTTGGGAGACTTCAACAGAGGCATCGATACCAAGGATTTCTTCAAAGCATCTAAGTATTCATGGGCCCACTCATCCTAGATAAAAGGGGTGTCCTTGTTCAAAAGACACATGAAACCCTTAGTAATATTGGCATAGTTTATTATAAACCAACGTTAAAAGTTAGTTTTCCCCTGTAAACCTTGAAGTTGTCGAATAGTGCATGAGGGAGGCAATCAAAGTATTTGCTTAACCTTTAACGGATCCACCATGATCCCGGTCTCAGAGACTAAAAATCCTAGAAGACGTCCGGACCTAATGAAAACTATGCATTTATGAGGGTTCAATCGAATTCTATAATGACGACAACTTTCAAAAAATAGTTGAAGGTGATTAGGGTGATCCACTCTCTTACGAGAGTGAGAAACAAGATCGTCAAGATATGCTTCAACTATATGCTTAAGATCATGGAATGAAAAGGTCATATCACGTTGGAAGGTTGCTCCGACATTTTTAAGGCCGAAAGGCATCTTCCGATACGCGAAATTACCCCAAGGAAAAATAAATGTCATCTTATGTTGATCCTTGAGTTTAATTTGAATTTGGTTATAACCTAAAAATCCATCCATGAAATAAAAAACCTCGCTTCCCGCACACTCGTCGAGAATCTGAATGATGAAAGGTGTCGAGCAATTGTGTTTAGGATAATCTTTGTTCAAGTCATGCAAGTCCATGCATACATGTATGGTTCATTGCTTCTTATTCATAGGAACGGGATTGGATACCCATTCAGTCAACGGAATTAGGTATATAAAGCCAACAATAAGCAGTTTCTCTACCTTTGCCTTAATAGCAGAGGCCTTTTGCGGATTGACATCTCTAATACGTTGTCGAACAGGCTTAGCATCCGGGTAAGTTTTAATATCATGTTCGACAATTCAAGGGTTTATTCTTGGCATCTCTTCATATGACCAAGAAAATACATCTCATAATTCCTTGAAGAGCTCGGTGTAGATCATGATTTCTTCTAGCGAACAATCCATACCGATGTGTACATTTTCAATCTTTCCAGGTGTATGAGAGATATCGATTGCAATGGTAGGAGAGATACTCTCCATGATCTGAAAATAGTGGGATGACTTGTTATGCTATGCAAGCACCCTCTACTTCATTAAAATAAACTTTACAGGACCTTGCTCAATGTGTTAAAATATGCAAGATAGATTATGTGCCAAGTTTATGCATCTTCTTTTAAATGTTTATGTGTGAGGTCTTTGCAAGATTAAATATGTTTTTTTCATAAATACAACAACACAAATAACTTGCAGCAAATAATAACCAACAAACACTCACAACAAGAACAAAATGATAAAGGAATTCACCCCTCTCTGGGCTACATCTCCTTGAGCCTCCATCAATGGACTTGGCTCTCTGGGATTAATTTGTCAAAGATTCTTTTACAAACTGCTACTCAAATCCAATGGAAATACTGACTGGACCATTGGGTTTAGAATACATAAAAACCCCAAAAATGACTAATAGAACTCTGAAAACGGATCATGGCTCATCCGGGCATGACCTCTTCTACATGTGGCCTTAAGCTTCCTTGAGCTTCCTTGTGGAAAAAACACCTGTAAAAGTCCTCAAATGGATCTGAAACCTATCCCAAAGTGTTAAGAGCATAAAAATTAGCCAAAAATGATTATTCAATCATAGAAAAAAGACATGGGCTCATCTGAGCATGACCTCAATCAATGAGGGCTTCAAGCTCCCTGGAGCTCTCTGAAACTTCAATGGTTAAAAACCTACAAAAGAAGTCTTCAATTTTTTTTGAAAATAGTGCCAATGGATTCAGAGCATCCAAAAACCCCTAGCTGGGCTTTTTCGGCACCTCATTTGGCCAAAAAATGAAGAATATAGGCCTCTTGCCATTTTCTTCCTTCAAGCTTGTTGTCTCTGGTTCGCCAAAACGCACCTCTGTGTGCCCAACCTAGCACACACACTCAAATTCGTGCTAAAACCTAGCACCAATGCGCAACCAAAAAACGGGCTAAACTGATGAACAGTTAGGGTGCACCCAGCCCCTAACCGCCAAAGCCATGGGCATATGGGTAAGCACCTGAAACCATGGGCTAACCATTGTAAAAAAAAAAATCTCCCCCGTGCGCATTTTAAATGGTGGTCACATAGTAATACACATAAAACTGGGGCTTTGAATTTGTTGGAAACATGCGCGCAAATGACACAGTCATGTGGTATTGTATACGACCGGGGGCTATCCATTTAAAATTACCAAACTCGTGCCAAAGCTCTGTGTGTGGTCACATGAATAAGGGTTGTGCAACCGGGGGCTGGGCTAAGCCCCAGCCCAGACCCCTGCGCCAACCATTAAACAAATAAAATTCAAATATATATCAAACCATATATATAACAAGGCATATTGTATGGCATGTTGGCAGGGCGGACTTTGAAAAGACTTTGCATGCGCATGGGGAGGTCCGGGGTTTGATCCCCACAGACTCCATAACTTTTAAACCAACAACCCAATAACAGGGTGCCACGTGGCATCCCACAACTAGGCCACGTGGCACCAAACCACTTGCCAAAATAATGCCACGTGTCATCAAATGATTCGTTCAAACTACCAACTCAGCACATGCCATGTGTCATATGGCTCTACCAATTCATCTCTACCATGTCATACGGACATGCCACGTCAGCATCCGTACGGATTGTACGGATTGTACAGTCAGCATCCCCCTTTTTTTTTGCCTGTTTGGCGATTCGAACAGATCGCGATATCTCTCTCATCCGACGTCTGTTTGAACCCAAACAAGTTGTGTTGGGTTCATTATGACGAGGGATAAGCATTTGTTTGTTTTGAGGCAATTCCAAGAACTTTGATTTTTGAGCTAAATTTTGACCCCTGGTCCAGATTTTAATCACTCCATATTTCATTCGAAATAAATGTCATGCGTATCAAGTGGAAATACAGTGTGAATGATTATCTCGCTCAGAGTAGATCGGAAGTCACATTGTTCAATTCTATCAAGATCTAGGAGAAAGTAAGAGTGATGATGCATATCATCCCAAGGTTTGTCAGAACCATTCATGGCTTCCATGATAGCTTCATCTGAGGGAAAATTATCATCAAGGCAGTCATGTGAAAATGATGATGAAGTGGCCCACACGGGATTAATAATAGGATCCTCCTTGCCCGTTTGCGAGGTAATAGGATCGATATCTGCGGAAGAGTGAATAACAACTTTATATGCTATATCTACTGTCAATAGTGGTATGGCCATTCCATCATGTGACTAACCTTCACAAGAGGTAGTTGAGGAAGGTAGGGTCCAAGGATCATTAAAATAGGAAGTGTGGAAAGGAATGGACCTCTCTGATGAAACGAGCCTACTGGACATGGCGTAAACATGGTGAGTAGGTTCCATGAAGTTGAAGGTACCCATAAGGGATGAATACATTCCAATACCGATATTTGCATTTGTGAGCTGAGAATTGTCAACCACGGGGATCGATGGTCCAACTGATGCATTGGGGCTAGCATACACAAAGGATAAATGGTCGACCGTCACAATCCTCCCATCATGAGGGAAACAAAGAGTGTGGAAGATGGACAATATGATGACAGTCATAGCATAAGTCCAATTGCATCCTAGTAACAAGTTATAGTCGAGGGGTGCATCAACCACCTCGACATCCACCTCTACTGTCTCCCCACCTAATTGGACTGAAAATATAGGAAGAATATCATGAGGGTGGAAAGAATGACTATCAAAAGTAGTCAGCATGGTCGAATTTTGAGAGAGGGTTAGAGAACCGAGAGCTTTCCAATAGATCAAGGACATCACACATGTTACATCACCTTCATCAACAACCATACACTTGATGGTATACTTTGAGTAACCCACATGGATTTGGAATGCCACATGGTAAGGCAAGCAAGGCTTCACATATGTGATGTCAATCTTGATAACTTTCGAGCCATTGGTGTATAGAGCTCCAAGGTCGACATCGCACAAGTGGTTTGACCCAGATCCTCAACAATAGAGTAATTCTGGGTGGCTCTAGCATTTGGATTGTGGGTAGAGAACTTGATTACTCCTTTCAAAATATGAGGTAGTGGCTCTGGTTTTTCAATATGCAAGGGTGTCTCAGGAGGAGGAGGAGATTCTAGACCATGTACAGTTTGTGGAGAACTATAATCGTGAGACCTAGTGGCTACATTAACCTGAGAATTTACCATATTGATTCACAAACTGTCATCGCCTTGTGTTGGTGGGTTTTGAATCCCACCGAAAACATTTTTGGAATTTGAGTAGCTTGAGGCCATGTGCTGATTATGTGGAAAAGAATTCGTCAGCACGACATGCGGTAGAGATAAGAGCCTCGCATCTTTCGCGAGTTTGGGGCATAAATGAGTAAGATGATCGTCTGTACAAATATTACAGGGGAATTTCACCTTAAGCCTTTCTTTCTTTCCCTCACTAGCATTGTTATTCATCCTCTCATTATTACCATTGTACTTGGGTTTATTATTATTCTTCCCACCCTTACGATTATTATTACATCCTTTATTCTTATTCCCACATGGTTGTTGGTTACCATTTGGGTTGGTCGAATATTGCACGTAATGTACATCCACTGACTGAGTGGGGTTGGAAGACACAAATGAATTTGGCCCTCTTGCAGACTAGTTTAGAGACAACTCTTTCAAATGGCTTGTCACCAAGTCTGCGGATTTCACATTGGTGGAGCCTACAGTGCCATCGGCATGAGATCTGGGATTTTGTCTAGGGTCATAATTTAGCCTCATTTCATCGGGGAGAATCTCGTATAGCATCCCAGACTAAGCATATATAAGATCTAACTATTGGGATTTGAAGATTGCTTCTTCCTCAGATGTAACCCCGGATCTAGTAACATCCTTCAAAATAGGAGGCTGTAAATACTTAAGGAACCACTCTAACAAAAAGTCTGGGGGTATGCAGGTCTTGATCAACCTCTTCCATCTATGCCACTCCTAGATGTGATCTAAGATATGAGTGGCTTTATCCTAGCGTAAGGTCGACAAAAGTTCTAGGCCAACATCGAAACGAACTGACAATTGGAAGTGGTTAAGGAAGACTAACACCATCTAACTAAAGGTCTCGTATACCCCTTTAGGTAGCTATATATAACATTTCATGACAACCCCTATGAGTGTGAATTGAAATAATCTTAACCGAATGGAATCGTTGTTAAGCTAATTTGAAGAGAACCATAAGTGAAAGGTGGTAATGTGATCACCATGGTCCTCTCCATTCTTGACTTCAAATTTTGGAATATCTTAAGGAATCTTGGTGGGAACGGGGGGCAATGTAGGATCATGACACACATGGTCATTCATCAACTTAGACAAGTCTGGAAGTTTGAGTATGGACACAAAAGGGAGATGGGGTTGCAACATTTGGCCCCAAGCTCCCTAAAAATATTGTGTTCGTGGAATCACAGCCCATCCAGGGTTCTGGTAAGCACCATGGCCCTTTCCGTGATTGTAAGACCCTCCTCCAGGATGACTCATAAGGGGTTGGTTGGGCATCATTCTAGTAGGAATTTCTAATGAAGGTTATAAAAACTTCCCCGAACAAGAGTGGCTCTGGGTTGGGGGTTTCCCAAGGTGTGAAACTAACCTCCTTCAGGTGTGAATCTGAAGGATAAAGGTGGATTTGTCATGCCAAACGTATTGGTTGGAATCGACACAGAGGAGGTGGGTGTAAAGGATGTACTATAAGCTATAGCCTGTCTGCCAATTTGGTTAATCGACCCAGAAGTAATAGGATTAGACCCAGGGTTAAAATAAGGAATGCCTCCCATGGTAGGAGTCATTTGAGGGATCTGAGAGCCACCAAATGAGAACAGAGTATAAGGAAGAGATTCACCCCCAAGCCCAATGCTAGCATTAGGTCCAGCGACTGGGATGAAGGTTGAAAACTGTGATGTAAAATTCGGCATACCATAGGAAAAAGGACTAGAGGCCATCGTGATGGAATGCACATTATATCTTGGTGAGTGACCAAGAGACCCAAATGGGTTCATGGAAATAGGTTGAGTTTTCACTATAGGGCGGGCATCAGTGATGATAGGTGCCCCCGACACTACAACCATTGTGGTTGAAGGAGTCAAAGGAGTACCATTGACTATAGTAGGTGTGGGAGTCAAAGGGATCCCAATATATTGATGACTTGGTTTAGTACTCATCCTTGTAGAATCACAAGTCTTATAAGTGGAGGTATGTGTACCAGGTTTAATAACTCTACGCATTTTAGAAGGAAAAGACTCGAAATGTGGTGGTAACTGTAACAAGTGGCGAGACCTGTAGGGATTCTAGTATGGCTCCACGATGACTTAAGACTCAAGATATAAAAAAAATCCTAAGGCCAACTAGTAATCAAAGAGCACACCAAAAATAATCAAATGACCAATATGCACACAAACATGATAAAGTGGTTGAAAGGGACCTCCCTCCCTAAAGTAGGTATGCCTCACCCAAGAGGGGCCTGAGACTCCCTGCTAAATATCGGAGGTATCATAATTAGTTATAAGGTCCTTCGTGGGCTTAACAACCAATTGTTCAGATCCCCCTGGAGAGGTAATCCTCCATAAAGGTTGTGTGTTTTCTGACCCTTATCTGACTTAGGGTACCTGCAGAATAACCCATGTGGTACCTAAGTCAAGAAACTAATCAACCACGGTATAATCAATGCACAAGTGAACAATCGTATGTTAGTTCCACCATATGGGCAATGTAGCAAAGCCCAAAACCTTGAAAGAACCACCTCTCACAGAGGTAAGGGCACTAGAAAGATCCTCATATACTAATGGATCCCCTGAAATATCTATGATGCTAAGAAGGTATCGAGGGGATATCCCTTCAACCAACCTCAGGCGACCTTGTGCTTAAATTTGGTGTAAGCGGAGTCTCCTAATATTACCGATTATACAATGTATTTCTTCACTCCCTTATTCAGACACATATGTTGATTTAATAGCCTTGGAGAATTTTACTCACAAAATCCTATTCCAAGGTACTAAATCCTAAGCTAGTTTGTGCACCCTAGAAAATAAAATCGTTACTAATCAATTTTAAATTATAGCGTTAATTTTAATGGCCTTGCTTACTCAAAAGGTGTGGTCGTGAAACTAGTGATGTTATGACTCAACAAGTAAAATAAATTAATATGAATACAATGCAAAGTCCTAACCTCAATTTCCAATAAATGATATGCTTATTAAAAATGCAATTTTCAATTCAATTCTGCAATTCTAAATAAAAATGCAATCTTTCTTTACATGCACTAAGATAAATGACGAAGACTCAAGAGATCAAAAATCCAATCAATGTAAAATGCCTAATATTTTTGTATTTTCAATATAAGAAAAATGAAAATGCAAGGATTGAACAATAGCTTGATATAAAGACTCTACTGTGTATAGAAAGAGACAAACCAGGTAGGATATCAAGGAGAAAAACACCCAACCCAAGGTGCAAGGACAATCAAAATGAAAATATGATGAGAAAGGCACCACCCAAAAATTCAACCAAAGACAGGTTTCTTGTCATTCCACAAACACTTAACAGTCACTACAGAGACTCAAGAAGACTCAACAATCATCAAAACCTACCCAGAAACCACCAAACCCAACAAAAAAGTAACAAAGGTTGATGTACGTGACTTTTCAAGGGAAAAGTGCATATGTACACAACTTGCAGTAGGACAACACACGTATGTACGCGACTGTCAAGAAAAACCTTGTGTATATGTGTCAAAAGACAACTAGGATAAGGAGAAGGCTGAAAGACTTAGACCCATAGTGAAAATAGGTTGTCAAGAAATCATACGACAAGAAAATCAATATGAACGAGAGAAATCTAAGGAGAAAAATACTCCAAACCCCCCAAAAGAAGATTCAATTCGCAGTAGGGTCATCAATTCTGTTATGAGGAAAATATCTCTATGGATAGGGTTAAACCACAACAGACGAAAATGACTACAGAAATCAACTCTACTCTCAAGTATGCTATATAAACAAATATGCTATCAAGACAAGATAAAAGGCCTACCTCGTCCAGACGTTCGATGAAGTCCACCGTTGAGCACTTGACCCAAAGCAATATACCTGCAACTAGTCCTCAACAACCAAGAAACGTAAGCATATGGTGATAATATATGATGTTAGCATATTCAATAACATAATCCATCAATATTCATAACAAATACGCCCATGGAATAATAATTCAAATATTTGCAAGATGTTAATTGGACGAGAAAAGAGTATTTATATTAAGATATAATCAACATAAGTGAATAAGTTACAGACTTCCGTGTTCACACGATTCAGAACCAAGAAACTAAGTTCCTTCTAGCTAGACCTCCACCACTTCAATCCTCCACCAAAGGCAATCTCATATAAGAGAGACAATGAAGTTCTCAATTAGTAAGGGAAGAGATTTGGGGCCGAACAATGTGTTCAGACTTAAAGGACAAAGGGATGCAGACTCAATGTGAAGTGAATAATTCCTCGAGAGTAACTTTTCTTTCAAAGTTAAATTCTTTATCTTCCTTTCCATAGCTCGATTTGACCCATTTATAGCCTTCAACTGGAATTGAAGGGCCGAGTCAGAACGTTTCTAGTATATGGAAGGCCAAGGATCATTGATCTCGTGACGTGACATGGATACCCGACACCGTTTTTCAATTTTGGGCACATTTCCCTATGTATGCGGGCTGTAGTTGTGAAACCTGCATATACACATGTTGTATAGTAGGAAATGTGCGTATATGTGGAAAAATTATATTTTTATCTCTGGGATTTGTAAAAAGGGACTTCAAGTTTTCATAGGGAAATGGAAAAAGGCCTTTTGTGCAAGATTGCATGGGGTGAGGAAAATCTTTCTATAGCACATGTCGTGCCTTGCCTTGCCAAGCGATGCCATGCCTTTCCATGCATTTCCATTCCATGGAATGCCATTGCATGCATTTCCTTTCCATTCCATGACTTACCTTTCCATGCCATGCATTACCTTGCCATGTTTTTTCATGCATTTGCATGCCATGCCATACCATGCCTTGCCTTGTCATGCCATGCCATTCCTTGTCTTTCCATGTCATGCCATGCCTTGCCTTTCCATGTCATTCCTTTCCATGCCTTCTCTTTCCTTTCCTTTCCTTTCCATGGCATGCCTTTCCATTCCATGCCATGGCATGCCTTGTCTTGCCTTGCCTTACCATGACATGCCTTAACAATCCATGCCATTCCTTTCAAAGCCATGCCATGGCATGCCTTGTTTTTCCATGCCATGGCATGTGTTGGGCACTTTAATTGTCTAATTAAATGAAAAATCAAAGTGTTCAATATAAATTGTTAACCCAGGGAAATCTATTATTTCAAGATAATTCTGCACAGTCTATGCTAGATAATGGAAGCATCTCTAATCTAATTGCAGTAGGGAAGTTCTTCTAACAAAAACAAACAAACAATATTGCGGACACAATTGTGCCGATACAGCCGGAGTGCTACAGACTTAAAATCATAATTGCAATCTAAATTGATGAATCTACAACACCATGAATTGCCTACCCTATCTAACTTTCTAATTTACTTTTGCAGGAAGAAATTCTATGCTATTGCTGAAGGGGAATCTACTTATTGCAAGAAGCTAAATCACACTTTTAATTCTCCAGAACAAGATTTAAACTTAATGCAGTAAAAGGAAAAGTAACTCTCCAGCCATGTTCAACTACCAACTTCTAATTCTCATGAGACAAATCTATGCGCATTTATCAGGAAGGGACTAAACTGTAACAACAGTTGCATTCAGAAACATCTAACAGTTAAACCAATTGCAATGAAGACAACTAAATCTAGAATTCGAAATAGAGGGGAATCGGTGAAGAAGATGGGCCCTTTCCTTCTCACTAAATCCACTCAAAGAGATAGATCACAGTATGTTAAAGAAATTCAATCCAGTTCTTCATTCAATTGCCAAAAAGATGTTTGATTACAATAATCATTCCTTTCTTCAGTTCAATCCAAAAGACTAACAACCTTTACATTACAAAAGATCTGTTATTTAAAGTCAGAGTCAATCAGTGTTCAGAAATAGAGCAGTCCTGAGAATCCCCGATTCTCAGGCTGTTCGTTAGATATCATCAATACCAAATATTGAATTCTCCTTCCTCAACATCGTGAACCAACATTCTAATCAACAGGTGTTGCAGCAGTCATATCACAATAGGATTGGTGGTGTCTGCTGTAACAGCTTCTGATATTAACAGGCTTCTGTCGTAGCAGTTTTGTAACAGCTTCCAAGATTGATGGTTGTCCGTTGCAGCAATCCTGTAACATATTCCTAGGAATTGTGCATAGCTGTGACAACAACGACCCGATTCTCGAAGTGGGTTGTTCTATCATTTTGATCATTAGTTGAATTATTTCATGGGTAAAATATGTGATCGTATTCAATCAAACATGCTAAGTAAATGAAAACATAAAAGCAAGATGAATAATTCGTACCTTGGGAAAAAGTGTAATAGTGCTCGTTATAGTAGTCATTTAGCTTAGGAAATGAGAGGGTTGAATGATCAAAAGGTGTAGTGAAAAAGGGAATTTCAGGGTCCTAACATACCCCCTAACTGAAGACATTGCATGTCCTCATGCAAAAACACATTCAAACCTTATTTTGTAACTGAAGTAGATGAGTATCGGCTCCAGTGAAAAATTGTTAAGAGAATATTCTAAGTGCCAGTAATGAAGAATGATGTGTCAAAAAGAAGAAATCTATTGTGTCAACCATTTGTTTGGGTTCTTCTTTTCTTGAGAACAGGATCAGTTTGAGTTGCTCGAGTAACAACTCGTGAACGAAACAAAGGTTCTTTTTTGCAAGCGGCAGGCATACCAGGTGATGATTTATGATGTTGAGATCTCCCCTATTATGTTGATGTTTGTGTAGAAGGAATTCCATGTTCAATCTTGATTGATACATTTGTTGTTCTTGTAACAACTGGAACTTTGACAACCTCATATCCTGCTTCATAGTAAATGTTGCCACATTCAAAACACATGAGTTCTTTTTCTTTGCCCATAACAACTTTTGTTAGTGATAGGATGTCCATGGTTATACCTTCTGGATTCTTCTGTCGAGCAACTTCCACTTCCTGTTTCAAGGTTTTTATCTCTGCTTTAAGGTTATTATTTTCTGTTATCAGTGCCGCAATCTTGGAATTTTTTGTATTCTTGATCTTTTGCTCTATTTGCGCAAAAAAATTTGAAAGTGGAACATCCTCAGCATGCTGTGTAGTTGGTTCTTGTGTAACAACTGTGACTGTCGAAACTGGTTCTTGTGGAGCAGACTCAACATGGAGAGGTGGTTCTAATATCTCGAACTCTGGTGGGACAATCTCCTGTGGAGCAGTTGGTTCTTATGTAATAGTTGTATCTGTCAGGACTGGTTCTTGTGTATCAGTCTCAATGTGCATAGTTGATTCTTGTGTAACTGTCTCCGTATCAAGCATAGATGACAGTGGATGAAGAATATGAACAACTTGCTCCATATTTTTCTTTCCAATTGCAGCTTCAACAGACTTGGTGGACTTGGTTTTTCTCCTAGGTAAAGTAGAAACGAAAGTAGTGGTCTTTTTCTTTGCTGCTGGAGGAGGAACATGATGTTCCTCCTCAATCACAGAAGGAGGAAATTCTGGTATACTAGGGTCTGAGATAATTTGGATTTCATCAATGGTCAAAGGATGCACAGAATCATCAGGCAACACCGATGATTCTACTGCGCATTCGCTTTGAAAGGAGAAGATAGTTTCCTGTAGTTTGGGGCATAAGGTAAAACCTGGTATTCATACCCCTGGAGAATTCTCTATTGCAGCAGCCAGAGGGTTCTATTTTGATCCAATTTGACCAATGGACATCTGAGGTTTTCCTTTGAATGAAAGTTTCCTCTTCTGTGAAAATGCACAGGTAATGCTAGTAGGTGCTTGATCAGCTGTAGCAGTAATAGGAGAATCCTATGTAATTGTAGCAGCAATAGGAGTGGATTATGCAATAGTTGGTGCCTCAGCAGAGGGGGTAAGCGGTATTGATGGTATTGAGGACCGTGCTATTCTTGCTCTTTTTTTAGGTAATGCAGAGGTAGGAGTAGGGTTTTTCTTGTCAGAAGTAGGGGGTTGGATTTCAATAATCGGTGTATCAGCCAAGTTTTGTGATTGTGGTCGAGCGGTTGGCTCCTCATCTATTTGTTTTTCCACAGCTACAGGCTGTTGTATTGCAAAGTCGTCGAGGCTTGTCTGTGTAGTGCCAGGATGGCTTCAGGTTACACGGTTACTCTTCCGAGGCGTCTTACGGATAATGATAGTAGGAGTTTGGGCTGCCGTTGCAGCCGAGGGTAAAGGCTCTGGAAGAGGTCCATGGGTTGCAGTTTCAAGGACCGGTGCAGTCCTTTCCGAACTTTCAGACTGTGGTTGGGCTGCTGCAACAGGTGATGGGTTATTATAAATTCCCATACATCTGCGAATTAAGAGGCCGATGAGTCTGTGATAAGAAACACAATTCTTGGGGCTCTTGGATTTTTTTACAAAACAAGCCATATTATGCAATGATTGTAGGAGATAATAAGGGATGTTTATCAATTTCTGATGTCGCAGATGTGATAATAATATAAAATTAGAAAAATAAACAACTTGGTATCTGCCTTCACAGGTGATGTACCTTTTAAGAAATTCTGAAACTGTCCCCCATGGTTCTGGTAAGGAATTGATGTCTACACCTCTGCCCTTGTTCTGAACTCGCTCAGTGTTGATGAGGAACCCCTTCTGTGCGTCTGAGATATGTGTTTTTCTGTTAAACCATCAGTCTCTTGTTCTTGGCAATCCTGTTACAACAGCAATGCTTTCTTCTGTTACTGGAATCCTTACCCCATTCACCATTGAGTACCCTTCAGTAAGATTTTGACTGAATTCCAATACTTCATCCCCACTAAACTCTTTCAGCTTCTTAAAATATGATATCCAGCCTGCTTGAAGAAATATTTGGTAGGCCTCTAGGTGTAGCAGTAAATTGTCCAAAGTTGCGGGTTCATGTCTCATAGCTGATCCTCCCATGATGTTTCTTGAGAGTTACATGCACGTAGGAGGAGAAGCTATCACCTAAATTAGAGACGCAATAATCTCGAACGTGATTTGCAGAGAGAATACAGTGTCTTAGTTAAAATAAGTGTGGTGGAAAGGTGGTGGAGGTGTGTATAAACTTCAAAATGAACGGCTAGATTTACATTCCCCCCCCCAACTAAGCGGATTGGATCCAGGTGTAACCAGTTAGTAAATAGGAAATCGTTCTTTTAGATCTTCATTACTTGAACACGTAGGGTTAATTACGTACCTCAAATCTTACCGCACATAACTACCTATCGGAGTAACTGCACAATCTAACTGCCATCAGAATGGTGCATAATCATTGGCATGATGAAGGATCGTGAGAGAAATGATGACTTTTGCAGAATCGTAGACCTTACTATAGTGAGCCAACTGAATATCGCCAAATTTGAAGTGATGTCATAATAAAGAAATACTTTCTGATAGAAAGCATCAGTAATGTCTAATCAGAGGTGTTGTTGCATGGAAGATTGGAGGGTTGGAGCCGCAACATCGACAAAAATAACGAGTGAAGTGGTCAAGAAAGCACCACAGTAATTAGTGTATCAACAGGTTCTTTTTCAAAAATGTCGGAGGTAGGTGTAACAGCGTTGATATCTGCCAATTTATTGGGAAAATGTGTAACAACATTGAATTCAGCCAATTTATCGGAAAAAGGTGTAACAACATGGAGATCGACCAATTTATCAGGAAAAGGTGTAACAACAAGGAGATCGGCCAATTTATCGGGAAAAGGTGTAACAGCAAGGAGATCGATCAATTTATTGGGAAAAGGTGTAAGAGCAAGGAGATCGGCCAATTTATCGGGAAAAGGTGTAACAAAATGGAGATCGGCCAAACGCTGCCTTACTTCGATTCGAGGAAGTTTTTCAACTTCTATGAATGCATTGTTTTCTTCTGTTCATCAATCTACCTGCACACACAAAATTGCCTGATACCTTCCAAGGCTTTATTAGCATAATAAAGAAAAATAGAAAAATTTCAACTAAAAATAGAGAAATGCAAAGTTTGTTGAGATTATTTATATACAAAGTTTGAGAAAAAGAAGTCCTAAAGTTCAGAAGGGGAAGGAGAAAGCTCCATTCCGTACAAGAATTGATAATCTGTATCAGTTGTACAACTAGTTTTGAATTCTGCCTTGGACAGTGGACGCTGATATAGATCCAGGCGATGACCATTTGCATGTAAGTGTGTATTGGATCCGTCAATAGTAATCAGTCAGGCTGTTCCATTGGGAAAGACGGTGTCTACTTCATAATGCCCTAACCATCGTGTACGCAGCTTACCTTGAAATTCCCTAAAGCGTGAATCGTACAACAAAGCCCAATCTCCTTTCTGAAATAATTTATTTTTAATGATTCAGTCATGCCATTTTCTTCTTTGTTGTTGAATCACTGTGGTTTGATGGATGGCATCCAAATTATTTTCATCAAGCTCATTGAGCTGCTGCAGTCTGGATTTTTGTGCCATAGTCAAGTCGAGATTGACGTCTGATGCAGTTCTTAAGGTTTTGATTTCGAACTCAATGGGAAAAACAAGGCTTTTTCCATATACTAGCTCGTAAGGAGAAAAACCAGTTGTGCTCCTCCAAGTAGTCCGGTCAGCCCATAGAGCTTCATGCAGTCTGTCAGACCAATCTTTATGATTTTCTCTCATTCTTTTAGTAAGAACGGATTCAATAACTTTGTTGGTGCTTTCCACTTGGCCATTTCCTTGTGGATGGTATGGAGAAGCTATTCTATGTAAAACATGATATTTACTGAGTAGAGCTTCAAATTTATGTGATGTGAAAGGGGGTCCTCCATTAGTGACCAGTTCTCTGGGAACACCAAACCTAACAAATATATTTTCAAACAAGAATTCTAAAACAACCTCTTCTGATGCTTTGATAAGTGATTTTGCCTCCACTCACTTGGTCATGTAGTCTGTACAGACCAATATATAAACTTTCTGATTGGAAGGTGGATGAATGGGTCCTACAAAATCCATGGCCCATCTTTCAAAAGGCTTTAACACTACCTGAGGCTGGAGTGGCATCTCATCCCTATGAGTTGGCTGACACATGCGTTGGCAATTGTCACAAGCTTGGACATAATTCTTGGCATCTTGAAATATACTGGGCCAATAATAGCCCATCCTTAAAACTTTATGCCCGGTCCTTTTTGCAAAAAAATGACCCCCATAAGGGCCATCATGGAAATCTTTTAGAAGATCATAAACCTCATCATCCCTCACACATCTCTTGATTTCTTGGTCTAGGCCTGTGTAGAAGAGGTATCCTCCTATCCAACTGTACCTGGCACTCTTTTGAATAATGTTCCTTCTTTCCCTAAGAGATAGGTGGGGAGGTACCTTCCCTGGAACCAGATAATTAGCAATGTCTGCATACCAGGGTGAGTGAGCAGATACTGCAAAAAAATGTTCATAAGGAAAGGAATCGTCTACAGGTGAATTATCATCATTTATATGTAATCTTGAGAGAAAATGAGCAACCACATTTTCTTTTCCTGGTCTATCTACTATAGTGATGTCAAATTCTTGCAGTAGTAACAACCATCTTGTAACTCGGGCATTAGTAATAGGTTTATTCATTAGATATTTTATGGCTGTATGATCAGTATGGATAAAAGTTGGGTAACTAGTTACATAATGCCTGAATTTATTGATTGCATATACTACTACTAGGAATTCTCTTTCAGTAACTGTGTAATTTAACTCAATAGGAGTCATGTTCTTGCTGATATAGTAGATAACATAGGGTTCTTTGTCCTTCTGTTTCCCTAGTACTACACCAATTGCAGTGTCTGAGGCATCTGAAGAAATGTGAAAAGGCAGAGCCCAATTGGGTCCTCTCAAGATGGGAGTTGTAGACAATCTCTATTTAAGGTCTGCAAAAGACAATGCACAATCGCCATTCCAACGAAAGTTAAAATCTTTTGTTAGTAAGAAAAACAATGGAGAGGCAAGTTTAGAGAATTGTTTTATGAATCTTCTATAATACCCAGCATGTCCTAAAAAAATTCTTACCTCTTTCTGAGTTGATGGAGTTGGAATGTCCAAAATTACCTGGATTTTGGCTGGATCTACCTGAATCCCTGCATAAGAGATGTAGTGTCCCAACACTACCCCTTCGTGCATCATCATATGGCATTTTTATGTACTTAAAGAGAGATGAGACTGTTTACATATTTTGAGCACTTTCTCCAGATTAGACAAAGCATCTTCGAAATCAGTCCCATAAGGAGTAAAGTCATCCATGAATATTTCCATACAATCATTCACCATATCGGAGAAAATACCAATCACAACTCTCTGGAAAGTGACTGGTGCATTACACAGGCCAAATGGGAGAACCTTATAGGAAAATGTTCCCCAAGGGCTGGTAAAGGTGGTGTTATCTTGGTCCTGTGGGGCAATTTGTATCTGGTTATAGCCACTGAATCCATCTAGGAAAGAAAAATATTTCTTTCCGGATAAGTTATCTAAAGCCTGATCAATAAATGGTAGTGGGAAATGATCCTTCTGCATTGCCTTATTCAGGGCTCGATAGTCCACACACACTCTCCACTTACCATTATTTTTAGGCACAATTACCAATGGTGATACCCACTCACTGTCTGATATAGGATAGATGAATCTGGCATTGAGAACTTTTTGAAGTTCTTCTTTAACAATTTCTTTAAGGTTTGGGTTCATCCTCCTTTGCGGTTGGAAAATGGGTTGGCATTCTTCTTTGATGTATATATGGTGGGTGCATAACTCAGAGGGTATGCCTTTCATATCCATGTAATCCCATGAAAATGATTCTTTATGTTCAATTAGTAAATTCATCAGTCGACGAGTTTCAGTGCTGGAAAAATCGAGATTGATGTTCAAGGTTTTTCCAGGTTCGGTTTCTACAGTGACGCTTTTGGAACTGATTTTGGGAAATAATTCATCTGTTACTGTTTCATCATCTGTTGTTACAGCGACTGTTGTTACAGCTGAATCACTCTGATTGTCAGCAAGTTCTGAGTTCATTTCTTCCGGGGCCATAGGGTTAAAGACTCTGATTAATTGGTGGTGTGTGTGCTATGTAACGACAGAGGGGTCACAAATAAAGCAGTTGATTAACTCATCCTCTGTCTCATCCTTAAAACTCAGGGAATTTCCTATAGTTAGCACAGAAAGAACACTTTCAACCTCAGTGTCTATCCATGGAGAATTTTTAGGTTCTATACTGGGTGTAGCATGAAGATACAGGGTAAGTTTTTTTGTGTTGTAACCATCAAGGATGGTCATAGAACCATATCGACAACCTATGAAGGCGTCAACTGTGGCTAACCATGGTCATCCCAGAATTAGAGGATGGCCTCCCAGACTGGATTTGGGCTGCAACACGACAAAATCAGCAGGATACTCCCATGAGTCTACTGAAATAACTAAGTCATCAATTACTCTTTCTGGTCTGATGGTAGAGCGATCAACTAATTCTAGAACAGTAGGAGTAGGTCGGATGTTTGTTCCGATTTGCAGCAACTACGTAGTTTCTATTGGCATGATGTTAATTGATACCCCTAAATCAACTAATACATGCTGAATGATGTCTGTTCGATTTTAACTGTGACAGTCGGGTTTCCTGGGTCGCCATATTTAATAGGTGGAGTTTTGCCTAGCATTAGCTCAGAAAAATCCCCCACTACATGCACTATGAGGGGATCCTTAGGTTTTTGTCCAGGTTTTCTGATACAAAGATCCCTCACGGTCTTGGCATAAATAGGGACATCCCTTATTGTATGCAGTAGTGGAATATTAACCTGCAGATTTTGCAATTCTCCAAGGAGATTGAAAGATGGTAATTCCACAGGCTTAGCAATTTTCAGTCTTTCAGGGAATGGTGGGTCTGTTGATTCTAGAATAGGCTGGTCAATTTCTTCTGTATCAACAGATGGTTTCTCCCTTGATTCCTTATTTGATTCTAAAGATGGAGCATCTTCAACTATTGGCTCAACTATTCTCCCTGATCTTAAATGTATTTCATCACAGGGCATAGGAGTAATAGATAAGGCTGGCACATTAAGTATGTCTATGTTTTGAACGACCTTATTATTTGGGTTTGGGTTAGGTTGCACAGGCACCTGAGGTCGTAAGGGAGGATTGTTTGGTGAGTTATTGGGAGACAATTGCAGCTGTTGCTGCTGGTATGGAGGTTGGAATTGATGTTGAAAGAAGTTTCGTTGGTGTTGGCTTGGATAACTGAGTTGTTGTTGAGGACCTCTCCCATATGGGTTCCATTGTCCATTGTGATTCGGTTGTTGCGGCATAGGTAACCATGCATTGGGATCCTGATAAGAGGGTGGCATTTGGTTTGGAGGGGGAGAATTTGACTGACCATATGGTAGCTGATTGTTCCAATAATTAAATGTCAGAGGAGAGAATTCAAAATTCATACCTTGACCTCTTGGCTTCCATTGTCTTCTTTGTGTGATCATATAGATAGCCGTTGCTTCCTCATTAGTTTCTTTCATTGATGCTTTTACCCCTGGTAGATAAGGACATTGGTCAGTGGAATGGTCTAATTCACAAATAAGGCATACCTGGACATTGTTCAGTGGGCACTCCCTTGGTGGATGTTTCTTCCTGCATTTTGGACAAAAAATGCATAATACTTGCTCTGGTTCTGCTTGTTTCTGTTTGACCTGCAAAGTATCCATTTGTGAGGAAAAAGAGTTAATCATCTTTGTTTTGAAACTTTCTAACAAATTACCTATTTCTGCTCTTGTTGCTCCTCCATTTGATGATTTCTGTACCCTTGAAAAAGTAGTATCCTTGGTAGCTGACGTATTTCTTGTAGACCCTTGAGAACATATTTTGCATAGGTCTACAATATCCTCATAAGATTCCTTAGATATATCTCCTTTACCAAGCATATTCAACATATCTAAGCAATCTTATCTAACTCCTTTTAGCAAAATGGTTTTCAGAATGTCCTTACTCACATCCAGATGGCCAGACCGCTGTAGATTGTATTGGAGTCACTCCAAAAAGTCTTCAAGGGTCTCATCCTCCTTCTGTGACATTTTGAACAACTCCTCTCTGCGTTCCCTTGTTCAACAATAGTCTTGGTATTTGTGCAGGAAAATCTGCCTCATTTGCATCCATGTTGAGATGTTTTCCCCTCCAAGGCTCATGAACCATCTTAATGAATTTCCTTTTAATGTGGATGGAAATAGTTTGAGCTTCTGCGCAGTGGTAGTGTAGTCATAGCTTCTACACAAAATGTCAAATTCAAACAGAACTCATCCGGATCTTCAGTAGATAATCCATGAAAAATTGGGAGAGCCGAGAGAGGTATGTTTTTCATAGGAGCTATCCCTCATGTGGGGACATTAGAAATAGGAAAACCCAGGGTAGAGATAGTGTTTTCATTGTTTACCTGATCCTCATTGTTCTATGGATTCTCTTGGTAGAGATCTTCTTCGTTATCCCTTTGATTCTCCATATGTGCTCTCTAGTTCCACTCAATATGAACAACGTCCCACTCTTCCTTAGTGACTATCCGACCGTTGATTTGATAAACAACTTCTTCCAAGTTTTCTTGGTTTGAGGCTATACTGCCTTGATCCTGTATGTTCTCCAATGTTGCTTGTTAATTTGTTGGTGACAAATCTTCAGCTTCACTTTCAGCTACAAGTTCAGCTTCATCCCTTGAGGAGAATGATGTTTCAAGAGGGGGTATTTCTGCTGACTGTGGATCACGTCCTCTTGGAGGATTGGCAGGGAGAAATATGGATCCTGAAGAAGAATCTTCTCTAGCTATAATCTCTTCAACAATGTTCTGTCTTCCCAGTATGTTAGGATTTATTCCTCCACGTCCTCTGGTGCCTGCAATGTTAGTATTTTGGGGGGTTCATTCTCGCGTTTGGTGATTCATGCAGACTATTCATTCCTAAAAAAAAAACTATTTTTCTTACCAAAATCTACAATTATCTTCCCCGGCAATGGCACCAAAATGTTGGGCACTTTAATTGTCTAATTAAATGGAAAATCAAAGTGTTCAATATAAATTGTCAACCCAGGGAAGTTTGTTATTTCAAGATAATTCTGCACAGTCTATGCTAGATAATGGAAGCATCTCTAATCTAATTGCAGTAGGTAAGTTCTTCTAACAAAAATAGACAAACACTATTGTGGACACAATTGTGCCGATACAGCTGGAGTGATACAGACTTAAAATCATAATTGCAATCTAAATTGATGAATCTACAACACCATGAATTTACTTTCTAATTTACTTTTGCAGGAAGAAATTCTATGCTATTGTTGAATGGAAATCTACTTATTGCAAGAAGCTAATTCACACTTTTAATTCTCCAGAACAAGATTTAAACTTAATGCAGAAAAAGGAAAAGTAACTCTCCAACCATGCTCAGTTACTGACTTCTAATTCTCATGAGACAAATCTATGTGCATTTATTAGGAAGGGACTAAACTGTAACAATAATTGCATTCATAAACATCTAACAGTTAAACCAATTGCAATGAAAACAACTAAATCTAGAATTCGAAATAGAGGGGAATCAATGAAGAAGGTGGGCCCTTTCCTTCTCACTGAATCCACTCAAAGAGATAGATCACAATATGTTAAAGAAATTCAATCTAGTTCTTCATTCAATTGCCAAAAAGATGTCTGAGTACAATAATCGTTCCTTTCTTCAGTTCAAGCCAAAAGACTAACAACCTTTACATTACAAAAGCTCTGCTATTTAAAGTCAGAGTCAATCAATGTTCAAAAATAGAGCAGTCCTGAGAATCCCCGATTCTTAGGCTGTTCATTAGATATCATCAATAACAAATATTGAATTCTCCTTCCTCAACATTGTGAACCAACATTCTAATCAACAGATGTTGTAGTAGTCATATCAAAACAGGATTGGTGGCATCTGCTGTAACAGCTTCCGAGATTAATAGGCTTCTGTCGTAGTAGTTGTGTAACAGCTTCCAGGATTGATGGTTGTCCGTTGTAGCAATCCTGTAACAACATCCCAGGAATTGCGCATAGTTGTGACAGCAGCGACCCGATTCTTGAAGTGGGTTGTTCTATCATTTTGATCATTAGTTGAATTATTTCATGGGTAAAATATGTGATCATATTCAATCAAACATGCTAAGTAAATGAAAACATAAAAGCAATATGAATAGTTTGTACCTTGGGAAAAAGGGTCTTAGTGCTCATTATAGTAGTCATTTAGCTTAGGAAATGAGAGGGTTGAATGATCAAAAGGTGTAGTGAAAAAGGGCATTTCAGGGTCCTAACATCATGCATTGTGTTTCCTTGCCTTACCATGACATGCCTTGTCAGTCCATGCCATGCCTTTCCAATCCATGCCATGCCTTGCCAAGCCATTCCATGGCATGCCTTGCCTTTCCATGTCATGTCATGCCATACCTTGCCATGTCACGCCTTGCATTTCCATGCCATGGCATGCCTTTCCTTTCCATGAAATTCCATGCCATGCCATGCCATGCCATGCCTTTCCTTGCAATTCCATGCCATGAATTTCCTTTCCATGCCATTCCATGCCATGGAATTCCTTGCCTTTCCTTACCATGACATGCCATGTCATGGAACATCTTACGTTTCCATGTAATGCATTTCCATGTAATGCATTTCCATGCCATGACTTACCTTTCCATGACATGCCTTGTCAACATATACCATTATATGTCATTCCATGCCTTGCCATGCCATGTTATGCCATACCTTGCCTTGTCATTCCATGTCATGCCACGCCTTTCCTTGCCATGCTATGCCATGCCTCACCATGTCATGTCATTGTATGCCTTTTCCTGCCTTGAATTTCCATGACATTCCATGCCATTCCATCCCATCCCATGCCTTGCCACGCCATGCCATGGCATGCCTTTCCTTTCTATGACATTCCTTTCCTTGCCATGCCATGCCTTGCCAAGCCATGCCATTGCCATGCCATACCATTTCCATGTCATTTCCATGGCATGCCTTTCCAATATAACAAATGATATTAACTAAGTTCAAACAAGTCAATGGGAAGTCCCAAACACCACAAATCAACAAGGAAACTATAGTTGTTATAAAACTTGTTGGAGGATCTATGGGACTAGGTTTTTTTCTCAATGAGGCATAGTGAAAGTTTTGAACAAGAAGTCAATTTTTAAGAACATTGTATTGAGTAATTGTGGGTAGTGTGGTCACATGGACCTTGGACAAATACACTTGTAAGAGCTTACGAAACTTCATTATGATGCTCGGTTTGGATTTTATTCCCCTGTAACAAATTGGAAACATGTCCTTGAGTGGCTTGAGGAAGCGAGTTGAAACTCACGATAAAACTCAAACCCGGACTCGGATGGATGAACCGTCCATTGCATTGGATCCAGAGCACTGGTTTTCATCTACTGGGGCCCTTCCGTTGTGATTTCTTTAACCAAAATACTGTTTCTTGGAGGATCTCCAACACTAAGGTTTTGCCAATGAGGTATGGTGCATTTTTTGAACTAGAGGTCGATTTTCAAGAACACTGTGTCGAGAGATTGTGGGTAGCATGGTCAAGTGGGCCTTGGCCAAATATACTTTTGGGAGATTATGGAACTTCGTTATGATGCTCGGTTTTGATTTTATGTCCCTGGACCAAATTGGCGACATTTTCTTGAATGGCTTGAGGAGGTGAGTTGCAAATCGCGATAAAAATCAAACCAAGACTCAAATGGAGGAACCATTAGTTGCATTAGATCCATAGCACCAGGTTTTATCTAGTGGGACCCCTCTGTTGTCATTTTCTTGACAAAAACACCATTTTTTGTTGGATCTCTGGCACTAAGGTTTTTCTCAATGCTTATTACATAGTTTGACAATTTAACAACCATAAAATGAAGCCAAATTTTCAATAATTCATAAATCTAAAATATTTGTTCAATTATTCCTTTTACATACCTATGGCCATTCAAGGAAAGTCATGGCATGGAAAGGAAAGTCATGGAATGAAAAGTGAAGGAAAGGCAAGGCATGACATGGAAAGTGAAGGAAATGCAAGGCATGGCATGGAAAGGAAATGCATGGCATGGCAAGTGAAGGAAAGGAAAGGAATGGAATGGAAAGTGAAGTAAATGCAAGGCAAGGTAAGGAATGACATGAAAAGTGAATACAATGCAAGGAATGGCATGGAAAGGCAAGGCATGGCATGGAAAGTGAAGGAAATGCAAGGCATGGCATGGAAAGGCTAGGCATGGCATGGAAAGTGAAGGAAATTCAAGGCATGGAAAGGCATGGCATGGCAAGGAAAGGCATGAAATGGAAAGGAAATGCATGCCATGGCATGGCATGGAATGGAAAGTGAAGGCATGGCATGGAAAGTGAAGGCATGGCATGGAAAGTGAAGGAATGGAAATTCATGGCATGGCATGGTATGGAAAGTGAAGGAAAGGAAAGACATAGCATGGAAAGGCAAGACATGAAATGAAAAGGCAAGGCATGGAATGGCATGGCATGGAAAGGCAATGCAATGTAAGGCATGGCATGACAAGGAAAGACAAGGCATGGATATACAAGAATAACATAACAACCATAAAATTAAGCCAAAATTTCAATAATTTATAAATCTGAAATATATGTTCAATTATTCCTTTTACATACCTATGGTCATTCAAGTGGACCATCATGATCACTTCTAATACTGATGGTCTCCATTAACTTCTCATGCTCATAGTAAGGAAATAAGTATCATTCCTTTGATGAGTTCTTACTTGGAATTGTTTGTATTTGTAGGTTTGTACCAACAAACAAGTTTGTAAAGTGGTATATGACTTCACCTGGTCTATAATCTTGAAATACATAACTACCTTTCTTCTGTTTTCTTTAATCTTGTGTCATATATTCTCCTTTAATAACCATCAACCCAATCAGAAATTCAATGCTTTTAGAGTCTATTACTAATTGCATGAGGGTATGCTTTCCATCTAAGCAATGTGTCATCCAATAATCAGTACCCCATTGATTACCTCTTGGGGAAACCACTGCATATATGTTCCTTGCAAAAAATGGAGTGAAAACACATGAGTCCACTAAATGACCAAAACATAAAACATTGATGATAGTTATTCAAAATTTAATAAAAGGTTTCAACGAACCTGACAATATGAGAAATGAGACATGATCATAATCTCCTGAAATACTCGATTGGTCCTCCCCCAACTAGGATAATTCCATAGTTATACATTGACCAATGGGGAGTGATACACGATCCCATCTATCAACCTGTACTATCGATTGAGAATCATCCCATTCATTACTACTACATGGACCACAAAATCAAGAGAGTTTCCACATCCATATTTCAACTATTGCATTGTCTGATGTTCTAACTGAATGGAATACATGAGTTCCCTAGATTGTTTTTCATTCATACCATTGTTATCGATATAAATTGACTACCTCCAAAAAATATCTATGTACATGTCATTTCTTGTGTGATTGATCTTCACGGGTTCCTGTTCCTTCTCCCATTATTAAAGAACATCATTCAACAATGTATTTCACATATCGAATAAGGGAAGTAGTTGTGAAATTCATTTATTTCTTGCATAATGCTATTTTTATGCATGCATATGCTCCATCATGGTCCCCTTTTCTGTCCTTGGACTAAAAATAGTTCAAATTGTGTGGGGGGGAGGGGGAGGGAGGGATGGAGGGAGGGAAAGAGAGGGTGGGAGGAGGGAGAGAAATAGATGGAGGTAGAGAGAGAGAGAATGGGAGAGTCTAAGAGGGGGGATATAGAGAGGGATTGGATGCGAGAGTGTCACGCATGGAGAGGTAAGGTCTAGTTCTAGGTCATGGTCTAAGTCTAGGTATAGGTCTAGGTCTTGACATGCCTTTCCAGGTCTAGGTCAAGGGATTATATTGCCTTACCATTCCTTGCCTTACAATGTATCACTCTTGCTAGTGTGTGAGAGTGTGGGAGGGAGAGAGAGGAAGACAAAGAGGGGAGGTAGAGAGTGAGTGTGTTAGAGTGTGGGAGGGAGAGAGAGGAAGACATAAAGTGGGGATAGAAAGTGTGTGTGTGAGAGTGTGGGAGGGAGAGAGAGGAAGGCAAAGAGAGGAGGTAGAGAGTGAGTGTGTTAGAGTGTGGGAGGGGGAAGAGAGAGGTAAACAAAGAGGGGAGGTAGAGAGTGAGTGTGTTAGAGTGTGATAGGGAGAGATATGAAGACAAGAGGGGGGATATAAAGTGTGTGTGTGAGAGTGTGGGAGGGAGAGAGAGGTATACAAAGAGGGGAGGTAGAGATTGAGTGCTTTAGAGTGTGGGAGGGAGATAGGAAGACATAGAGGGGGGATAGAAAGTGTGTGTGCAAGAGTGTGGGAGGGAGAGACAGGAAGACAAAGAGGATAGGTAGAGAGTGAGTGTGTTATAGTGTGGGAGGGAGAGAGAGGAAGACATAGAAGGGGGATAGAAAGTGTGTGTGTGAGAGTGTGGGTGGGAGTGAGAGAAAAGCATAGAAGGGAAGTAGAGAGAGTGTGTGAGAGTGTGAGAGGGAGAGAGAGGAATATAGAGAGGGGGGTAGAGAGAGAGGTAAATGTAGGAGAGATGGGTATATGTAGGAGAGATAGTGGGATGGAGGGGGAGAGAGAGAAGGAGGAGAGGGGGAGTGATCCAAAATTGGATCTAGGAGGCTTCCTGGTCTAGAAAAGGCTCAAACATAAAAGTTCTTGGAATCAAACGAAACCAATTCTATTGTGTCTAGCTCATCGCGTTGATTTCAGTAGGATATTTAATTTATCAAATGGATGTTGTATGCGAGAGTTATCACACTCTGACCATTTTCCCAAACATATAAAAAGTCAATAGTGAAACTAGAAAAAGTCAATGTCGACGTCAACATGACATCACCATGCTGACATCAACATATTGACATGTGGCAGCACAACAGAGGGGTGACTGGACAGTGAGAGGGACCAGTAGCATGTTGACATGTAGCATTGTGGAGGACCAATGAAAGGGTGCCATTGGGCCTAGACATGGGCTGCCACATGGCACCCCATCACTAGTTGAGTGGGAAAAATTGTATTGGAGCTCATGGGGTTCAACCCTGTGACCTATCGGTTGACTAAAGATTTGAGAAATGACCAAATGCCAACGTGCCCACACCATTTGTTGTAATTTAAAACCGACTTTATTGTTAATAAAGTGTATGCATCAAGTGTTGGGAGGAAAGGGGTTGGGGCTAAGCCCCAACCCATGGTTTAATTGTTGTTACATATAACCACAAGGGTGCAGGCGCCATGTATCTAACCACCAGCGCACATTGTTAGTACCTTCCACCAAATGTTTCAGGGGTTGGAACCTTGGGGTAGGCGCACCTTAAGGGCACGATCCTATACATAGATGCATGTGACCTCAATATAGAGCGCGCACCCATCCCTAGGGGATAATTTTGATATTTTGTCACACAGGTGGGTTTTTAACCATATGTATTGGATTTTTATTGATTTTTAGGCCTGTTAATGGAGATTTTGGCCATTTTTGGGAGATATTGAGCTCTTTTTGAGCCCAGATTTTGGGAGGAAGTTGGGGATGGATAAAAAACTTTAGATATATAAAAACTAGGCCTGTTTGAGGCCATGGAGGAGAGCCAGATCAGATTTATGCTGAAGCAAAACCAAGCCAAAGACATTTTTATGCAGGGAAGCTATTGAGGAGTAGATGCTTGGGGGCCATTTTTGGGAGCTCCGATCATCCGTTTTGTGTGTCGTTTCTTCTACTGAGTTCTAGAGCTTTGGAAGAACATGACCAGATCAGTCTTGTAGCCTTATGGAACTATTGTGATGTACTTATTTATCTTTGAACAGAAATAAAGAAGCATCCCCCACTAAGACAAAGGCCCAGAGACGTAGGCAATTTTGTGCCGAACTCCATTATCATTTCTCTTGTTATGGTTTGTTGTTCTTATTGCTTCAGTTCATATCTGTATTTTGTATTATGGCTGTGATATATTCTCTCATCTTCATCTTATTTCATTAGCTTCTTAAATGGTTAATAAACGCATGTAGAAATAACTCAACCACAGTCAATAAAAGATCTTTTCGGATCAGGTAGAGAGAGGGGGAGGAGGGGGTGAGAGGGGGGGAGAG
>ML780242.1:265557-280367 GCA_009831015.1 Picea engelmannii
ATGTCTTGTCTAGGTCTTTCTAGGTATTTCCATGCCTTGTGATGTCTAAGTCTTACCATGTCTAGGTGTTATCATGTATAGGAGTGTGAGGGAGAGAGATGGAGATAGATAGGGGGTAGAGAGGGAGAGTGAGAGGGAGATAGAGAGGGGGGGTAGATTTAGGAGAGAGAGAGAGAGGGAGGGAGGGACGAGGGAGTGACTTATAAGAGTGTGTGCGTGATATTAAGAACACACACATGTTATTTTAAATTCAATTTTTTTTGGGCAGGATTAACAACATGTATGCTGAATTGGTTGGCTCAGATCTAGGTTCGGGATGACAAACCTAGTGGTTCGGTCTACAAATTGATAAAAACCTCCATTTTTGTGAATACTCCTTTCTATCTCTTTCTTTGACGTTATTTTTATATAATCTAAACAATTCATTTGTTGACAAAACTATAGACATAGATAGTGTCGACTATGCCTATTTCAAATATATATATATATATATATATATATATTTTTTTTTTTTAAATTAATATTGTTTACTACTTTTAATCTATTTTTGTTTTCACATATATCAAAATCCTAGAATACATACCTCTCTTATTTCTGCTATAACTTTTTTTTGGCTTAACCATTTATCAAATGCATTATATGAGACACTAGAGGAGATCGATATCTACGATCTAAAAAAATATATATATTGTTTTGATCATTTTAAGACCCTCTTAGCCTTCATGAAAAAAAGAAATTGAAATTTCAGGCATATGTTGACTTTGATAATTTAAAAAAAAATATTAAATTAATATTAAATATTTCAAAAAAGTACATGACACAACAAAATGGGTTCTCTACAAGTGTACAAGTTTTTGGACCAAATTCCATCATTAAGGTATTTAACACCTACATGAACAAAAACATATACCTTATATTTTGTTGGAAAAATAAGATACCACTATTAGAAAAAATTAAATTTGACATAGTTATTCACAATTTCTATGAATAAAATTTGTATATTCAGAAAGCTAATTCAATTTCCTATGCTTCATCTTCTTACACCATATTCAAATTTATTGTAAAAGTACCTTGAGTAATCCATCCAAGTTAACAAATTGTTGTTTTTCCAGGTTTGCATTGCAACTAACGTGTCATGAGAGACCATCATTAGCTTGCACTCACCCATATCATATTCAACACATGCACTAATGAAAACATATGCATTATATTTTTCTTGAAAAATAACATACCATTGTTATAAAAACTCAAGTTTCACATAGTTATACACAAATTCTATAAATAAAAATTATATATTGAGAAAAGTAATTCATTTTCCTATATTTCATCATTTTACACCATATTCAAATTCATTGTAAAAGTACCTTGAATAATCCATCCAAGTTAAAATATTTTTGTTTTTCCATTTTTCGTTGCAGCTAATGCATCATTAGAGACCATGGTTATCTTGCACCCACCCTAAGTAATTTTGGAAACTAGTAACCACACTATTGGAAACCAATGATATCACTTTTGGAAACCAACGATCACCGTTTTGAAAACCAATAATCACACTAATAATCACTCTTTTGGAAACTGATAATCACACTTTTGAAACATGATTTAAGTCTAGATTATCACCAAATAGACTAATTTAATAAAATGAGGGTTGAGTATTCTTATTGATTTTAGAGTTTATTCCTTGTCTTAACAAATTTAAATCCACCATTTATCTTCATGTGATTTACAAAGTTATTACTCACATTTTGTTGGATAATTGCACAAATTCATCTAAAACTACCATTTATTCCTTTTTCAATTTACTAACATGATTATGTTAAACGTTTTTCAATACTTCCCAAAATTCATCTCATGATTAATTCTAGAGAAATAAATGAAAAATTACAATGTGAAAATAAAATGGAAAAAATGACGTGGGAAAAAATTGACAATGCCACAAAACTAACTCAACACCTTATTTTCTATGAAGAGGAAAGGTAAGGACAACAAATGGATATGCAAAAATTGCACTAAATCAAACATCATAAAATACACCAAGATTATATACCATAGCATGTCCAATATACAAATTTAAATTCATATCACATATTTTATGCTCACCTTCAAACATCATACAATACACCAAGATTATTGATCCGAAACATATTTGCAGAACGGAATGAATACAGATTATTATCAAAATATTCTTAACATGGAAGAACAAATATACAGTAAAACCAGTTTCTATTCAATAAGGAGATAATCTGAAATTGTAAAATGCAGTGGAAAAAAGCTTGCTAGAATGGTGGCGGCTTATCTATGAGAAGAGATGTGATGGATATGCTCATTCAGAAGAAGATGATTACAATGAGGCTTTGAAGGAATTTTTTACAATAAACAAGAATGACAAAAAACCTAGACATCCAAAAAACCTAACCCTAGGAGATGAAGCGCCAAAAGTCATGTGGGCCCCATTTGGGTAAGTTAGTACATCAACTTCCCGGGGTCGTAACTTTTTCATATTATCTTTGTTTAGGTTGCATGATAGCTCATTGGAAAGATATTGAAGAGGATATTCGTTATGACTGCGGTGAGCCCTAAAAAGTGTTGTTTAGGGCCTCAAAATGGCCCCGCAAGTTAGGGACCCGAAAACTAGGGAAAAAACTGCCAAACTAGAAAACTGCCAAAATGAGCCAGTTGGAATAGGTGGGAGGCCATCGAAATCCATATGGATAAATAATCCCCCATTAGGAAGAAATGGTATCCATTGTGTTGAGTTCCCCCATCAGATGAGGAAATTTCTGCTGAATTTGGCCCCGGGTGAGCCACTTTCCTTGGTGCAGGAGTTGCCCTGCTTTGACAACTCGATAAAGTTGGATCCTTTGCTGGCAAGTGCCCTTGATATATTTGAACACAATATGATCATTGGATGTCTGTTGTATGTAGTGAGGGTTGATCTATGTTGGTTTTAGTTGTTATGTTATCTCTGAGGTGTCCAATAATGGTGGGAAATACAGTCGAAGGATATCCACGTTAAACACTGGGTGCAAGCCAAGGAAAGGAGGAATGTTGATCTCAAAAGTATTATCACCCACAAACTTGGTGATAGTGTATGACCCATAATGAAGTGGGAGAAGATTTCGATGGGTTCCTATAAGGCTCTCTTTCTTCAAGTGCAACCAAACTTTGTCACCCACCTGAAACTTATGTGGCACTCGATGTTCATCATGGTGCTACTTGTATTTGTCATTGGACTTATGTAGGATATCCTGAACCTGTTGGAGGATGTGCTATATCTGCTCAATGAATTGGGTGGCTTCGTCAACTTCAATTTGAGTAGGAGATGAGTCGGTCGAGTTGAACTCAAAGGGTAGTGAAACATCTATGGGACCCAATGGTTGGAATTGCAACCCCACCTAAAGGGGGCTGTGTCCAGTTGAGATATGCAGAGCTCAGTTGTAGCTATGTTGAACATAGGAGAGACTCTCATCCCATGTGTGAGGTTGCTTGGAATTATACATGTGCAGGATATGCATGATCATTTGATTTACGACCTCGGTTTGGCCATCTATCTGGGGGTGGAAGGTCATGGATTTGGTGAGCTTGGTTTCTAGCAGTGACTAGAGGCTTGACTAGAATGTGCTGAGAAATCGACTATCCCAATCTGAGACAATGGTTTATGGGATTCCAAAATGTACCTAGACTCGTTCAAAGAAGATCTTGACAGTGACCTCTAATGTGATTCTCTTCTTGCAGGTGACCAGAATCACCATCTTAGAAAAGCGATCCAAAACCACAAAAACATAGTCATTGCCCCGCTTGGTGGAAGGGAGGCCCAACATGTAGTCCATTGAGATGTATTCCCATGGTCTGTCAGGAGTAGGAAAAGGGGTGTACATGCACTGTTTATTAGTGGTTGTTTTCGAAATCGTGCAGGCAATGCAGGACCTGATATACTTGTTGACCACCTATCGAAGTTTCAACCAGTAGAAATGTTTCTGCAACATTGCCACTGTCTTTTCTACGCTGAAGTGTCCTGCCACCCGACTGTAGTGGGATTCCCAGATAAAATTTTCTCTCTTGCTTGATGGAACACAGATATGGCCCATATTGTTAGCACTAGGAATCACCCTCAGACTTTAGTAAGGATAAGCCCAGTACCCATCAGTTTATACAGTAAATGTAATTGAGTCTTAATGGGGTCAAATGGATAAGACTCGAGATAATAACGTTCCAACTCAGAAAATTTGGGTTGGCATGCACAAGCAATTGATGTCTTGTATCGAATTCAGTTAGTAAGTTGGAGTAAAGGTGAATAGGAGGAAGACTTTGGTGAGAAAGTGTAGAGGTCTTCTATGGACATCAGGTCTTCCAGCAACCTAAGGAGGAAAAAATTTAAACAAAAGATTCTCTTGAATTCAAATTTTCAAGGAAACTTAAAGACATTATAACAACACTATAATCAAACATTCATCATAGTATAGTTAAAAAAATCCATGTGAATTATTCAATCATGAACTTTCTCAGTATCAGAGGAAAACAAGATGGAAAAAGAAAGATGACTTAGATTAATCAAGAAGTCTCAAATCAAGTAACATAACCAGAGAACTAATTTTCTTCATCAAAATATTACAATAAGGGAGCCTAGCTCAACCATCAACCCTTACAAAATATCAAAACTGCCTATATATAAGTAGAACTGCTGAAACCATCAAGAGTGTGATATGATTGTTGCATTCAAAGTTTTCAGTCGACGTCTGCTCTGTCAGACTATGCATATAGTCTTTTGTTGTCAGATGCGAGCTCTCTCATTTGGGCCTTCTCTATGAGACTGCACATGCAGCTCTCTTTCAGACGTGAGATCAAATATGCCAATCCTTTTCTGGCTTTCCATTTATGTGTTGAGATGAGGCCTCAACCACCACTCTCATTCTCAGTAATTGCCTTCATCGGGATCAGGACGAGGCCTGACACCCATAATTGTTCTTAGAAGGTGACAACGACTTATTCAAGTCAATTTTGACTCCTAGAGGTTATGAAGATATTCTTCTATGACCAATACAGGCACAATAGGTGGTGGACCAAAATTTGATTCATAGATCGGCCTTCGGGAATTTCAATTCTTAAAATCCATTTGTCTTCCACTTCTTTTATCCGGAGCGAAGGATATGGCGACGCGTGGCTCCTATTGATTGATGGCTTAGATTCTCTTCGGGCACTTTGGGCTTCATCCCTTCGAGACTTTTCAATGTTTCACATTAAAATTATTTCTAAATCTTGATTCCCTCGACAATTTTCCATCGTTGATATCTCCTAATGATATCTATGGCCCAGATTTAATCTTTACTCAACCATTGATTTTGGGCCTGGAATAAGTTTCTCTGAGTGTTGTGCTTTGTGCTCATGGCTGCAGCTTGCAGCCCTTGACAACTTTATGTGATAACATTTGGCTCCATAGGGGATGGCATGCTCCCTACGAGCTGCCAAGAACAAGTAGTTCCAGTGCCTTAGTTGTTGCATTATGGAGTCTGGCTCAAAACATTTCACTGAAGGCCGACATGTACACTATTCTACTTATAAAAGGAAAACAAACACATGCTCCAGAAGGAGATTATTTATGTACAAAACCTAAGCTAACTGAACTTTACAATGGGCTAAGTGAAGGCAAAATTCCACCAGAACCATTCAAACTATTTGATAATCGAATCCTTCGCTTCACTGCAAGTGATCCATAAAAAACAAGGAGAGTGTGGCAGTTGACTAATTTCATTCTTATGATTGCCCATATTACTTTCAAATGATTCTAAAAATATTAATGTTGCATGCTCCAAATCATTTGATAAGTATAATTCTATGTACTCATCAATAGGGTCATGAAACTGAAGGCAACACATGATTAAGTTATGGAAGGTTACCTTCATTGTGTCATAGCCACTGACAGTTTGTTTGATGTGTTCTATAGGCACACCTGATTGAATGACAACCACGTGCATCTTTGGTTCAAAAAGATGCTTCCTGTGAACTGTAGGTACAAGTGGAAGAAGGCTCGACGTAGGAGGTTGTTGATCCACTTATGACTGTTTATTTACTTCTAGCTATGTATAAACGATTTCTTCACGTGCCTCAACTAAGGGCTACTCCTAGTCAAACTTTCGGGTTGTGTCTTCTGTGACAAGGCCAACTTTTGCATCATCCTTACTGTCTTCATAGTGATGAAATATAAGATAAGCGTATTGCTCATCATCACTAGAATATCCATAAAAAATGGTTTTCCTTTTATTTCTATGATCAACCTTTAAAACAATAATTTCATCAAGAATATAACTGTTAAAAATATCCATTTCAGGAATAGGAGTAACTGCTACTTCTAGTTATTCATACACATCATTTTCATCAAGACAAGGCAGCTCATGGATACCTTCGTCGAAGAACAAATTTTCCATAGTCTTTTCTTCATAGGGACATTAGGTAAAAGTTTCCTTACGTTCAGAGTTGAGATGATACTGAACTTGAATCCTGCCATAATCTTGAAGGTTCTCCTGTACTTCCTCAACATCCATGAATAACTGTGATAAAGATGTATATTTCCTTTCTCTTAGGAGAAGGACAAGCTTTGAATGCTGAGCCATGACATAGTACACCATGGAAACAGTCTCTGTGGGTTTGATCTCTACATGTATACTATGATAAACACTGTAAAACCTCATGTTGAATACATCCAAGGCTTCCTCTTCCCTTCTCCTCAAGGAATTAAAATCATTCCAGTACTGATCAAGGGACTTGTTCTCACCCCACCACTTCAAAACAACATTGTATATCTTGACCCAAGAACCAATGGAGTCAGCACCCAAACCCTTAAACCATACAACATCATCTACTAACAAGGATTTGGAAAACAATCTCGTGGTAACATCCTCATGAACTATCGAGAAAATGGTAATCCTACATCTAGGACTTGCGAAAAAACCTTAGTCGTCATGGGTTAACACCGCTCAGAGATATGGAAATCAAGCATCTCTATGCGCCAAATCTTGATGTCAGTTGGGGCGTCCACATTATGCAAGAGGCAAAGCTCTTGGTCGAGAAGGCAGATAGACAGGCGCTCGATGCGCCCATTGAAGGAATCATGCAGGTGGGTGTCAGAAGGGCCGAGATGGACCAGCAACAACCCACAGAGAAGGATCCCGAAGAGAAAATGAAACCAATCCCCGAATATGGAGTCTCCGCCGGGCTTCTCTCACTTCTCGTTTGCGTGGAGGAGTGCCTTCAGTCACTCATCCAAGCTCTTACAAGCATGTCGTGAAATCAGGGACTTCTTCTCCCTCGAGGATCAAGGATGAAGCTTCAAAAGTAAAGTAGCCCTTTGGATCTACCTTCATTGTGGATCAGTGCGCAGAACCTCCAACAACAGAAGTTGAAGATCCCCAAGTCTATGGCTATGCCTTTATCTACCAGGCAAAAGCCCTCATTTTTCACTTCAATGGACTTTGGCCCTCGGCCTATATGCTAAAGGAATGGGTTAACAAGACCTGGTCGGAAGGTCATGAGCTGTTCTTCTGCTCCAAGGGGTTCTTCATCGTCAACTTCTCCACAGAAGTCGAATGTCAACGCGTGCTAGAGAAAGGTCCATGGTTCTAGGGAAGATCTGGTCTCTCCATGCAGAGATGGTTCCCCAACTTCAATCGACTGACCATGACAGCCATGACTACACCGGTCTAGGTAAGACTACACAATTTACCCCTGCATTTCTATTCTTCATCTTTTTTACCCACCCTGGGCAATGTGTTGGGTAGATTTATCAAGATAGACACAGATAAGATAGTGAAAGGCTTCGTCACTTTCTCCCATATATGCGTTGAAATTGACCTCAGTCAAGGGCTTCCAGATAGGATTCTTATAGATTGGGAGGAGGGAGATCCTTTCACACAGATTGTCGATTATGAGAACACTGCTTTCAGATGTCTCTCCTGTCAGCAAACAAGGCACCTCCAGGCAACTTGTCCTCTATCCCCAATCCCTTCCTCAACTTCTGAAACACGAAAAAGAGCCAATGGTTGGAAAGGACCAAAATCTCACAAAATCCGCCCGCACCCTTCCTCCGGCAACAAGAAACATCACAAAGATGCTCCAACTCCTCCACCTTCCTCAATGCCGCTGCAGGCCCCAACTTTCGCTCAGCAACCAACTGTTGACCCAAAACACCAGCCTACAGCCTCAACATAAAATCTTGAAGATTCAAAAGTCATGATTCCAACCCCCGCAATTAAGTCCTTACACCCACCTCTCGAAAAGGGGGAAACAATTGACACACTCATGATCACAACCCTGCTCAAAGGGACTCAGAAGCATCCTCATGAATCAGACAACTCAGACAGTGACAAAGAAGTACCCCTAGATTCAGCAGCTCAAGATTATGGCACTTCCTTAGACCATATGGCTTTGGTGGTAAAAGTTGTTGAGCCTATCAGCTCCTCTGGTTGGATTGATGTTCGTAAGAAAAAAGGTAGAAAGGATCCTCATCGGCCAACACAATGATCTGGCCCTTTCTCCTTATATTGTAATGTTTCATCTTGCTTTTCCCACGCACTCTATGGGGCTCTCTTTTAGCATAGGCTAGTTTCAAGTGATCCCCTGTTCTCTTTTTGGGGGGTCTTCTCCCATCAACAAATCAATGTATCACTTTATACTTTTTTTCATGGATTGAATAGAAGGATTATCCCCCCTTTTTTACTTAAAAAAAAAAACATCCTCATGAACTATCTCAAACTGATCAATAGAATTCTCAAAAGCCTCCACATGCCTCTCAACCGTAACATGATCCTCTCCGGAAAAATGAGGAAAGTACTTAAAGAAATCAAGAGGATAAGGATGAAGATGATATGGAATCTTTAAAGTTTTAAACAACTTGTCTCTAGTTCTAGTTTGAAAACTAGTGGGATGAATATGAGGCTTAACGCACTGATGGAAAGGCTCAACAGTAACAACAGGATGTGATGAGATTCGAGGAGGCTGTGGATCATTTTCAACCTCCCCAGGGCTGCAATGGTGATTAAGTTCAGGAGGGGTTTCAATATGAAGCTCATCTTTATGAGTAGGCTGAGTTGAGGATATAATATCAACATCTACAACACAGGCAGAAAGCAGGTCTTCTTCTTCCAAGGATGGATATATAATGGAAGTCTGGTGATCAACCGAATAAAAAAATAAAAATATGATCCTCTTTATATGTTAAGGGAAAAACAAAAATGAGTTGATAAAGAACAACATAAGTTCATAAATAAATCTCATAAGATGATACCTAGTCATTCCCTTCATCTTTCTTTCAATAGGATCCTCCCCAGTGGAGTCTCTGATGTGGAGTCACTAGGTAGGTGATTACAGTCAATTTTTGTATCCCTCTCTTGTCTACCATCAAGAGTTGGATCTAATGTGTTCTTCCCAGGGAGCTCTTCAAACTGCTCAAATCCATCCCCAACAATGGCACCATTTATGTTAGCACTAGGAATCACCCTCAGATTGTAATGAGGATAAGCCCAGTACCCATCATTTTATATAGTAAATGTAAATGATTTTTAAGGGGGTCAAATGGATAAGACTCGAGATAATAACATTCCAACTCAGAAAATCTAGGCTGGCATGCACAAGAAATTGAGGTCTTGTATCAACTTCATTCATTAAGTTGGAGTAAAGGTGAATAGGAGGAATAATTTGGTGAGAAATTGTAGAGGTTTGCTATGGACATCAAGTCTTCCAGCAGCTTAAGGAGGAAAAAACTCAAACACAAGATTCTCTTGAATTCAAATTTTCAAGGAAACTGAAAGACATTATAACAACACTATAATAAAAAATTCATCATAATACAGTTACAACAATCCATTTGAATCAGTCAATCATGAAATCTCTCAGTATCAGAGGCAAATAAGATGGAAGAATAAATCTGACTTAGATTAATCAAGAAGTCTCAAATAAAGTTACATAACCAGAGAACCAATGTTCTTCATCAAAATATTACAATAAGGGAGCCTAGCTCAACCATCAACCCTTACAAAATATCAAAATTGCTTATATATAAGAAGAATTGTCGCAACCATCAGGAGTGTGATTGGATTGCTCCATTCAAAGTGTTCAGTCGACGTTTGCTCTATCAGGCTATGCATATAGTCTTATGTTGTCAGAAGCGAGCTCTTCCATCTGGACCTTCTCTATCAGACTGCGCATGTAGCTCTCTGTCAGACGCGAGCTCAATTCTGCCAATCCTTTTATGGCTTTCCATTTATGTGCTGAGACGAGGCCTCAATCACTGCTCTCATTCTTAGTAACTGCTTTCATCATGATCATGATGAGGCCTGACAACCATAATTGTTCTTAGATGGTGCCAATGACTTATGTGAGTCAATTTTTACGCCTCATGGTTATGTAGATATTCTTCTATGATCAATACAAGCATAACAGATGGCGGGCCAAAATTTTCTTCGTGGATCCGCCTTCGGGAATTTCGATTCTCAAAATCCATTTGTATTCTACTGCTTTTATTCAGAGTGAAGGATCTGGCAATGCGTGGCTCCTGCTGATTGACAACTTAGATTCTCTTTGGGTGGTTTGGGCTTTGGCCCTTCAGGACTTTGCAATGTTTCTCATTAGCATTATTTCTAAATCTTGATTCCCTCGATAATTTTCCACCGTTGATCTCTCCCAATGAGATCTATGACCCATATTTAATCTTTTCTCGACCATTGATTTCTGGCCTAAATGAGTCGCTCTGAGTGTTGTTCTTTGCAGTCATGGCTATGGCCTACGACCCTTGAAAAATTTATGTGATAACATTTGGCTCCACAGGGGATGGAATGATCCCTGCGAGCTACCAAGAACAAGTAGTTCTAGTGCCTTGGCTATTGGGTTATGGAGTCTGGCTCAAAACATTTCACTGAAGGCCGACATGTACACTATTCTACTTATAAAAGGAAAACAAATACACATGTTGTAGAAGGATCTTATTTATGTACAAAACCTAAGCTAACTAACTTTTACAATGGGCTAAGTGAAGGAAAACTTCCACTAGAACCATTCAAACTGTTTGATTATCGAATCCTTTGCTTCACTGCAAGTGATCCATAAAAAACAAGGAGAGTGTGGCAGTTGTCTAATTTCATTCTTATGATCACCCATATCACTTTCAAATGATGCTAAAAATATCAAGCCTACATGCTCCAAAGAATTTAAGTAGTATAACTCTATGTACTCATTGAAAGGGTCATGAAACTGAAGGCAACACATGATTAACTCATGGAAGGTTACCTTCATTGTGTCATAGTCGTTGACATTTTTTTTTATGTGTTTTACACGCACACGTGATTGAATGAAAGCCATAGGCATATGTGGGTCAAAAAGATGCTTGCTGTGAACTGTAGGTACAAGTGGAAGAAGGTTGTATGTAGGAGGCTGTTGATCCACTGATGACTGTTGATTTTCTTCTGGTTGTGTATAAAGGATCTCTTCACGTGCCTCAACTGAGGGTTTCTCCTGGTCAAACTGTCGGGTTGTGTCTTCTATGACAAGTCCAACTTCTGCATCATCCTTATTGTCTTCATAGTGATCAAATATAAGATAATATTGATGCTCATCATCACTATAATATACATCAAAAATGGGTTGCCTTTCATGTCTATGATCAACCTTTAAAACAATAATTTCATCAAGCATATAACTATTAAAAATATCCATTTCAAGAATAGTAGTAATTGTTGCTTCTAGTTGTTCATACACATGATTTTCATCAAGACAAGGCTGCTCATGGATACCTACGTCGAAGAAATTCTTTTCCACGGTCTTTTCTTCATAGGGGTAATAGGTAAAAAATGCCTTACATTTAGAGTTGAGATGATACTGACTTTGAATCCTGCCACAAGCTCAAAGGTTCTCCTCTACTTCCTCAGCATCCATGAATAACTTTGATAAATATGTAGATTTCCTTTCTCTCAGGAGAAGGATGAGCTTTGAATGTTGAGCCATGACATAATACACCATGGCAACAGTCTCTGTGGGTTTGATCTCTATAGGAATACTGATATAAAAAATGTTAAACCTATTGTTGAAGACATCCAAGGATTCCTCTTCCCCTCTCCTCAAAGAATTAAAATCATCCCAGTATTGATCAAGCGACTTGTTCTCACCCCACCACTTTAAAAAAAAATTGTATAGCTCGACCCAAGAACCAATGGAGTCAGCTCCCAAACCCTTAAAACATACAACATCATATCCTAACAAGGATTTGGAAAAAAACCTCATGGTAACATCCTCATGAACTATCTCAAACTGATCAATAAAATTCCTGAAAGCCTCCACATGCCTCTCAACTGTAACATGATCCTCTCCAGAAAAATGAGGAAATTTCTTAAAGAAATCAAGAGGATAAGGATGAAGATGATATGGAAGCTTTAAAGGTTTAAAAAGTTTGTCTTTGATTCTAGTTTGAAAACTAGTGGAATGAATATGAGGCTTAGCGCACTGATGGCAAGGCTCAACAGTAACAATAGGATGTGATGAGATTTGAGGAGGTTATGGATCAGTTTCAAACTCCACAAGGCTACAAGGGTGATTGAGTTCAACAGGGTTTCAATATGAAGCTCATCTTTATAAGTAGGTTGAGTTGAGGATATAATATCAGCATCTACAACACAGGCAGAAAGAGGGTCTACTTCTTCCAAGGATGTATATATAATGGAAGGCTGGTGATCAACTGAATAAACAAAGAAAAATATGATCCTATTTATATGTGAAGGGAAAAACAAAAATGAGTTGATAAATAACAACATAAGTTCATGAAGAAAGATCATAAGATGATACCTAGTCATTCTCTTCATATTTATGTCAATAGGATCCTCCCCAGTGGATTCGTTTATGTGGAGTCATAGGTAGATTATTACAGTCAATTTCTGTATCCCTCTCTTGTCTACCATCAAGAGTTGGATCTATGTCATTCTTCTCAGGGAGCTCTTCAATCTTCTCAAATCCATCCCCGACAACGACGCCATTTTTGTTAGCACTGCGAATCACCCTCAGACTATAATGAGGATAAGGCCAGTACCCATCATTTTATACAGTAAATGTAAATGAGTTTTAAGGGGTTCAAATGGATAAGACTCGAGATAATAACGTTCCAACTCAAAAAAATTGGGTTGGAATGCACAAGAAATTGAGGTGTTGTATCAACTTCAGTCAGTAAGTTGGAGTAAAGGTGAATAGGTGGAAGTCTTTGGTGAGAAAGTGTAGAGGTCTTCTATGGACACTAGGTCTTCCAACAGCCTAAGGAGGAAAAAAATCAAACATAAGATTCTCTTGAATTCAAATTTTCAAGGAAACTAAAAGACATTATAACAACACTATAATCAAACATTCATCATAATATAGTTACAACAATCCATGTGAATTAGTCAATCATGAACTCTCTCAGTATCAAAGGAAAATAAGATGGAAGAAGAAAGATGACTTAGATTAATCAGGAAGTCTCAAATCAAGTTACATAACCAAAGAACTAGTTTTCTTCATCAAAATATTACAATCAGGGATCCTATCTCAACCATCGACCCTTGCAAAATATCAAAACTCCCTATATATAAGCATAACTGTTGCAACCATTAGGAGTGTGATCAGATTGCTACATTCAAATTTTTCAGTCGGTGTCTGCTCTGTTAGACTGTGCAGACAAACTTTTGTTGTCAGATGCAATATCTTCCGTCTGGACCTTCTCTATCAGACTAAGCATGCAACTCTCTGTCAGAAGTGAGCTCAAATCTGCCAATCCTTTTTAGATTTCCATTTATGTGCTGAGACGAGGCCTCAACCACCACTCTCATTCTTATTAACTTCCTTCATCGGGATTAGGATGAGGCCTGACACACATAAATGTTCTTAGACGGTGCCAACGACTTCTGCGAGTCAATTTTGACGCTTCAAGGTTATGCAGATCTTCTTCTATGACCAATACAGGCACAACAAGTGGCAAGCCTATTATAACCCTATAATTTATAGGATCAACTGTTGATTGTATTTTTGTTCCCTTCAGTGTTTTTGATTTGCAGATATTACTACATCCTGAAAAAGAAAGAAAAAAGAAAAGAAAAAGAAAGAAAAGAAAATGAGAAAATAATAAAAGAGGGAATAAAAGAAATTGAATAAAGCCCCATGCAATAACAATGGCTTGATCCATACAGTCTAAGCATGTCCAATTCCTTTTAAATTTATGTTGATAGTCTTAGTGAATAAGCTTGACTAAATTGTCTAATCTTAGTCAAGATGATAGGTTAGTGAATAAATTTGACCAAACAACTTAATATTGGTCAAATAGCCCCTAGGTAGAGTATTTTCTTAGTCCAACAGTCTAAGATGGGCTAAAGGTGCAAATGATGTAGGTTAGGACATAGGTTAAACAACTTCTTTTCAAAAAATATGTATGTATGATTGATGAAAAATGTAAGATTTTGGATGATGAAGTGTTTTTCTAACCCCATGGTGATAAAGAGAAGAAGAAGTAGTGTGCAAAACCCATAAAAAGTCATTAAGCCTAAGTCCTACACCATTTGTTGAATCGTGCCTTGTAAAACTAAAGATCAGGCCTAGATCTACGACTAAGCAGTGGGCACCCAGATCTACAACTCTGAAAATATTTTGGACACCCCTTGATCGTTCAACCTTTAATGGTGGCGAGGGGGGATCCAAAAAGATGTTTTAGATGTGTGCTCAGATCTACGACCATCCCACCAACACGCAATCGGACGGTCCGCAGAAGATTCCGGACCCCCCCGACCATTCTGCTTTTAACGGGGGGGGGGGTG
>ML780242.1:280502-321148 GCA_009831015.1 Picea engelmannii
GAAACAAATCAAGGCGGGCCCCATCGCAACGTGTAATCACCTCATTGCATCCAAACTCCCCCTCTCCAAACATTTACCGCCTATCAGTGTTATAATTCACCACCACCCTCTGTAATTTCCACGTCACGACCTCGTCAGCATGTCCCATCCATATAACCGTTACAGGTCATATCTTTCTCGTTCGCCTTCCAATCACTAGTGCACACATTGACCAGAGGTACACTTCAGATGTCCTTCATCCTGCACTCTCATGCTCTAAATGACCTATTGGCCATTTATGACTGGCCACATACCCGTTGTCCATATGACCTATCCTTGTTCACCCAAAAAGATACCCGTGCACTCAAATTTAACCCCGTTTCGATCATCTCTCGTTCCATTCACATTCCCTGCATATCAAGAGATTCATTTTCCTCTGCCTCTGCAATGCCTCATCCAACCACAACCATTACCACTAAAATTTTGATTGAATTGCAGGTACTCTTCACAACAATGGTGCCAAAATCCAAGAAGGCAGAAGATAGGGAAAATCCTTTCCTCCCACCTCCTGTCGACCTCGACAAGATCCCATTGGCCGACGAAGATCATCTTATATTGGACACAAGGTGCGAAGTTGAATTCGCAGATTTGCAGTCGTGGCTCAAAGACACTTTCTTAGATCGGAGCGATGAAATCGGGCTCTAGAAGTCCAATCTTCCTTTATATCTCTTCCCCCAGGTCCATCATTTCCCTGAATTTTCCCTCAAATTTAAGGTTCATTACCTTCCTAACCAGAGAGCCATAGTCTTGTCATTAGGAGAAATTTTGTTCTTCATCACGCTCGAGGCCATTGATTAGATGATGCAGATACCCAGAAATGAATCTGCCTCCCCTTTCAATCTCGAAATCATAACAGAATTATACCATAAATTATCTTTTCCTCAAAGAGCCCAGATATTTGAATTTTTCCTCCCATAGGATGCTCAGTTCCCTAAATCAAATACCCCCAATCCTTCCTCCCTGTTCTCAGAAAAGGGAAACCAAGTCATTTCATCACTCTGTTGTCTTCTTGGTTATTTTTTAGACGCATGGGTAGATGAGCCTATATTGTTTTTTCTGTCCATTTTCTCTATCAAGGATAACTCCACCACTCAGTTCGACTACAGCACTTTCATGGCGGAGAACATTCATGAGCAGTTTTCACAGTTTGCCATTGAGGGCATGTTTCGGTACTCATCCATCCTGGCTTACATGTTCTTCTTTTTTCAGATGGATAGGTTCTCTTTCTCAATGCAGAAGATGGACAAGGAAGAAAAACCTCAAGCATTCACATTATGGACTTCGTTGCCTAGGAGAAACTCCACTAAGTTCACTTTTAAATAATTCATTGAATTGTTTTATCATCCAGTTGTAGGCATGCTTAGTGGAAGACCTGAGCATAGAATAAATGAAGAAATTCAAAGAGTTCTACACCTTTTAGATTTGGCAAAGACTAGAGATTGGTTTCTATACCAGAATCACACAAAAATCAGAGTGTATGGGTGTGAACTAGCTCCATACAAGTTGCCTAAGTATGTGCCTATTCGAATATTCACACTGGAATATATTCGTCAGATGATAAAATTAGATGACATCCATTTTGTGTCTTTGAAGAAAAAACAACAGATGAGGATCAAAGGAAAAATAGGCCCATTTATCTGCAATAGTCGAGCTGTTGGGGAAGAGGCAGACAAATTATTGAAGGAAATGAAATTCAACAATAGTTTTATTTGGAGATATGACCCCAGTAGGATCATTGCAAAGATGACATCCAAGAACAAAATTTCACCCTATGCCCACACCCTCAAGCCAGCAATCAAAAAATATGTGAACTAGATAGAATGGGAAGTAAATACTCTAGTGGATACAGAGCCATGAGAATCTCTTTCAGTATCTATTTCAATAATTACCACTCCAAGGGAATCCAAGGAAAAAATAACAAGAAAGGATGATTCACCTTCAATCACTGAGGTATCAACAGAATAATTCCGAGTATACAACAAGAAACCCAAAACCACTCATGCTAATGACATGTCTGGTGAGGAAGAGCCCTACTCTGCCACGGTGATTGAGAGAAGACAACAAGTGGTGTCAACTTCTTCTTCGAAGAAGCAGACAAAAATAACTGTGACTACCCAAACTTCACAAGGTTTTGTACCCCTAAGCATTTAAAAAAAATATGAAATGATTAGAAAGAAGAATCAGACACTGACCAATAGCACCTACTCTCAGTTTTGGAAGCAAACTTCCATAGCACATCACATACTATTGTTATCATTTGACACAGAGAAAGGAAGAATGCATCTTGCATTTCTGCATGCACAGGTGCCTCAACCCAAAGAAATCACTGATTACAAGAAGTCAACTATTGTTTTTAACACCAAACAAGTACATCCAGCTGATCAGATGGACTTCCACAGATAGACTGGAGAAATGGTTTTCTCCACATTAGCACATGATTTTGCTACAACATCAAAGTTACAGGTGTCTTTAAGCAATGTTCAGACCCAATTGAAGTTGGAGAAGATATCCTCTTTTGCAAAGGATAATAGAATAAAATCCTTAGAGGAGTTGGTGCTCAAGATTGGGTATGATCTCTCGAATGTTAAAGCAACAAAGGAAATGTTGAAGAAAAATAATGTTGACATTGCATCTTTGAGAAAACAATTGAAATTGCAACCAATAGAGGATTCACAAGCTAAAGAGGTAGTTGAGGCAGAAAATGAGAAAGAAGAATTGTTGAAGCTTATCATGCAGCAGAAAGCACAGCTCAGAGAAATGGAGATAGAGTTGGAAAAATTGTTGGAAGAAAAGGAGCAAATGACACCAATGGAATTCATTCCATTGAGTGAAGTTCCCATTGTAGAAGTAAGTACAACAACAATTCCAACAACCACTACAATAGAAATTCCATCAGCAGCCCCACTGACAGCACTAGAAAAAACTGTGGAGTTAGCAAACTCCATGGAGGAAATGACTCTGCAAGGAACAAACATCAATAGGTTGAAAATGGAGATTGAAAATCTATAGGAACTCAAGTCTTCTTTCCAAACAAGATACAATGTTGAGAGACAGGTGTCAGAGAAAATCAAGCATGAAATACAACAACTCCAGAAACAAACAATGGTAGGCAAGACATTAGCAGAGGCTAAGGAAAACATATGGACAAATATTGCAAAATCCATAAATGAAATTTGGCCCATGGTGAAAATCATGTTCGAGCAACATGATCTGGTGTTAAAGAGTAGGCAATCCATTGAAAGGATAAGAACAATGCTGGGTGAGATGCCCTCAGCGGCCAACGAGATCATCAAGTTTTTGAACTCCAAAACCTAAGAAGAGCTGGAAGAATTGAAAGTCGAAGATAGAATAGAGACTATCCTCGATTTAAAAAGAGTATTGACTAAAAGGGGATTGATGTTACAGTTGGAGGAAAAGGCTCAAAACATGGACATTGGAGTTCAAATATTTTTTAGCAAGATTGAAGCCTTACAAAAAAAGGGTCTTCCTGATCTACGTGTCTTAAATGATAAAATAATGACTTTGTACGATTACAAGCAAAGGATCGCCACCGTGGCCAAAGACAGTTCCAAGTTTTCAGGGATATAGGGCATCATCATGGGAAAAGCATTCTTGTAGACTCTACAGCATGAACTCAACATTCAGCATGAGATCAAGTATGTATTCATCATCAAGCCGACTTTTGCTAAATACATCGAGATGGACGAAGTTTACCGCCGGTTATTGAAAATTACCATCCCAAGCACACATAGATGGGGTGAGCTGTGCGATTTGATTGAGTAAAGGCAGATCCTAATCCATCTCAGCATCCATCTCAGTGTCCAACATAGTTGAAGTCATCTGAATGACTCAACAATGGTCTTCCCCAAAATCAGCATGAGGGATTCAACACATCATCATCAGTTACTACATTTCTTCATCTTGTTAGATTAGTTAGTTAGACTTAGACTTTTTCACGTCTTGATCATTAATGACAGGGTCGTTGTAACTTTTATTATAAATAGTTCTCACTGTGAAGTAGGAAGGGTTGTTGATCTTTACGCCCGAGCAAGCTCTAGTTGCTTTAATTTTTATCAAGAAGTTGTTCTAGTAATACAAAGAGAAGTTTCACAAGATTCCTGCATGTCAATTGTTGGTGAAGTTCCCTCTATCTGCGTACAAGTTTTTTCTTTCTCAGTTATCATATTGTCTCTCTGAAATCTAATCTTTAAAAGATGTTAAAGTTGCAAAATTTACCATTGTGTACTCTGTTCTTAATCTTTTACAAATTTAAATGATTTTCCTCTGATGTTATAACAAAGAAATTCTTAAATGCTTTTTGTTTTAACTAATATTTCACATTTTTAGCAATACAACATTTTTATTTCTAAAGAATCTAGCGTTAGCACTATCTCTCCCTGTGAAAAGAATCTTGTAACATTGTCTTTAACTTCTATCTTTTAAAAATAGACCCCATATCCCAATGGAAGCGTAATTGATATTCAGCCACTTCATTCAAAAACCATACAAACAACTTGATTATATTCTTTCTAACTAGCCTTAAATATTTGAAAACTCAAACAAACCTAGAATTCACAGAGAGATCCATCTCTGAAACTAGTAGGGCTAGCTTCCAGTTTCAAAGCAGTTGGTTAAGGTTACCTCTGATAAGTTTCTTTTTACCTCATAACAACCTCTAGGAATTTACAGAGTGATAACATAAATGGCGACTCCACTGGGGACGAACTGAAACAAACTTTCCACCCCTTGTTTTCTTTCCCCTAGAGCAAAGATGACTTTATTTCTTGAAAAAACACAAACTCTAATCTTTACCTAGAAATAATGTTAAGAGGTTGTTAAAGTTTGTGCATAAATAACCAAAATCTCCAAAGGTAGAATAAAATCAACAATTCTGGCTCACAAAATTTTTTCTACCGGGTCTCATCCTGACCCAGAACCTGCAAAAGTAATAGATAATCCTAAAAGACTACTCAGGAAGAAACACACTGCAAAATTTTTGAGGAGTAATAGCCCTCTTATGAGGTCTTTTTCCATCCCAGAAAAGTTAGTTGTACTTCTAGACCTTGAGTCTGAGATACCCTTTCGAACAAGTCTTCTCAGGACAAAATCTGACAGTTTTGTCAGTGAAATGGTCTTAGACCAAACCGTTTTTCAGCCCAGGACCCCAAAGATACTTTTTCGTAGAGCTGAAGTTGAGCAACATTTTCATCCCAAGACTGACAATATCGAATACCTAGTCACAAATCTTGGCCAGGCCTTAGACAAGCTCCATCTTCAACAGTTCGTCGAACTTCCTGTTTTAACCATCGCTGTAGTTTCTGCTAAAATTACACCAGGTCACTCCATTCCTCCAAGCCCTCCATCCTCTATATCTTTAGGCATTTCCTCTCCTGTCACACAGGTTGTTTTTTAACCTCCTCCACCAATCATGGCGGAAAGATATGATCCATTGGTATTGGTTGCTCCTTTACATGACATGCCCCAAGATTATCAAACTAGACTTCCACAGTTCGATAGTACCGGCCCCTTGAATGCGCAACAACATGTTGACAAAATGAATTATTACTTTGACCTGCAAGAAGTAGACAAAACTGATGTGCATATGAGATTATTCACACAAAGCCTAACTGGAGATGTGATAAAGTGGTTCAAAACTTTATGTGCTGCTACCATTACTGACATTACTGTTTTCCATCAGACTTTCCTAGACCGGTGGGAGGTAAATAAAAATTCTCTCCAAATTTTTTCAGAGTATGAGAACATCAGAAGGAACCAAGGAGAGACAGTGCAGGATTAGTGCACTCATTTCAACAATCTATACAATTCTATCCCGACTAAAATTAAACCACCACAAGGTTTGGCATTAATAAAGTTCCCTGATGGTTTTGACGCTGACATGTCGTATCAATTAAGGGAAAGAAACACAACAACTTTGGAAGACATGCAAAAAAGTGTCTTCAGTGTAGAAGCAAATCTTTTGGGAAGAAGGGCCAGGCAGAGAACAGAAAAGAGGGTCACCATCAAGGAAGAACCTTCTACTTCCTCATCTGATGCCAAATTAGATTCTCTAGCCAGAGCTATGGAGAAAATGATGGAGAGACTCACCATAACTGACAGGAACCCACCTAGGGAGAACCAAGCTGCCCCTCAAATCAGAAACCCAAACTTTAGGAGAAATCCACCCCAGATTAGACAAAGAGATCCTAGGGATCAATGGGAACAATGGGGATCTGATCAGTAGATTAGACCACCTCTCCAGGAAAACTATGATGATGATGGGGAGGAAGTTATTGAGGAGTTTGATGATGCTCATATAAATCTAATGGGTGATCATGATCATGATCATGAGTCTATTTTCCTCACCTAAGAAGAACATGAAATATTTCTCCTTTCGCAAACAGAGGTGAATGAGGAAGATTAGAAAACAGAACAACAAGTCTTTGAGAACACTATAATTGAGGTTCACAGGAAATATAACCTGAGGAGTAAGAACGCTAATGAGAATTCTGCGAAGAAAGATGCTGAAACCAAGAAAACCTCAGAAAACCTTCCCAAGAAAAGCCCTGACCAGAAAAACGCTGAACCTCCTGTGCAAAAAAATCCAGGAATTCTTAAGAAAACAAGTCGAACAGAAGTTTCATCAACCATTCAAACAGGTGCACCTGTCCATAGAGTTTCTATCAATAAATCAAAAGTACATAGTTTAAACAAAACCATCATTCCTTTCAGCCTCAAAGGGGAACTAGCAAAATTGAAGATTCCTATTCCCTTATCTAAGTTGATGAATAAGAATGCTTATAGGTCTCATGTGATGAATGCTTTAAGCATCGAACCTGATATAGGTACCAAATCCTTGGATGTTGGATCTGTACACCACTGTGACACAGTAAACCTTGCCGATGATCGACACGAGCTCCTATTCGGCCCTGAAGTTGATGGTTAAACTAATAATGGCACCATGGTTCCTTTTTACATCATCCTTGTTGCGCCTCTTTCGTCACCTTGGTGAGAAAAATAGAGGTGCTTGCAAGATTAGTTGGGTTTTCTAAGTAGGACAGCTATAAGGAAAAGGGTTAGAAAAAGAAATATAAAACAACAACTAAGAAATAATCTAAGAAATAAAACAACAACTAAATTAACAAACATAGGGACATAAGGACAAAAGAAACAATTAGACCCATGTCACCAATGATAAGGCTTATATTAGTGAAAGAAAACACCAAGAAGCAAGGGGACTATGAGTCCCTTCTTCCTCCAAGGGAGGGCTCTTGGACCCCCACAAACAAGCTCTTCTTACAACTTTGAAAAACAAAAAAATGAAAATGGTGAAAGAATTCTTTGCTAATCCACTCAAGGGGTGAGATGGATTTCCGAATGCAATGGTGCAAGTATACTCTTGGAAAGGATAGAAGAGTCCTCAAGAGAATAATGACAGCATAACTTTGCTTTGAATTCCTTGAAAAATAAAGTGTATCCATGGCCTTTTTATAGCATTCGTTTGGGTTATTGTCCAACTAGTTTGTAGTGTGTAAAGAGGCTAATTAGGGCATTTCTAGGTCTTTGACCAGCCACCCAGTCGAATCCAGTCCAAATTTGAGTGTCAAATCAGCTTGGAAGATGAACCAGAAGTGGGTGGGAGTCTGACCACTCTTATAAATGCATCGTTTCTCAGGTGCGTGGCTTTTTGTGACAACAGTTGAGCATCGTGCACATGTGCGCGATTTCTGCGTTCCTATTTCGTGCATGTGCGCGCGTGCCTAGTGTCTTCATAGCGCCCTTTAATTTTTTGCACTAGTTTTATAGTTTTGACCCTTTGTGAATGCATTTTTGTTAATTCAGGTCCATGGATGACCTCATAACTGTTTGACGATGTTGAATTCTTGTAACCATTTGCGGATGAAATTTCAGTGATAACAGATGCCCCTTGATGGATGAGGTTAGGAGCATACATATAGCCAAAATCCATCAATGTTTCTTCTACTCAGAGTGTTGTTGTAAGAGAGAGAAATAGTGGGATTGTCAAGAGTGCCCCGTTGGAGGGAGAAGAGAACCTATAGAACCCATACCTTCCATAAGGTGTGTAAAACATAAACTGTGTACAAATGAGGCGGGCATGCCCCATGCTCGTGTTATGTAACTCAAAAAGAGGAATGAAGTGTTGATGTAGACAACTGCAATGCCCTCATGGGAGGTCGTGATAAAGGCATAAGACAATTTTGTGGAGGAACATACTCTGAATAGTAGGCAGTGACAACTGTAAGAAGTATCCCGGATTCTGTAGGCATTGATAGCCCAACCAAGTTCAGAGGTCTTCGGCAAGTATAAGAACTAACTACAATAGTCGTAAAGTAAGACCCACCGTAACATGAGAAAGTGTTGACGTCGAATGTTATGGGGGTCAATGACAGCAGGGAGCAATTGGGTTTCTCCTTGTTCCATCCAAGATCTCTCATTGGATAGGTAATGAGAATCAAGATAATGTCGTCCTTCTGGAAAACTGTGCTGGTGTTGACAAAAGGGGGACGCGGCTTCCAGAAGCAAAGGGCTTTGTGAAATCTACTAGATGATCTTAGGAATGTGGAAGAGGTACATGGTCGAAGTCAAGATGTATGGATACTCAAGACTGCCCTTGGTTGGGGTATATGTAAAGTATACGTGGCCGCAACCGGTCAACTAAGTCGAGTGTCAAGGGGACAACAAGACGTGGGATAAGTTGTGCCAGAGGTAGGACAAAGTGAATAAACTTAGAGGGAAAAGGTAAGTGGCCTATGGGATACTTAGACGATATGGATGATGCCAATAAGGGTAGATGATAAAGAGTGCCCCAACCGAGGGCAACATGGGTTGAGTTTTTCCAAAAAAGGGAAGAAGGTCGCCAAAGGTGACAACAAAAAGGTAATGTAATTGCAGGAAACAAAGGTGTTTGTACAATAAATAAAGAATAATTTGTGATAAGTGTACAAATACAGAAACAGGTGCCCCAATGTAACATGGTTGGCTTGGGTAGGGCACAATTTGTTTGGAGTACTGGTGGAGGGTGGGGGCCCCATGGGTGGGTTTCTGTATGAGGTAAGTGAAATGAAGGGAAATTTGCAGAGGGGAAAAATGATTGTGGATGAAATGGAGGGTTCGTGATACTGCGGTGGTGCAGTCAAAAATAGAACCTTGAAGAGATAATCTAGGGTTCTGGTGGGAAAGCTAGCAAAATGAGGAGAAGGAATATGTGGCTGATTCGCGACATGATGTAAGACTATCGGGACTCCCATCCCTAAAGGGTTTGAAAAAAAACATGAGTGTCAATGTGCAAAAGGGTGCTATGAATGGGACAACTCATGTGGGGAAGAGTCCTATCGGATGACAGTACCGAAGATGCAAATGGAGGTGTTGGTACTGCAGAGACGGAGATGGGGATCCTTGAGGCAAATGTCAGAGGGTGTGACTGGAGATGCAAGTGAGATTAAGAGGGAATGACTACATGCCAGTGCTGAGTATATACCTAAAGGGGTTGCATTGAGATATGATGACCAAGTACTTGCACACATGAAAACCAAATACCCGACGTGAGCAATATCTGAAGAGAATCAAACATATGAACATTTATTTGATAATTTTGAATATGCGCATGCGTACCTGATTAGGGTATGAAATGAAGAAAGGCGTCCCAGGGGCCTAGGATGAAAAGAGGCCCATGGACTATTGTGATGTAGATGACAGTATGTTGATCCCATGGCTGAAGACGGATCAAGAAATGGACACCCAGAGCTCCCGGAATGGTGAATGGAAGTTTGGCGAAAAGGCCTATATATAGCTATAGGGCCCACATTGCCAGCTCATTTGTACTTGTTTCTATAGTGACTGGACGAGAAGTATTCAGAGGAGATTTGGAGATTCTGGGAGGACGAGGAATCTGATCGAGGACCAGCGAGCTTCAGATTAGTGGTCTGATCATCCTACATAGAATTAGGGTTTCCATTTTTGGGCGGGGGATGTACGGAGGGCCATACAGGGGGTTTTAGGTGTGTGGGCCCCCACATGCACAGGCGATCTGGAGGTATACGCACACAAGTCTGCACCTACCCACCGGATTGGTGCGCATGGGGACGCTTGTAAGGGGGACAAAGGCACGCACTATGTGCGCGCCTGTTAGCTACACAGTCGTGCTTCCATGCACGGTTGTGAATTTGACAAGTGTGCTTTGATGCACGCCTATGTTTGTGATAGGGGCGCATGAATATGCCCCTGTAAGATGGACAGGTGCGCTTGAGTGCGCACCTGTGGAGTGGATAGGAACGCATACGTGCAAACCTGTGGAGTGAACAGGCGTGCATTTGTGCACGCCTGTGGGTCAAACAGCCGCGCCTTGGAGGCAAGGTTGACGGGTGTAAAAATTATCTTTTTTATGTTTATGGTCCATTTGGCTGGCTTAGGACTGCTTTATGTGGTTGCAGATGATCATTATGCACGATGCCGGTTGGGTGGCAAGAGCGGGATTGGTCCCAGCTGAGAGACGTCGTGGCTATTGAGGAGCCGGGGGTATGTGCAACTTTGGAAGCTTGTGGGCTGCTGAATTTCTTTGAGTGCCCATTGATACGGGCGCAGGAGTATCTCCTGCAGTTCCTTATCCAGATGTCGAGTCTGGACCTGCATTTGACTGGGATCCCATTTCGGGGAACGCCCCTACCGGCGGAGCCGGTGTTAACGAGGAATTTGGTGCTAGCGAAAGTTGGCCAGAGGTATTGTTCGGGGGTGAACTTTATGTCTGGCACTATTGTGATCATTGGGGCGATGGATGCCCTAGCGCATCGCTGTATAGAAGCGATGATTGTGAGAGTTTATGGGTCTCTGGCGATGCAACGGATCAGTGGTGGTGAGCTGTGTGTGATGGAGAGGGTGTTGGCCGGTGAGCACTTCGCCTGGGGGCTTACGCTGCATGCCAAGATGGTAGGGAAGCTGGACCACTATTGGTTCATGGATACAGGGGAGTTTTCCTTTGGGTCCAGCCTAGTGGCCTAGTTTCTGGAGAGGGTGCCTATGTTGCGCCCAAGGATTTTATTGGGTGCACCTGGGGCGCAAGAGCCACGGCTAAAGCAGTGGTCGACTATTTTTCTTCGTCATAGTGGTGGTGAGGGTGACCACTTCTTTACTTCTGAGGTGGAACAGGTATGGTAGCAGATGTCACAGGTGATATTGCAGTTCCCCTATGCTGGGTTTGACTTTCGGGAGGATCCAGACATGGTGTTGCCTCCAGGGGAGGTTTTTGACCATCGAGGTATTTTTGTGAGTTATATATATATGTTTTTTGAGATAGCATGATATATGTGTATGATATAGATGCTGATACTATCTATTGTTTGTTTGTATGTGCAGATGTGGCACCTCGCAGGTGCGAGGTGGAGTTGCGGAGAGCGTCGTCTCATTAGGAGCTAGAGAGACCGCCGTGGGGAGGGCCGCAGGTTGGAGAGAGGCGTCGGCGTGAGGACGCTGCAACAAGACCAGCTGATCTTGAGAGAGAAATGAGGAGACGTCGGTTTGATGACCTTGGTGCCGAGCCATCACATGCTCCTCCGGTGGATGCTGGAGTAGATTTTGAGGACGTACGTCATCGCTTGGAGGCAGTGCTACAGGGCGTGCCTGAGGGCATGTGGTCTTGTATCCAGGATGAGGGCATCCTGGAGTAGTGTGTTGGGATTCGGCCACCATGGCAGGCTGTGGTGTGACGGGCAACAGTAGCTAGTGCTGCGATGAGTGGACGACTACCTCCGAGGCAGGAGGGGCCAGTAGGGGGTGGAGGACCACTGCCTAAGGGAGGGGCAAGAGGTGGTTCTCTCAAGGCATATTGAATGGTGCTCTGTGTATTGTTGTATTTTTTTATATAGGCTGGTGAGCCCATTTTGTACCGAGGAGCTTCACTGGCCTGCGGATACTTGTATTTTTGTATGTAAACATTTGGATGGCACTGTGGACAATTTTATATATACATGAGTGTACTTTTTTTTGATATCAATGTGGTGTTTACATGTGTTTTGTTAATGTGTTGATGATGTCTAATATATATATATGTTGTGACAAGTTTGTGGATGTGTTTATGTATGTGTAGAGGTAGCTTGATGTGATATATGCCAGTCTAACACAATGTTAGCTATGTTATCTGTAATTTGATTCAATTGTCTTGGAATATGTGTAAATGTAATGGAATCAAAATGTCGAGATAAAAGTATAACCTGCATGTATTTGCGAAAGAGGCAAGGATCGCGTATGCGGTACACATTGTTGAGCTAGAGAACAACTAGTTGAGAGTCGAGAAAGATGCTAAGGTAACGAATATGATGATGCTGGGCATCGACCAGAAGGCCAATGACGACAGTGTATTCAGCTTGGTTGTTGGTCACTGAACCCAAACATATGCCGTTCAAATGGAGCATTCCATGTGAGGGGGTGTAGAGATCCCAAGCGGCTGAAGCGAGATTTTGTGTCCAACGATTGGCATCGTCGACGTAACCGATGTTGTAGGCCGGTGGAGGAAGCATTTTTCAATAGCACAAATGATAGTTTAGACGTGAGGGGTGGAAAACAAAGATTAAAAACACTATAAAAGAAATAACCTAAAGTAGAATGACTACTTTTAAGCATAAAATTTCTTTAAGTATAACCCGTTGACGGGTTCTTTGAGAGAGAGGCCTTCGGGAGAGGCCAGGATGTATGCGCCTTTGGTGAGGCAATGTTGAATAATGTATGGGCCATGCCATAGTGACTCGAATTTTCCATGGCCAAAGGTATCATGAGCGATATCATAGGCAAGGACAAGGTCGCCTTCACGAAATGAGCGAAGGTTGACATGTCGATCAAAGGTAGCCTTTGATCATTTTTTAGCTGCCTCATTGTTTTGTAATGAAGATCGACGATCTTCATCCAGGGACTCTAAGTTCAGTAAGCACTGCTCCATTGGAGCAGTGTCGGATAATAGCTCAATTGCGGTGCGTAAGGTGAGAATTTCGCACTCGATGGGAAGAGTGGCCTCAAACCCATGGACTAGATGAAATGGTGTGAAGCCAGTAGCTATTTTCACAACTATACGATAATCTCATAGCGAAGAAAATAACATATGGTGCCAATTGGTCTTATGTTTATTAACCATGCGCTGTAACATGGTCTTGAAGACCTTGTTAACTGCTTTGACCTGCCCGTTAGACTGAGGGTAATATGGTGAGGCAAACTCGTGGGAGAATCCTAACCAAGATGAGAGTTCGACGAAAATCACATTCTTGAAGTGTTTCCCATGATCGAAAACAAGTTGGAGTGGTACTCCAAAGCGAGATATGACATGGTTGAAGAAAAAATGCGCTGCGGTGTCAGTGGTATTGTTGAAGGTGGGCATAGCTTCAGCCCATTTGGTGAAGTAATCGACTGTGAAAACAATGTATTTGTGTCCATTGCTGGAGGGAGGATTACAAGTCATGAAGTCGAGGATTACAAGTCATGAAGTCGATGCCCCATTTACAAAACGGGCCGGCAGTGATGACTGGATGAAGAAGAGCAGGTGGTGCTCGGGCTTTGTTGGCATAAAGCTGGCACTTCCCGCATCGTTTCATGGCATGAATGCAATCGTGAAACAAGGTAAGCCAAAAGTAACCTGCTCGAATAATCTTCTGAGCAGTGAATATTCTCGAAAGATGGCCCCCACATGCGCCGCTGTGGTAGTCGTTTAAGACTCTATCGACCTTGTCAATGGTTAAGCATCGACGAAGAATAGTGTCGACTCCTCGCCGGTATAAGATGTCTCCAATGAGGAGGTAGCGGGGGCACTAGTGGAGAATACGATCACGATCATCATGTGAAAGGTGGTTAACGAACTTTTGAGTTTGGAGGTAGACGAGGAGGTAGCCATACCAAGGATCATCCGAAGTGATGTAGAAGAGGTGTTCGTCGGGAAAGTCGGTATTGACGGGGGCACTGGTTGTGTCAGAGGGGAGAACCATGACAAGTTTGGCAAGAACGAGAGATTTCTTTCTTTTGGGTGTTGAGAATTCAAGATTGTACTCCTGAAGGATAATGATCCATCGGGAAAATTTGTCGTTAATTTTCCGACGACTAAGAAAGTAGTGCATAGGGTTGGAATCTGCTAGAACCTTAGTTGTACGAAGCAGAATGTAGTGATGCAGTTTCTGGACTGCGAGGACGACTGCAAGGGCTAGTTTTTCTTCGTGTTTATACTTCAAGGGTGGACCTGAGAGGTTTTTACTAATGTAATAAATGACATGCTCACGATTTTCATCACCTAGCTAAACGAGAACTCCTATGACCGAAACAGCTGATGCTGATACGTAGAGGATATAGTCGCGATTATAGTCAGGTGAGCTAATTAAAGGGGCATTAGAGAGCACCATTTTAAGATCATCGAATGATTGTTGGGCATGTTCATCCCAGTGAAATGTGATGTCGTGACGTAGTAAGTGGAGGAAATTATGTGCGCGGATGGCGTAGTCTGGGACAAATCATCGCAAAAAGTTAGCCTTGCCTTGTAGGCTTTGGAGTTGACGTAAATTCCGGAGAGGTGGAATTTTAGTGATAGCTTGGACTTTGAGGGGGTCCATGGTAATACCGCTTTGGGAAACGATGAATCCAAAGAGGCACCCCGTGGTGACGCAGAATACGCACTTGAGGGGATTCAAGCGAATGTTGTATTGACGACACCATTGGAAGATGATCCGTAAATCATCAAGGTGTTGGGTGTGTTTCTTGGATCGAGCTACGAGGTCGTCCATGTAGGCGACAATGATCTGAGCTAGATCATGAAAAATGTATGTCATGGCCTGTTGGAAAGTTGCACCAACATTCTTTAGTCCAAACGGCATGACGCGATACGCAAAAGTACCCCAGGGGGTAGTAAATGCGGTTTTATACTGATCGGTTGGGTGAGTTTGGATTTGATTATAACCAGAGAAACCGCCCATGAAGGATAGAGGCTCGTGGCCTATGCAGTCATCGATAATTTGATCAATGAAAGGCGTTGGAAAGTTGTCTTTGGGACATGTGTGATTGAGATCATGAAACTCTGTGCAGACACAGATAGTGCCCTATTTTTTGTTTACGGGTAGAGGGTTGGAAACCCATGATGTATAGGTGATGGGGTAGATGAACTCGACAGTGCGTAATTTTTCAATCTCAGCTTTGATGGCAGCTGCTTTGGAAGGGTGTAGCGGTCGTTGTTTTTGACGAACGGGTGTAATGTCGGGCCAGGTGTCGATGCGATGTTCAACGATACAAGGATCAAGGCCAAGCATTTCTATGTATGACCTAGAAAAAATATCCTGATATTCCTGGAAGAGGGTTTTATAGGCGGTGATTTCCTGAGGAGTGCAAGTGGCTCCAATGGTGATTTCCTCGATGATGCCATTTTTTATGGAAATGTCGATTTTGATGGTCGGGGAAATGTTGGCCATGTTGCCTTCTTCAAAAGCATTCGGGGCAGGAATGGGGTTGTTGAACTAGTCAATATGTCCTGATGGGATAAAGTCCTTAGTTTCGACCGCGTATATGGGGTGTTTGTTAGGAGGCGTGGAGGCTTCTTGTGGAAAGAAGAGTGCGCGGTGGTGTAGCGCATCCCATGGGTAGTCAGGGTTGTTTAACTCTTCTAGTATTTCCTTGTCATAATGGAATTAGTGGGAATACAAGGGGTCGGGAAGAGTTATGTCCATGATTGTTGTTGTGTGGTTGCTCCTTGGTGATGAAGAAGAAGGGGGAATGACGCAAGGAAATTGCGATGGTTTGCTCGACATAAACCAAATATCGAAGTATTGAGCAGTAGCTGTGGTAGTTGGATGTAAAATTTTCGTCGGGAAATGAGTAAGAGAGTTGGGGGGATTAGGGGGTGAATCCTCATATAAGTCATCCAAGAACCATGGAGGTGTTGGAAGGGCCTTGAGTTCAGGAGAAATGACATAAAGAATCTCTAGTGATGAGGTAAGTTCAACTATTGATTCTGTGGGTCTTTGAAGCAGGGTCAATTGGCGTTGCCTATATTCAAGGATCATACGACACTGGTATGTAAAATGATCTAAGGATTCACATAGAGAGCACGAGCATCTCATATGTTTATTGACTGAAGTTGTGACATAATGGATGTCTGTGATCTTTGGTAGGGATGACGTAGCTAGACTGGGTTCGCTCTGGAAGCTTTGGCATACTGTGGCTAATGTCTGCCGAAAGCGTGGTAGTGTCGGGCAATGGTGGGTATAATGGCCATATTCTGAACATATAGCGCAAGATAATTTGGTTCGCAACCCTTTACTACTTGAATGAGGGGTAGTAGCGACAGTACTGGCTATAGTGGCGAATGTTGAGGGAATTTGATTGAGTGGAATCATATTCTGTAACTCTAGTAGAGATGGGCAGTTGTTGGTTTGGTGTCCATCTTTCTCACATAGCACGCAAGGAGGTTGGATGCACGGAGGAAGTGGGGATGTGGGCTCCTTCTTCTTTCTCCTGCCCCCAGCTGGGACAGGTGGGGTAGTGAGTGGGGGTGTAGTGGGTATGGTGGGAGTGAGTATGGGAATCATCATTGGGATTCCTTCCGTTTGGGGGGAAGGGATGGTCGAGGGACCATCTCGAGTGGATGTAAATACCAAACTGGAATTGCTAACACCATATTAGGGAGGGTAAGTGTTGCGGTTGCCTAGAAAGCTTCTATGTTAGGTGGAGGGTAAAAGAAGGGGATTTGAGTGATGGCTTGGGGAACTATCTCCCAAACTGGGGTTTGTCCTTGGGGAGAGGTGAAATCAAGGACTGGTGGGGTTGACGAGTTCATAAAAGGCTCGTGAGGGGGGAGTTCTGCGACTGGTGGGATGTCGGATATGATAGAAGCCTCCCTAGGAGGAAGGGTATCCTCTATGTCAATTCCATTAGATGATATGGCGCATACTTGATTGGAAGGATGAAGGAGCGGTGGTGCTCTGTGGTAAGTTTCTAACAATGACGGATCTTTGAAAATTCTGGGACCCATTTTGACAAATGTGTCGTGAATCGTGTGGATGAGAGGAAGAATGTTATCGATGTTGGTAGAGGGCTTAGGCTCGTAATGTGATACTTGGTCAATGGTAACGATCTTCCCGTTGTGGGGGAACATCATCATTTGAAAGACTGAAGAGGCAATTGCCTTCATAGCATACATGTAGCTACGACCGAACAAGATATTATAATCGAGTGGGGCGTCGATAACTTCAATGTCGATGAGAATAGTCTTTCCCCCGAGTTCTACGGGGACATTTTGGAAGATCCCTTCAGGAGATGATGGTCATTCATCATAAGCTCGTAAGGTAATGGCAGAGGGTATGAGTTCGGGGGAACCAAGTTTCTGCCATACAGATTTGGACATAATGCATGTAGATGCACCTTCATCGATGATACACCGATGAACTATGATGTTCCATATTTTTACTGGGATTTGGAAAGCGATCAAGGCAGGAAGGCGAGGTTCTCCACTGTTGAGATCAAATGTAATGAGTCGAGTATCTGTAGGGTTGACTGCCCCCAAGGCAGAAAGTAATGATTTCTGCTGAGTGGGACAAGTCTAAAGGACTTCTAAGACTGACATGGCAGCCGGGGATTGTGCTATGTCATCCACCAAACTGTAATTATGAGAAGCCCTATCCTGTGGGTTGTGGACATTCCTGCGTAATGGGATGTGAGGGATGAGAAGAGGTGGCTCTATGTTATGGTGAGGGATCACCAACGAGGGTATCGTTGGTGCCGGGTTTGTCTCTGGAGAAATGGGAGGAGACTCAGGAGGTGCATGATACTGACGATTGTGTGTTTGCAGAAGAATTTCTTCCTCACTAGTGAGGAGGATCATGCGATCTGCTGGATTGTTTTGGTTGAGGTACTGTCCCACCTCAGGTGGGGGAGGTTGCGTATCTTGGTGGGTGTTTATCACACCTTGATGTGGAATAGGATTCTGTAGTACAGCAAGGGGGGGTTGTTGCACGTATTTCTGAGGGGCCTGCTGAGGGGCAGGCGGTGTTGGAGGATGGGGTAGATTGCCTGAGTCTTTCAACCGTTTGAAATCAGCAATTTGGGGGCAATGGTGAGTATAATGACCAAACTCACCACAAAGGGCACAAGGGAAGTTGGTTTTAACATTATTTTTATTTCTCCCTTGACATATATTGTTATTGCCCCCTTGGGGGTTCTGATTCCCTTGGTTCTGGTTGCCCCCAATAGGTTGGTTCTGCTAGAGTTGATTCCCGCCTTGACCTGGGTTGTTGTTGTTCTTGTTTCTTCCTTTCTTTTTGGATTTTTTTGACAAATGGGTCGGATTTGCTGTATTCAGCTGTTCAAAATTATGATATTGGTGAACGGGAGAGGGTTGAACAAAATTCACCCCAGCATGAGGATGTGGGGGACCAGGAAAAGGAAAGTATGGATTCTGTGGGGGTAATGATCCGTAAGGTACATAGGAAGGCGTGGTGCTTTCGCTAGTACTATAAGCTAAGGTAGAGGGGGTACCAGAACTCGTTTGAATAGGTGGGTGTATGGGGGGTGTCGACGATGGCCCACTGATGGGTGGAGGCATAGAAACATGGTATGGTTGTTGATAAGGGGGTGGGGGGTAATAATAGGTGCCCCCATATGCCGGCGGATATTGAGGTTTTCCATACATTGGTGGTTTTTGGGGTTGTGGATCATGGTGAGTGGTATTACCAATCAGTCTGTCTACTGAGTGAGACATCCCAGGTTGGTCTTGGCCAAACGACACAGGTTTTGGGAGATCAGGAAGTACAGTGTACAAATACCCTGATTGTGAATAGATGAGGTCGTATTGTTGAGCCTTACTGATGGATTCTTCTTCGGACTGAGGGAAGGTGGAAGCCGCATCCTTACCAAGGTGAGAGATAAGTGATCTAAGAAACCAATCAAGACATTGTTGTTTGGTGGTTTCTTCTTTGCATAAACTACGTCACCTACGCCACTCATGAATGTGATCAGCGATATGTGTGGTTGAGGTTTGTTTGAAATTAGAAAGTAGTTCTAGACCATTGTCATGGCATATTGGTAATTGGAAGAAGGTAAAAAATTCTTTCGCCAAGGACTCGAAAGTCACATGGGACCCTGATTTTTCATCTACATACCATTTGGCTGATGGGCCAGTGAGTGTGCATTGAAATAAGCACAGTTTGATGGAATCATCCATAATGGTGTTGGAAGAGCACCATAGGTGAAACTTCATGACATGGTTGGCAGGGCCATCGCCTGCCTTTCCTTCAAACTTGGGGATGTCTGAAGGTAGTTTGGTGGGCATTGTAGGCCATGTGGGGTCATGCAATATAGGATCGTTGGTGAGTTTGCTTAGATCCGGCATGTTAAGAGAGGCCAAATATGGCATTAGGAGTGTTGGTTGAGGATTAGCTCCTGCCATGGTGTGAGTATGTTGTGAACCTGACCCTGGAGGGGGGCTAGGTGGATGGGTACTTCCCCCTTGAGAGTTGGCCCCCCGCTTCCGTGTAAAGTAGAACGAGTAGATGAAGGACCTTGGGAAGTGGACCCAAGTAATGTGGAACCAAGCAAGGCTGATCCTAGGACAATGGAACTCACTGGAGTGTGAGACGGTGGTTCCGATGAGTGGGCAAGACCAAACACTCCCCCTAAGATAGGAGGGAGGTTTAGCAAGCGTCGGGAATGACGGGGATTCTGTGGGTCCCCTATGATGTCCAACTAGCTGAGTGAATGTGTGCAAATGGTGGTGAGATAAAGAAGCAAGAGATTTTGTTGTAATTTATGAACTTTACACAATATATATATCAAAATCAAAATGTAATCAGAAGTGCATCATACGTAAAGTAGTCTGTAAAAGAAACATATATGTGGATAAGTGAGTTTTTTCCGCATGGGGGATCAAAGAAAACAAATGCTCGTGTCCTAAAGGACGTAACGTCCTTCCTCTCAAATAGCACTGGACCTTCCAATAGTACTCACCAGTGGGGTTGGAAGTCACTGGAAGAGACACTAGTGAAGGATGAAATAATTGGTTATAATGAGGGGTAAAGGGGGCATATCCCGAAAGAGCTAGCGATATTTCCCAATAGCCACACAAAATCCAATCAAGGTGCAATTTCAACCCACAATTGCCACCTGGGTAGATGTCCTAAAATTTGGTCACTAGGTACCTCGGTCAAAGTGTGGTATTTAGATTTTCGGCCTCAGAAATGGGTCACGGGCTGGATCCCGTCTAAGAGGTGGGTGACTCAAGGGGGGAATCACAGAACAACCGGACCTTGGACTTCAACCCTTCACGGGTATCTCCCTACCTTATGGTGTTAGGAACACTTGACTTGGAGGATTTTCAGTTCCCTATTTGACAACTTCTATGGTTTTGACAATGTGAGAACTAGATAACGGGGAGCTATTTGTATGCCTATCCCCAAAATCCTACCTAGACTAAAAAAATTCTTTTGGCACCTCCTGTGGAGGAAAAATTAGTGAGTTTTTAGAAAAAAATTAGATGTAGTTGTTTTGATAGGTTGGGCGTGTGAACCAACATCGTTGAATTTAAATGGGAGTGGATAGGTTCGTCAAGAAAAGGGTGGGGTGTTTCGGAATCCCTTTGGAGGAAACTTGCTTTGACCTCCACGTTTCAAGAAGAAGCTATGTAAGTGCTAAGTGACTTTTGTGTGTGAATGAGTGAAAGTGTGCCAATTTTTAATGAATTAGGTGTCACCTTGCTGCATGTGGACTTCACTTGGTCCTTACAAGTGTTGATTATCTAATTAACTAAGTTCCTTTGGTACAACCTTGCGTAATTCAAAAGTCCCTAGGAAGATAGCATGTGGACATGTGGGTCCGTTACTATCCCTTTAACTCCCTATTGTGATTTAATCTAAGAAAAAACTTTGAAACTATCCTAGATTGATCATGTGGGCATGTATGGGCCCGTTACAAAACCTTTAAACTTCCCTAGTGATTTGATCTAAGAAAGTAATTTTCAACACTATCCTATATTTGTAGCATGTGGGCATGTATGGGCCCGTTACAATATTAAGATGTGTTTGAAAAAGTAAACTAAGAGGAGTCCCAAAAAGGGTTGTTGTCCTCTCCTAAAGGTTTTAATCTTCTTAAGGGAGATGAAATTATTTCACAATCTTTTTCTGATTCTCAAGGTCGCTTAGAGGCGTGAGAGAAGAGCATACTAAGCGATTGTTATCCAACTTCTAGTCCCAATGCAAGTTAAATGTGATTAAAAATGATTTCCAACTTATATTTTGAGTCAAAACAAGCCATCCATGTGGCAAAAATGAAAGCAAAAGAGGAAATTGATTTTAACCCCCTAAGTGCCTATGTGTTTTGACTAACCCCTTGATATGAAGAGGGGACTAAGTGTGGTGCAGCTTTAAAACATGCTTGAAATCACTTTTAAGAAGGCTAATGGCTTCCCCAAATCTCAAAAACTTTACAATGTGAATTTTTGCATAGATGCACGAGTCTCAATGGAGACAGAGGCGCACAGAGCGCATGTGCACAGACTGAAAAGCATTAATGAGCACACGTGCACAGAACAGAGCTGTGATTTGAGCTCATGTGCGCACGATGTGCGTTTGTGGGGTAAAAAACCCACGCACAGGTGACACATGGCCGTGAATGAAAATTTCGGAAGAAATTCTCTCAATTCACCTTGGAATTGGATGATTGGCAGGTTGGCTTAGGCCGATTGATGAACCTACAAGTTAAATAAACCAAAAGAGCAAGAAAAACCCAAATGGGGTAGGAAATTGATACCTTTCCCCAGTGGAGTCGCCAATCTGTTGCACCTCTTTCGTCACCTTGGTGAGAAAAAGAGAGGTTCTTGCAAGCTTAGTTGGGTTTGCTAAGAAGGACAGTTCTAAGGAAAAGGGTTAGAAAAAGAAATATAAAACAACAACTAAGAATTAATCTAAGAAATAAAACAACAACTAAATTAACAAACATAGGGACATAAGGACAAAAGAAACAATTAGACCCATGTCACCAATGATAAGGTTGATATTAGTGAAAGAAAACACCAAGAAACAAGGGGACTATGAGTCCCTTCTTCCTCCAAGGGAGGGTTCTTGGACCCCCACAAACAAGCTCTTCTTACAACTTTGAAAAAAAAAAATGAAAATGGTGAAAGAATTCTTTGCTAATCCACTCAAGGGGTGAGATGGATTGCCCAATGCAATGGTGCAAGTATACTCTTGGAAAGGATAGAAGAGTCATCAAGAGAATAATGACAACATAACTTTTCTTTGAATTCCTTGAAAAATGAAGTGTATCCATGGCCTTTTTATAACATTCCTTTGGGTTATTGTCCAACTAGTTTGTAGTGTGTAAAGAGGCTAATTAGGGCATTTCTAGGTCTTTGACCAGCCACCCAATCAAATCCAATCTAGATTTGAGTCTCAAATCAGCTTGGAAGCTGAACCAGAAGTGGGTGGGAGGCCGACCACTCTCATAAATGTGTCGTTTCTCAGGTGCGCAGCTTTTTGCGACAACAGTCGCGCATCGTGCGCATGTGCGCAATTTCTGTGTTCCTGTTTCGCGCATGTGCGCATGTGCCCAGTGTCTTCATAGTGCCCTTTAATTTTTTGCACTAGTTGTATAGTTTTGACCCTTTGTGAATGCTTTTGTGTTAATTCAGGTCCATGGATGACCTCATAACTGTTTGACGATGATAAATTCTTGTAACCATTTGCAGACGAAATTTTAGTGATAACAATCCTAAATATCCACGATATGATATTACACAATGCTATGCTGGATTCAGGTGCCTCTCACAACCTAATGCCCAAAGCTGTGATGGAAAATTTGGGACTCGAGGTCACCAGACCCTACAAAGATTTACATTCTTTAGACTCCAACAAGGTCAAATGTATAGGCCTAATTAAAGACTTATGCATCACCTTGGCTCAAATTCTGGCAAAAGGTTTGGTGATGGACATCATCGTGGCAGATATTCCCCCCAAGTATGGTATGTTTCTATCAAGGTCTTGGAGAGATAAATTGAGAGGAACCCTACAGCTAGATATGTCCTACGCCACCATTCCGGTTTTCAACCAATAGAGAAGACTTTACAGGGAAGCACTGATGAAGTATATGGTCAGTAGTCAGGAAAATCCACACAATTACCCTTTATATTCCATGCACTCTGACCTAGATTATTTCATTCTATATAACGATGACGATCTTAAAAAACAAATCGCACAACTGGAAGATGATGCACCTGACCTAAAGGATGATAAATCTATTGTCGAAGTAAGAAATCCCATGGTTGAAGAAAATGAGGAACTTCGAGCAGACTTCTGGATCATGGACTTCGATGGTGTTGTGAGTAAAAAGGGAGATGGAGCCGTAGTGTGGATGCATAACCACAGATCAAAGTACTCCAAGAATCATTCCTATAAACTGAACTTTCAATGTACTAACAACATAGCTGAGTACAAGGCTTTAATGCTCGACCTGAAATTATTGAAGAAAGTTGGTGCTAAGAAGATAATGGTAAGGGGTGATTCTGAATTAATTATCAAGCAAATAAAAGGTGAGTATGCAACAAAACATCCTAGACTTAGAGCCTATAGAAATGTTGTTTTGGATTCTCCCCAATGCTTTACTGAGGTTGATTTGCAGGTGATGCCTAGAGGACAGAATATACTCGTAAACGGACTGGCCATGTCAACAACTACCTATAAAATCCCTTTTCGTCCCACTCACAAGTACACAGTGGAGGTGAAGTGCAGACCCACCATTCCTGATAACATCAGATATTGGCATGTATTTGGAAATGACGATCAAATTGAAGATTTCCTACATTGTAAAAATGATTTCGAATGTATGAACATAGATTTAGAACAGGATGAAGAAGTTGTAAATAAATCTGTTTTTGAGAATGGTAGTGTAAATACAATAGATGTTGAAGAAATCAATGAAAAGGATGCAGATTTTGATATCCTGCAGTTGAAAAATAATGTGTTACCTAGAGGTTTAGTTCCATTGGAAGACTTGTTTGATTTTAACGATGTAGCCAAAAAACCGAAAATTGAAGCTACCAGTAAAGAGGTTGAAGAATGTAACATAGGAACAGAAGAAAAACCCAAAATGATAAAACTGTCTAAATCACTCCCACTGGAGAAAAAAAGAAAATACATTGAACTTTTTAAGGAATATATAGATGTTTTCGCCTAGGGATATGAGGACTTAAAATCCTATGACAAAAGCATCATACAACACCAGATTCCCATAAAAGAAGAACATAAACCTTTCAGACAAAATTTTTGGAGAATTAATCCCAAGTTGCTTCCCCTGATAGAGAAGGAAATCAAGAAGATGTATGATGCCAAGATTATAGTCCCCTTGAGGTTTTCCAAATGGGTTTCTAATCTAGTTCCAAACAGGAAGAAAAATGGTGAGATCAGGCTCTATATAGATTTCAGAAATCTGAACAAAGTATCCCTCAAAGATAATTACCCTTTACCCAAAATGGACCATATTTTACAAAGGGTGGTCATATCTAGTAGGATCTCCTTACTTGACGATTTCTCTTGTTACAACTAAGTCCTGGTCCACCCGGAAGATCAAGAGAAGACAACCTTTACCACACCCCGGGGTACCTTCATGTATGTGAAGATGCCTTTCGGTTTGATGAACGCTAGAGCTACTTTCCAAAGAGCAATGGATATTTCTTTTGTGGATGAGACTGGGAAATTTATAGTCATTTATCTGGATGATGTAACTATTTACTCCAAATACGACGAAGAACATTTGCTCCACCTCAGACGTGTGTTTGAGAAGTGCAGGAAATTTGGGATTTCATTAAATCCTAAGAAAAAACTTTTCAGGTTAGAGGAAGGTAAACTTCCGGGACACATAATCTCAAAAGACGGAATTAAAATAGATCCCAGTAGGATAGAAGTTATCCAGAAGGTGGAACACCCTAGGAACATCAAAGAACTACAATCTTTCATTGGCAAAATAAATTTCCTTAGAATATTCATACCAAACTTGGCCAAGCTTCTCAGGAATATTACCAATATGTTGAAAAAGGACACAAAAATCAAATGGAACGTTGAGTCCAAATAGTCATTTGAGTAAGTGAAACATGCTCTCACCCAAGCTCCAGTTCTGATTAGCCCAGACTATACCAAAGACTTTTATATTTTCTCTTTCGCATCTGAGCACACTATAGCTGTAGTATTGTTGTAGAAAAACAATGAAGGGTACGAGCAACCCATAGCCTTTTTCAGCAAAGCTTTAAGAGATGCATCGTTGAATTATAACATTATGGAGAAACAAGCCTTCACCCTAGTAAAGGCTATAAAACATTTTAGGGTCTATATTCTCCATTCTCACACGATTGCATACGTACCAAACACAGTCGTTAAAGATATTCTGACCCAGGATAATCTGGATGGTAGAAGACGAAAATGGAATGCGGTCATTCTGGAATGACATTGAGATAAAACCTACTAAACTTATCAAAGGAAAGGGTTTGGCCAAACTGATGGTTGAGTCTAATTTCCATGCTTTATATATTAACTTTTTGGTTGCAGTAGATGGACTGGAAGAGTAGGCGACTCCAAACATAAAAGAGGCATTCTTAAATTCCCCTTGGTACGCAGACCTCATTTTTGTACTTCACAATTTAAAGGCTCCTCTAGGTTTGACTAAGACCAAAGCTAGATTTATTAAATTGAAAGCATTGAAATTTTGTATTATGGAAGGCAATCTCTATTGGAAAGATCCTGGTGGTATCTTGCTTAATTGCTTGTTAAAAGATGAAGCTGACAAAGTTCTTCAAGATTTCCATGCAAGAGACTGTGGTGGGCACCTGAGACGGAAGACCACAGCTAACAATATTCTGAGAGCTGGCTTTTACTGGCATACTTTGTTTGCTGATGTTCACTAGAAGGTTACTTCTTGCCACCAGTGTCATATTTTTGAAGCGAAAAGGAAGCTTCTACCACTACCAATGAAACCCATCTATGTTGAATATCCTTTCCAATAGTGGGGGCTAGACTTCATTGGTGAAATACATCCTCCCTCTTCGGGCCAACATAAAAGGATCCTCATGGCCATAGACTACTTCACCAAGTGGATCGAGGCTATACCATGCAGGCAAGCTATTGACTCTGTCATCATCAAGTTTTTAGAAACTAACATTTTGTCTCGTTTTGGATGCCCCAGAAAAATTATAACTGATAATGCAGCGACTTTCATATCCAAAAGGCTCATAGATTTTTGTAATCAATATCATATTACTTTGGGAAACTCGACGGCTTATTATCCACAGGGAAATGGGCTAGCTGAGTCTTCTAACAAAAGTCTGGTGAATATCCTCAGAAAGACACTGCAGGAAAACAAGAAATCGTGGCATAATAAGTTGGTTTTCGCACTCTGGGCTGACAGGATTAGCACCAAAAGATCGATTGGTATGTCTCCATACCAATTGGTGTATGGCATTGAGGCAGTTGTTCCCCTTTCATTAGGAGTTCCGGTCATGAAACTATTACAGGAAACACAAGAAGAACCAAACGATGTCCAGCGAAGAATAAATCAAATGATCCACCTAATGCAATCTAGAGAAGAAGTTTACAAAAGAACTCAAGTGATCCAAGAAAATATTAAAAAGATTTATAACAAGAGAACCAAAGAGGATAACTTTGAATTGGGTGATCTAGTTTTGAGGTGGGACTCCATAAATGAAGATAAAGGTAAACAAAGAAAGTTCGATAGCTTATGGAAGGGTCCTTACACTATTTAGGCCTTTATAGGAAATAATTATTTTCTACTTGCTAATCGTGATGAATCATACCTACCAAGGGGACCCATAAATGGCAAGATGTTGAAGCATTACTTGCCACCTCAGTAGAGAGATCACCATTCCATTCCATTGTATATATCATTTCTTTTACAAGTCTTTTAGGTGTAGGTGTTGTTGTTCAGGTGTTTGAAGCCCACAAAGAAGGCCCTAAGACATTGAATAATACCATCAAAGTTTCGAAATAAAGAAAGTCAGGCAACAAAAGAAACTCTAGAGGAAGTTTTTCAAAACAACAAGAAACATGATTCTTGGCATCTCACAAAGAGGATACCATCCCCAGGTGGAGCTGCTATTATAACCCTATAATTTATAGGATCAACTGTTGATTGTATTTTTGTTCCCTTTAGTGTTTTTGATTTGCAGAGATTACTACATCCTGAAAAAGAAAGAAAAAGGAAAATAAAAAGAAAGAATAGAAAATGAGAAAAGAATAAAAGAGGGCATAAAAGAAATTAAATAAAGCCCCATGCAATAACAATGGCTTGATCCATATAGTCTAAGCATGGACAAGTCCTTTTAAATTGATGTTGATAGTCTTAGTTAATAAGCTTGACTAAGCTGTCTAATCTTAGTCAAGATGATAGGTTAGTTAGTGAATAAATTTGACCAAACAGCCTAATCTTGGTCAAATAGCCCCTAGGTAGAGTATTTTATTAGTCCAATAGTCTAAGTTGGGCTAAAGGTGCAAATGATGTAGGTTAGGACATAGATTAAACAACTTCTTTTCAATAAATATTTATGATGATTGATGAGAAATGCAAGATTTTGGATGATGAAGTGTTTTTCTAACCCCATGGTGATAAAGAGAAGAAGAAGCAGTGTGCAAAACCCATAAAAAGTCATTAAGCCTAGGTCCCACACCATTTGTTGAATCGTGCCCTGCAAAATTAAAGATCTGGCCTAGATCTACGACTGAGCGGTGAGCGCCTAGATCTACAGCTCTGAAAAGATTTCAAACCCCCCCGATCATTTGACCTTTAATGGTGGGGGGGGGTCTGAAAAGATGTTTAAGATGTGTGCTCAGATCTACGACCATCCCACCAGCATGCAATTGGATGGTACACAGAAGATTTCGAACCCCCCCGACCATTCTACTTTTAATGGAGAGGGGGGGGTTCGACATGATGTTAAATAATGTGCCCAGATCAACGGCTGATCCGGCTTCACCCAGATCAGCAGTCAACAAGGAATCCTGGACCCCCCAACTATTCTTCCTTTAATTGAAGGGGGGGGCTCCAGAATGAAACAAATCTAGGCGGGCCCCATTGCAACGCGGCGTCACCTCATTGCGTCCAAACTCCCCCTCTCCAAACATTTACCGCTTATCAGTGTTACAATTCAGAACCACCCTCTGCAAGTTCCACGTCATGACCCTGTCAGCATGTCCCAACCATCTAACCATTATAGGTCATATCTTTCCCATTCTCCTTCCAATCACCAGTGCACAGGTCGACCATAGGTACACTTCAGATGTCCTTCATCCTGCACTCTCACGCTCTAAACGACCCGTTGGCCATTTTGACTGCCACATACCCGTTGTCCATCTGTCCTATCTTTGTTCACCCAAACGGATACCCGTCCACTCAAATTCAACCTCATTTCGGTCATCTCCCATTCCATTCACATTCCCTGCGTATCAAGAGATTCATTTTCCTCCACCTCTGCAATGCCTCATCCAACCACAACCATTACCACTAACATTTTGTTTGAATTACAAGTACTCTTCAGAACAATGGCGCCAAAATCCAAGAAGGCAGAAGCCAGGGAAAATCCTTTCCTCCCACCTCCTGTCAACCTCGACAAGAACCCATTGGCTGACAAAGATCATCTGATATCAGAAACAAGGTGTGAAGTTGACTTCACAAATTTGCAGTCATGGCTCAAAGACACTTTCTTAGATCAGAGCGATGAAATCGGGATCTGGGAGTCCAATATTCCTTTATATCTTTTCCCCTAGGTCCATCATTTCCCTGAATTTGCCCTCAAATGCCAGGCTCATTACCTTCTCGACTAGACAACCATAGTCTCGTCATCAGGAGAAACTATGTTCTTCATCATGACATAGGCCATTGATCAGATGACACAGATACCTAGAAATGAATTTTCCTCCCCTTTCAATATCGAAATCATAACAGAATTATACCAGAAATTATCTTTTCCTCAAAGAGCCTAGATATTTGAATTTTTCCTCCCAGAGGATGCTCAGTTCCCCAAATCAAATACCCCTATCCTTCCTCCCTGTTCTCAGAAAAGGGAAACCAAGTCATTTGATCACTCTATTTTCTTCTTGGTTATTTTTCAGACGCATGGGTGGATGAGCCTATATTGGGTTTTCTGTCCATTTTCTCTACCAAGGAAAAATCCACCACTCAGTTTGACTACAACACTTTCTTGGTGCAGAACATTCACGAGCAGTTTTAAAAGTTCACCACAGAGGGAATTTTCCGGTACTCATCCATCCTGGCTTACATGTTCATCTTTTTTCAGACATATAGGTTCTCTTTCTCAATGCAGAATAATGACAAGGAAGGAAAACCTCAAGTAGTCACATTGTGGACGTCGCTGCTCAGGAGAAACTCCATTGAGTTCACTTTTAAACAATTCTTTGAATTTTTTTATCATCCAGTTGTAGGCATGCTTAGTGGAAGACATGTGCCGAGAATAAATGAAGAAATTCAAAGAGTTTTGCACCTTTCAGATCTGGCAAAGACTGGAGATTGGTTTCTATACCAGAATCACACAGAAATTAGAGTGTATGGGTGCGAACTAGCTCCATACAAGTTGCCTAAGTATGTGCCTATTCGAATATTCACACTGGAATATATTCGTCAGATGATAAAATCAGATGACATCCATTTTGTGTCCCTGAAGAAAAAATAGCAGATGAGGATCAAAGGACAAATAGGCGCATTTATCTGTAACAGTCGAGCTGTTGGGTAAGAGGCAAACAAATTATTGAAGGAAATGAAATTCAACACTAGTTTTATTTGGAGATATGACCCCAGTGGGATCATTGCAGAGATGAGATCGAAGAACAAAAGTTCACCCTATGTCCACACCCTCAAGAAAGAAGTCGAAAAATATGTGAACCAGACAGAATGGGGAGTAAATATTCTGGTAGATATAGAGCCATGGGAATCTCTTTTAGTATCTATTTCACTAACTACCACTCCAAGGGCACCCAAGGAAAAAATACCAAGAAAGGATGATTCACCTTCAATAACTAAGGTATCAACAGAAGAATTTCGAGTATACAACAAGAAACCCAAAACCACTCATGCTACTCAAATGTCTGGTGAGGAAGAGCCCTACTCTTCCAGATTGAGAGAAGACAACAGGTGGTGTCAACTTCTTCTTCGAAGAAGCAGACAGAAATAGCTGTGACTACCCAAACTTCATAAGGTTCTCTACCCCTAAGCATTTTTTAAAAATATGAAATGATTAAAAAGAAGAACCAGACACTGACCAATAACACCTACTCTCAGTTTTGGAAGAAAACTTCCACAACAAAGCAAAAACTATTGTCATCATTTGACATAGAAAAAGGAAGAATGCATCTTTCATTTATGTAAGCATAGGTGCCTCAACCCAAAGAAATCACTGATTACAAGAAGTCAACTATTGTTTTTGACACCAAACAAGTACATCCAGCTGATCAGATGGACTTGCATAGACAGACTAGAGAAATGGTTTTCTCCACATTAGCACATGCTTCCGCTACAATATCAAAGTTACAGGTGTCTTTAAGAAATGTTCATACCCAATTGAAGTTGGAGATGATATCCTCTTTTGCAAAGGATAATAGAATAAAATCCTTAGAGGAGTTGGTGCTCAAGATTGGGTATGATCCCTCGAATGTTAAATCAGTAGAGGAAATGTTGAAGAAAAATAATGTTGACATTACATCTTTGAGAAAACAATTGAAATTTCCACCGACAGAGGATTCACAAGCTAAAGAGGTAGCAGAGGCAGAAAATGAGAAAGAAGAATTGTTGAAACTTATCATGTAACAGAACACACAGCTCAGAGAAATGGAGATAGAGTTGGAAAAATTATTGAAAGAAAAGGAACAAATGACACTAATGGAAGTCATTCCATTGAGTGAAGTTCCCATTGCAGAAGTAAGTATAGCATCAGTTCCAACAACCACTACTGCATAAATTCCATCAGCAGCCCCACTGACAGCATTGGAAAAAACCGTGGAGTTAGCAAAATCCATGGAGGAAATGACTCTGCAAGGAATAGAGATCAATAGGTTGAAAATGGAGATTGAAAATCTACAGGAACTCAAATGTTCTTTCCAAACAAGATACAATGTTGAGAGACAGGTGTTAGAGAAACTCAAGCATGAAATACAACAGCTCCAGAAACAAACAGTGGTAGGCAAGACATTAGCAGAGGCTAAGGAAAACATATGGACAAATATTGAAAAATCCATAAATGAAATTTGGCCCATGGTGAAAATCATGTTCGAGCAACATGATTTGGTGTTAAAGAGTAGGTAAGCCATTGACAGGATAAGAACAGAGCTGGGTGAGATTCCCTCAATGACCAATGAGATCATCAAGTTTCTGAACTCTAAAACTAAAGAAGAGCTGGAAGAATTGAAAGTCGAAGACATAACAGAGACTATCCTCGAGGTAAAAAGAGTATTGACTAAAAGGGGATTGATGTTATAGTTGGAGGAAAAGACTCAGAACATGGACATTGGAGTTCAAATATTTTTTTAGCAAGATTGAATCCTTACAGAAAAAGGGTCTTCCTAATCTACATGTCCTAAATGATAAACAAATGACTCTTCCCGATTACAAGCAAAGGATCGCCACCGTGGCCAAAGACAGTTCCAAGTTTTCATGGATACAGGGTAACATCATGGGCAAAGAATTCTTGGAGACTCTACAACTTGACCTCATCATTCGGCACGAGATCAAGTATGTCTTCATCATCAAGCCGAATTTTTCTAAATACACCGAGATGGATGAAGTTTACCGTCGGTTATTGAAAATTACCATCCCAAGCACACAGAGATGGGATGAGCTATGCGATTTGATTGAGTAAAGGAAGAGCCTCATCCATCTCAGTGTCCATCTCAGTGTCCAGCACAGTTGAAGTCATCCGAATGACTCAACAAAGGTCTTCCCCGAAATCATCATGAGAGATTCAACACATCATCATCAGTTACTACATTTCTGCATCTTGTTAGATTAGTTAGTTAGACTCAGACTCTTTCACGTCCTGATCATTAATGACAGGGTTGTTGTAAATTTTATTATAAATATTTCTCACTTAGAAGTAGGAAGGGTTGTTGATCTTTATGCCTGAGCAAGCTCTAGTTGCTGTAATTTTTATCAAGAAGTTGTTCCAGTAATACAAAGAGAAGTTTCACAGGATTCCTGCGTGTCCATTGTTGGTGAAGTTCCCTCTGTCTACGTACAAGTTTTTTCTTTCTCAGTTATCATATTGTCTCTCTGAAATCTAATCTTTAAAAGAAGTTAAAGTTGCAGAATTTACCATTGTGTACTATGTTCTTAATATTTTACAGATTTAAATGTTTTTCCTCTGATGTTATAACAAAGAAATTCTTAAATGCTTTTTGTTTGAATTGATATCTCACCTTTTCAGCAATACACCATTTTTATTTCTAAAGAATCCAGCATTAGCACTATCTCGCCCTGTGAAATGAATCTTGTAACGTTGTCTTTAACTTATATATTTTAAAAACAGACCCCATAGTCCAATGGAAGCGTAATTGATATTAAACCACTTCATTCAAAAACAATACAAACAACTCGGTTATATTCTTTCTAACTAGCCTAAAATCTTTGAAAACTCAAACAAATCTAGAACTCACAGAGAGATCCCTCTCTAAAACTGGTAGGGATAGCTTCCATTTTCGAAGAGATTGGTTAAGGTTACCTTTGATAAGTTTCTTCTTACCTCATAACAACCTCTGGGAATTTACAGAGTGATAACAGGGCCAGAATTTTCTTCGTGGATCGACCTTCGGGAATTTCAATTCTCAAAATCCATTTGTATTTTGTTTCTTTTATCCGAAGCGAAGGATCTAGTGATGCATGGCTCCTACTGATTGATGGCTCAGATTCGCTTTAGGTACTTCAGGCTTCGGCCCTTCAGGACTTTGCAATGTTTCTCATTAAGATTATTTCGAAATCTTGATTCCCTCTATAATTTTCCATCGTTTATCTCTCCCAATGAGATCTACGTCTCGGATTTAATCTTTTCTCGACCATTGATTTCAGGCCTGGAATGAGTCACTCTGAGTGTTTTGCTTTGTTCTCATGGTTGCCACCTGCAACCCTTGACAAATTTATGTGATAACACAAATGACACAACAACCCGTCCTGAAGAAGGAAATTAGCGACAACTGCGTTTGCGCCCAACATTTGGTAGGTGGTGGTGAATTCCAGGTCTGCCTCATAGAGTTGGGGCCATCCATAGGTCTCATGGCTGCAAGAGTATAACACCATGGTGAGTGCCGTAATTGGCGATCTATTGAGGAAATCAACGACGTAGTTGGTGCTTCCCATTTTATACTTGATGTTGAGGTGCAATTTGCCTTGTGTCTGCATGAACTACAGTGTCTTATGATTAGTTTGGATGACTGTCTCCTTCCCAAGAATGTAATGTCTCCACTGGAGGCAGGTTTGCACAATGGAGTACATTTCTTTGTCATCAGTAGGGTACTTACGGATAACATCTGATAGTGTCTCACTATGATAGGTCACGGGGTGGTTGTTTTGAGTGAGAACGACACCCACAACATAGTCTGAAGCATTTGTCTCAATCTTAAAGGGTTGTTGCAGGTTTGGTAGTGAAAGTACTGGGGCTAAGCACAAGCGCTTCTTCAAATCATCGAACGCTTGTTTTTGGGACCAACCCCACACAAATTTATCCTTACCACCACCAATGGTTACTTGGATGAGGGCCCATGCAATATGGGAGAATCCCAACATGAACCTATGGTAAAAATTGGCAAGGCCCAAGAAGATCTTAAGCTCAGTGAGTGTGGTTTGGGTTGGCTAGTCATGGATGACTTAGATTTTGGTTGGATCCACATGTACTCCATGATGATCAACTATGTATCCCAGGTAATGAACCATGTCGATGTCAAAGGAGCATTTTTCCAAGTTGGCATAGAGTCGGTGTTTCTGCAAGGTGTGCAAAACCTACTAAATATGCTGCAAGTGTTCTTCCTAAGTCTTGTTGTAAATGAGGATGTCATCCAGATACACCACTACAAATGTATTGGTGAATGGTCATAGGATATCATCCATCATCCTCATGAAAGTGGTTGGAGCATTTTTCAAACCAAAGGGCATGACCAACCATTCAAAAATACCTTCCTTTGACCTGAAGGTGGTCTTCCATACATCTATCTGTTCTATCGGGACCTGGTCATAACCAAACTTCAGATCAATCTTACTGAAGTATTTATCCCCCATGAGCTGATCAAGGAGGTCGTCGATTAAGGGAATCATGTATTGGTTTCTAACTGTGATTTTATTCAGGGCCTGATAATTAATCTAGAGTTGTCAAGTTCCATCTTTCTTCTGTACTAGCACGATTGGGCTCGCGCAAGGTGATGAGCTGGGATGGATGTGCCCCTTGTGGAGTAGTTATTGGATTTGTTTCTTGATCTCTTCATTCTCTAACAGAGAGTGGCAGTAGACTTTCCCATTAGGAAGTGATGCGTCGAGGGTTAGATCGATAGGGTGCTTGACCTGACAGTGCAGAGGTACCCGGGTAGGTGAGGAGAAAATATATGAGTATTCTTCCACGACCTTATCCACTTGCTTCTGTTGTGTGGATAGTTTGGCTGCAAAGACCCTAGATGTGGTTGATATCTTTTTCTCATTCTGAGAGTGAATCACGAAAAAGAAAAAATTCCATGTCTGAGAGATGACCTTTCTACATTGCTTAGCAGAGATCAAGGAAATAACACTGAGTGGGACTACCTCGGGTATCCTATACAATTTATTATTCAAAGTAATAATAAAACTGCGAGGCCTAGACTCATATACAACATGACGTTTCCATAAATATGGTTGGCCCAAAAGAACATTACAAACTTCGAGAGGGAAAAAATACACAATACCTCATCTTTGAAGGGCTTCGTGTCGTATGATAGGCGACATTGTTGGCTGACGTGGATGTCTCTTCCTTGGTAGAGCCATCTGATGGTGTAGGGACGCAAGTGCGGCGTTGTCAGTAGGGTGAGTCTCTTGACAACCACTGCTGAGATGAGGTTCTTATGGATACCACTATCAACGATGAAGTGCAGTAGGGTACCGTTCACCCACATCTATGAATGAAAAAGGCACTCGCCTTCCTCTGGCTCGTCTGGTTCACGGGGTTGGAGCTTGGTGGTAGCAAAAATAGCACTGGGTTTTGCGTCAATGATCTGTCTCCCCCTTTTTGGTTCTGACTCAGAGTCAAAACCCACATATGATTCAGAGGCTTTCACCTCAGCCACCAGTGACTGCTTCGAGAAACAATCAGTAGTGTTATGACAGGGGATCTTATGGAAGTCGCACCACTTCCTGATATCTTTCTTTGTCTTTTCGATGTCCTTATTTGCTTGCATCTTGGACTGGTTGTCCTGAGGTTGTCCATCTTTGCTCTGTCCTTTGTTCTGCTAGTTGGGGCCACCCTTTACTGGATTTTTCTGTGAGGGATTCCCAGGCCCAAATTGTCACGTCTTTTGTTTGAGCTTCTGTTCAATTTTGACGACATATCGGTAGGCGGTTCCCAAGGATGAGATGTCCAGAAACTCCATTTCGGCCTGGATGTATCTATGCAGACCACTGCGATACTTGAGCACCATATGTCACTCAGAATCTTTGATACCCAACTTGGTGCACAAGGTATGGAAGATATTTGTGAACTCGAACACTGCTTGGTCTCTTCCCTGCTGCAATGTGGTCCATTTTGTGTACAGGTCATCATAACTTCCAACAGGGTAGTATTTTTCCTTAATAACATCCTTGAAGGACTCCCAGGTGACTGCAATTGTAAATAGTAAGGGTTCCTCTGTTTCCTTTTGCACACAGAAAGTTTCCCACCAATCTTTGACATGGGGGACCACTTTGAGGAGCCAAAAATTAATATTTTCTCTATTCGAGAAGTTATGGACATAGAAATACCCTTCTAGCAAATTCAACCATTTGTCTACCACATCTGCATCTATCTGACCTTCAAATATAGGAATATCAAAGTTGATTTGTACCTTGAAGGGGGTGACACCTCCGTTTGAGGAAGATGTGTCGCCTGTTGGTAGTCGCTGAAGAATTTGCACAAAACTATGCATCATCTCATTCCTCTGTTGCGTGAGTGATTCCTTGAGAAACATTTTGAAGGGATCTCCTCTCCCGCAACATTTCTTTTCTTCTTCCATGAGAGGTGGTTTGGGCGTGCGAGAGAGTTTTCCCTCAAGAGAAACAATCTCGAGACCCAATCCTTTGTACCCTGACCTCGTTGGGGACATGCATTAAGAACGACAAGGAGCAGACCACTTTGATACCACTGATCCATAATATATTTGTAGAATGAAATGAATACAGATTATTATCAAAAGATGCTTAACACAGAATAACAAATATACATTAATATTGGTTTCTATTCAATAAGGAAATAAGTTGAAACTGTAAAATGCAATGGAAACAAGCTTGCTAGAATGTTGGCAGCTTATCTCTAAGAAGAGATGTGATGGCTACACTCATTCACAAGCAGATGATTACAATGAGGCTCTGAAGGCATTTTTACAATAAATAGGATTGTCAAAAACTATAGACATCCAAAAAACCTAACCCTCGGAGATGAAGCACCAAAAGTCATGTAGGCTCTATTTGGGTAAGTTAGTACATCAACTTCTCGGGGTCGTAACTTTTGCATACGATCTTTGTTTTAGGCGCACGATAGCCCGTTGGAAAGGTCTATATGAGGAATATGCATTTTAGAGCTATCCATCAAAGGTCATTTTGACTGTGGTGAGCCCTAAAAAATGTTATTTAGGGCCTCAAAATGGCCCCGTAAGTCAGGGACTCGAAAATTAGGGGAAAAACTAGCAAACTGGAAAACTGCCAAAATAAGCCAGTTGGAATAGGTGGGAGGCCACTGACATCCATCTGGATCAATTATGCACCATAGCATGTCCAATATACAAATTTAAATTCATATCACATATTTTATGTGTCCTTGGTGAGCTTTCTAGTACATGGTAAACAACTAAATTGTTGCAACGATAGAGTGCAAATACTTTCAACACTGCAGATAAGGAAAAGGAATGACCAAGATTATGCACCATAGCATGTCCAATATACAAATTTAGATTCATGTCACATATTTTATGTGTTCTTGGTTAGCTTTCTAGTACATGGTAAAAAATTAAATTGTTGCAACAATAGAGTGCAAATATTTTCAACACTGCAAATAAGAAAAGTGAATGACCAAGATGGAGAACAAATTTTAAAAGAATAATCTCTTACAAATTAAAGATTATTTTTATGAGTAAGGTATGAACTTTAAAACTCATGAATTAATCCATGGAGAGCTTTAAGAAATTAATTTTTTTTTCTAAAGTTTGAACAATTCATTTCTTTGTTTAAAACTCATAAATTGGTCCATGAGATCACGAGTAAAGACATGAACTTTAAAAACTCATGAATTAGTCTATGAGTAGCTTTAACTAATTAAATTTTCTAGACTTTGAACAATTCACTTCGACAAAAAAGTGTGCAACCAACTTATTAACATGCATAGGACAAGAACATAGAACAACACAACACGAGGTAAAAATGAAATTGATAGGTAGATACATTCAAGCCACCTGGTGGAGTGCCCAACATAAACTAACACTAAATAAATAAATCTTAATTAAACACCCTACAACGTGGAAGTTAGTCATCTAAAACTACCATTTTTATTTCTCTCTTAAATTAACAAATATTCAAATTAATAACAATCAAAGTTACTTCTATTAATCTAGGACTACCATTTTTATTTCTCTCTTAAATTAAGAAATATTCAAATTAATAACAATCAAAGTTACCCCTATTAGTTGAGGTCCACTTCAAAAAAACATTTGACTCCCATGTAACATGCAAAACGATGGATAATTCAAAAATCACATTAAAAGTTACGAGTCGCTGAAAGTGACAACCATCACACGCTAAATCTGAGCGGTTCTCTTTCTATATTATAAATTCTATCCTTCCATGAAAGAGAACTCGAATGCGACATCAAAATCAAATGATAAATATCACAATAAATCTGTACAGAATAAACATGTTCTCTTTGCTGGTATATGTTTATTCTCTACAGATTGTATCACAATCAAATGATAAATATCTAATTACATGTTTTGACTAACTTCGTTTGGGTTAACTTTCAAGTTTCTTTTGTTTACTATGTGAATGAAATAATTGAAATAAAAAACTTTAGAGTAAGTTTTATTTTAATTATTCATTTTTGGTGAAGTGTAAATAAAGTTATCATATCTTTTAACAGTTATCTTAAATTAGGATTTATCACGTAAGAAAAAACAAATTTCTCCATATATAAATTTGAGTTAAGATGGATATACGTTGGTTCTTTGTTTATATAAGTGTTAAATTTATGTGTTAACTCCATCTTAAGCACGGAAGGAATTGCACATCTCCATTCTCTTCAACCAAATTGCTTCACTTGTTGTTGATGTTGCTGCAATATACTCTCCCCATGTAGAAGATAATGAAACAATTGACTATTTCTTTGAAGACCATAATACTGCACACCTGATCCTGGGATGAAAACAAACAAAACACGAATTATTTTTTCTATTATCATTACATCCATCCCAATTACTATATGTATAACCAACCAACCCAAAATTATCTCTTGAAGTATACCAAATGCCACAATTTCTTTTTCTAGTGACATACCTCAAAATTCTTTTTGCTTCTCCAAAGTGAATCGTACTTAGACTTTCCACGAATCTAGAAATTGAACTTAATGCTTGCATAATATGATGTCTAGTTGCATTAAGATACATGAGAGTTCCTACAATAAGATACACAACAATTTTCATTTGTATTGATAGGTGTGCTCATGGGTTTACAATTTTCCATTTTCCATTTGTGAAGAAGATGTATACCACATTTTTCTTGTGAAATAAAAATACCATCAATCATTTGCTTCACTTATATGCCAAGAAAATAATGTATCAAACCTAAATTAATCATTTAAAAGTCAATCATCATAGCCTGTCTGATATACCATGCTCCCTGTAAAGAGCCCTTTTTAATTTTTAAACCTTATGTTCTTGTTATTTAATTTCATATCCTTGGGGCTGCTAAACATAGACATCTTCTTTCAAAACACCATTCAAAAATGTTGATTTTACATGAACCTCATAAACCAATCATTTATACTGTGCTACCAATGCTAAAATAGTTCTTATTGTATGCATGCAACAAGAGCATATGTTTCATAATAGTCTATACTTGGTTGTTGAACAAACCCCTTTATCACCAACCTTTCTCTATGCTTTTGTAGGAACCCATCAGCTGTATACTTTGTTTTGTACACCCACTTTACCCCAATGACTTCTTTTTTAGGAGGAGGATCCACAAGCTCTCATGTTTCATTCCTTTTAATGGATGAAATCTTTGCATCCATTGTTTTGCACCAACCTTCATGTTTTTCTTCATCTTCAAAAAATCTTGGTTCTACTTCAACATTAGAGCAAAGTTAGAATATCCATAAATTTTATTTAAGGATTTTACCTTTCTAGGAGGAGAAATTGGACTTGAAGCAGGACTTGAAGTTGAATAAGATGATGGAGTGGATGTAGTAGTAGTATTTGGAATACTGGTTGGATTTGTAGAAACAAAAGATTCATATTCTTGTCTAACAACTCTTCAACATTCTTGTTGCACTCCTTGATTCCACTGCCATTCTCATTTTTCATAAAGAAAAACATCACCACTATATAATTTATAAGACTCTGTCTCCTCACAATAGCCAATAAAAATGCATTTCACACTTTATCGTCTAGTTTTCTTCTTTTTTTCATCAAGAACGTGAGCATAAACAATACAACCAAATACTTTCAAATGAGAAACACCAAGTTTTCTTCCACTCCATGCCTCATACCAAGTCATATTTTCCACACTTCTTTTTGGACAACTATTAAGCTAATGAAATATACCCATGTTCTTCTATTGAAATCATAATACTTATTTTTTTTAGTGACAAGGTTTCTTAATGGAAATGAGTCTCTCTCTATGATGCTTACCCAAAATGCATCCTTCACAAACTTGATCAACAGAATCAATAAGAGGAAATCTTTTGACCATTTTCTTATTATGTAGCAACTTTAAGCCTCTTATATTTAGATGCCCATACCCCATATGTCATAGCCAAGAATCATCATCATAACCAACTTTTAATGCTCTATTTGCATCATAAGAAAAATTGAAAGTAAAGATTTTGTTTTGCAACATGTTAATTTAGGCTAGAATCTGATTATGTTTTTATTTATCATATATGATGCATTCATTGTTCTTAAAAGCAACAAGATATCCCTTTTCAATAAGCTTCCGCACACTCAACAAATTATGTGCCAAGAACATATAACACATAATTAATATGTTTTACTTGGACTTGCTCTGTTTTTACTGCAATTGTTCCTTTACCTTTAACTTCCACTAGCTTGTCATCTCCCAAGAGTACTTCATACTTTGTAGATTCATCTATCTTGACAAAGCTATCTTTGTTTCCAGTCATG
>ML780242.1:321775-340607 GCA_009831015.1 Picea engelmannii
TCATATCAAAAAGTAAACAACTTATATTATCTTTACGCCACCGGCCATGGAGCAATTATCAGTGCAGTGTTTTCTGTGGAAAATCCCATAGGGTTGCAGGTTTTGTGGAGTATGTCCATTCTTTCTTGCCTTCTCTCTGGATCGATCATTGTCTCCCTCGTCCTCATATTCTTGGAAGACTTCATTCGTATGAGACGCGGACGAGAACTTCACAATTCAGTAGTTGGCAGCTGGAGTTGGGTTGCGTGGAACGCTGCAATTGTTGTGATGTTAATGGCGTTGTCAATATGCCTCTTGTTCTCCTGCACTACTCTGCTCTTCTCCCGCGTCCCCTAAACCTTGCTTCTCCCCCTGAGAACTTCAATGGAACTTGCAGATACTATTTAGTTGTGAGTGTATTTTGTCTCTTTATGTAATTTTTTATGATTCCAGGAAATTCAACGACCATTTATGCAAAAATGTGAATGTAATGGCTATGGCAGGTTTGCTTTGGTTGTTGAAAGAATGCATCCTTGTAATCATTTCCATCGATTGTCTTAAACATGATAAAAATAAACTCATGAGCCATAAATATATTAATTATAAATATATAGTATTGGTTATTTGACTTAAATACCCTAAAACTAGTAAAATTTAACAAAACATCTAATTAGTAGTATACACTAAAGAAATTTTGAGGAAACAAATGTGACTTACCTAAATGGTGTTGAAAACCACATTAAAGGCAAGAAATATCTCACATATGGGTAGTGGATGAAACTCCAAAGTTCAACATTTCAATTTGCATGTTTAAAAAATTCACATAACTATGATCATCATAAACATATAACAATAAAAATAATATCCCCCAATGCATAAATAGGACCAAATGTATACATGGCAAATCTTTATATCATTCTAAGTAAACCCAACAAATAATAAGAAATGAATCACTAAGATAAGTAAAATTCAAACTTATAACCTTCTAAGGCCAAAATATAGGTTGTTACATTTACAAATCCCTAGAACACCATTATGATCTAAAATAGACTAATCCCTCCTTACATGTCTTGTCATGTAGATTCCCCTTTTAACCTATACAACAATAAATATAACTTTCCATAACATTATGCAAGGAAAAAGTCAAATCAAAATGTGGATTGCACTGAAAGAATAATAACAAAAAAAGAAACCTTTCTCATTCCAAGAAATATTTTTTTTTCTAGGGACATATGACTTAAGTTTATATCACAAAGTTCATTTCCATCCAATGAAGTTTTTATGAAATTTTTATTCTAGGTGAAAAATTTTGCATGCCTTTCCAAGCCATGCCATGCCTTTCCATGCCATCTCATGCCATTCCATGTTGTGTCTTGCATTTCCAAGACATGCCATGCCTTGCCATGCCTTTCCATTCCTTGCCATGCCTTTCCATTCCATGCCATGCCCTACCTTGCCATGCCATGTCTTACCTTTCCATTCTTTGACACGCATTTCCATGTCATGCCATGCCATGCCATGTCATTCCTTGCCTTTCCATGCCATGAAATTCCTTTCTATGTCATTCCTTTCCTTTCCATGTCATGACATGCCTTTCCTTCCCATGTCATGCATTTCCATGCCTTTCCTTCCTTGTCTTTCCTTGCTATGACATGCGTTGCCAAGCCATGACATGCATTTTCTTTCCTTGCCTTACCATGGCATGCCTTACCAAGCCATTCCATGCCTTGTATTGCCATGCCATGTCATGTCTTTCCTTTCCATTCCATCTCATGCCATGCCATGTGTTGTCTTTCCTTGCCTTTCCATGACATGCCTTGCCAAGCCATGCCATGACATTCCTTGCCTTTCCATGAAATTCTATGCCTTGCCTTTCCATGACATGCCATGCCATGCCTTGCCATTCCATGCCTTGCCTTGCAATTCCATGCGATGACTTTCATTTCCATGTCATGCATTGCCATGCCTTGCCTTGCCTTGCCAAGTCATGGCATGCCTTACCTTGCCATGCCATGCCTTGCCATGACATGACTTGTCTTGCCATGACATGCCTTTTCAATCTATACCATTATCTTTCATTGTCACGCCATGCCATTACATGTCTTTCCATGCCTTTCCTTGCCATTTCATGCCATGTCATTCATTTCCATGCCATGCCTTTCCTTGTCATTCCATTCCATTCCTTGCCATGCCATGCCATTGTATGCATTTTCCTACCTTGCATTTCCATGACATCCCATGCCATGCCATCCCATTACTTGTCAAGTCATGACATGGCATGCCTTGTCTTTCCATGACATGCCTTGCAAAGCCATGCTATACCATTTCCATGCCATTCCCTGAAAAGATAAAAAATGATATTAACCAAGTTTTAACAAGTCAATGGGAAGTCCCAAACACCACAAATCAATAAGGAAACTATAGTTGTTATAAAACTTTTTAGATGATCTTCGGGACTAGAGTTTTGCTCAATGAGGCATAGTGCAAGTTTTGAACAAGAGGTCGATTTTCAAGAACACAATATCGATTAATTTTGGGTAGCATGGTCACATGGGCCTTATCCAAACAGAATTGCACGAGCTTACGAAACTTCGTTATGCTTCTTAGTTTGGATTTTGTGCCCCTGTACCAAATTGCCAACATGTCCTTGAATGGCTTGAGGAGGTGAGTTGCAACTCATGATAAAACTCATATAGGGACTAAATTGGATGAACCGTTGGTTGCATTGGATCTAGAGCATCGATTTTCATCTAGTAGGGCCCCTCTATTGTCATTTCGTTAACCGAAAAATCATTTGTTGGAGGATCTCCAACACTTAGGTTTTGTCAATGAGGCATAATGCACTTTCTGAACTAGAGGTCGATTTTTAAAAACACTTTGTCAAGATATTGTGGGTAGCATGGTCATGTGGGCCTTATCAAACATACTTGTGGGAGATTACGAAACGTCTTTATGCTGCTTGGTTTGGATTTTATTCTCTTGTACCAAATTGGCGACATGTCCTTAAATGGCTTGAGGAGGTGAGTTGCAACTCACGATAAAACTCAAAATGAGACTCAGATGGAGGAACCGTTAGTTGCATTGGATCCATATCACTGGGTTTCATCTAGTGGGCCCCCTCTATTGTCATTTTGTTGACCAAAAAACCATTTGTTGGAGGATCTCTGGCACTAAGGTTTTTCTCAATGCTTATTACATATGTTTGACTATTTAACAACCATAAAATGAAGCAAAATTTTCAATAATTCATAAATCTGAAATATTTGTTCAATTATTCCTTTTGCATACCTATTTCCATTCAAGGAAATTCATGGCATAGAAAGTGAAGGAAATGCAAGGCATGCAATGGCATGGAATGGCAATGAAAGGTATGGCATGGCAAGGCATGGAACAGAAAGTGAAGGCAATGCAAGGAAATGTAAGGCATGGCATGGCATGGAAATGAATGGAATGGCATGACATGATAAGTGAACACAAAGCAAGGAATGGCATGGAAAGACAAGGCATGGCATGGCAAGTGAAGGCAAGGAGAGGCATGGCATGGAAAGGCAAGGCATGGCATGGAAAGTGAAGTAGGTGCAAGGCATAGAAAGGAATAGCATGACAAGTCAAGGCATGGCATGGCATAGCAAGGCAAGGCCTATCATGGCATGGCATGCCATGGCCAGTGAAGGCATGGCATAGCATGGCATGGAAAGTGAAGGAAATGAAAGACATGGCATGGCATGGTATAGAAAGTGAAGGAAAGAAAAAACATAGCATGGAAAGGAAAGACATGAAATGTAAATGAAAGGCACGACATGTCATGGCATGGTAAGGCAAGGCAATGCAAGGTATGGCATCACAAGGAAATGAAATGAAAGGCATGGAAATACAAGAATACCATAACAAACATAAAATGAAGCCAAAATTTCAATAATTTATAAATCTGAAATATATGTTCAATTATTCATTTTACATACCTATGGTCATTCAAGTGGACCATCATAATCACTTCTAATATTGATGGTTTCCATTAACTTCTCGTGCTTAGAGTAAGGAAATAAGTATCACACCTTTGATGAGTTCTTACTTGGCATTGTTTATAGTTGGAGGTTTACACCAACAAACAAGTTTTTAAAGTGGTATATGACTTCACCTGGTGTATAATATTGAAATGCATAATCACATTTCTTCTATGTTCTTTCATATTGTGTCAGATATTCTCCTTTAATAACCATCGACCCAATCAAAATTCAATGCCTTCAGAGTTTGTTACTGATCACATGATGGTTTTCTTTCCATCTGAGCAAGGTGTCATCCAATAATGAGTGCCCCATTCATTGCCTCTTGGGGAAACCACTACGTATATGTGCCCTTCAAAAAAAGGAGTGTCAACACGTGAGTCCACTAAATGACTGAAAAATAAAACATTGATGCTAGTTATTCAAAATTTAATAGAAGGTTTCAACAAACCTGGCAGTACAAGATCTGAGACATGATCATAATCTCCTGAAATACTCGATTGGTCCTCCAACTAGGATAATTCCATAGTTATACATTGACCAATGGGGAGTGATACATGATCCCATCTATCAACCTGGTCTATCGATTCATAATCATTGTTGAGTTCAATCTATGTCGTATAAATTTCTCAACGATTTAATGTCAACCAGGAGCACGTAAGCTTAGAGGCACAACACAATATGTGTGAGGATTTGAAGTTATCTATTCTAAACTACTAAAGAAAAGAACATAAAAATAAAATAACATGAATATGCAAATGACAAATGTTACCTACTATATACAACACATAGGTGTACTGGCGTTAGTGCATCAGGGCCCTTCCATCCTTCAGTAAGTACACCATAATCTTAACACAAGATAGAGATCAAAATGGAAGCATGTCTTGTATTCAAAAGAATATGATTACATCTTCATTCCAATATAAAATCTCCTCTGTACTAACCTCAAGAATCAACCTATCAATTCGAAACATGAGCATTTCCCGAACTTCACACCTATATCTCCATCTATATCGCTTTGAAAGGAGAAGGCTATCCTATTTATACAAGAACATAAGAAGCTACCTCATTAATGGAGATCCACTATTCTCTCCCTAGATCCATAAAAATCTCATATAGTTACAACCAAATGGCAAATGATGAGACACATATCCTCTTTGACCTTTATCCAAATCTCCTTCCATATCTTGAAGGGAATTCGAATTTGAGTATTGGAGGCCACATAAGAGTGTCTTGGAAGCTTCCAAATCACCTACACATGTCACCAAACTCATTGTAATTGTTAGGTATAAGTATAAGTATATTATTTTCTAAAGTTTAACCACAAATCCACTTAAAAATGTTAAGAATTAATAAACTTTGGAAAAACATAGTTATAACCCAATTATGAGATAAATGTAATGATGTGGAGGTGAAATGAAGGTGACATGAAGGTAATATGGAAGTAATGTCAAGGTATTGGTGAATAATGGAGTGAGAATAGGGACTATTTTGATGCCCAACAATCATCCCATTCATTACTACTACATAGACCAAAAAATCAATAGAGTTTTCACATCCATATTTTAACTATTTCATTGTTTGATGTTCTAACTGAATGGAATCCATGAGTTCCCTGGATTGTTTTTCATTCATACCACTGTGATCGATATACATTGACTACCTCCCAAAAATATCTATGTACATATAATTTCCTCTGTGATTGATCTTCATGGGTTCATGTTCCCTCTCCCGTTACTAAAAAACACCATTCAACAATGTATTTCACATATCGAATGAGGGAAGTAGTTGTGAACTTCATTTTTTGCTTATATAATGCCATTTTTATGCATGTAGCTTCTCCATAATGGTCCCCTTTCCTATCCCTGGACTCAAAATAGTTACAAATGTGTGGGAGGGAGGGAAAGAGAGGGAGGGAGGAAGGAGAGAAATAGATGGAGGGAGAGAGAGAGAGAGAGGGAGAGAGTCTAAGAGGGGGGATATAGAGAGGGAGTGGATGTGAGAGCGTGAGGCATGGAGAGGTAAGGTATAGGTCTAGGCCATGGTCTAAGTCTAGGTATATGTCTAGGTCTTGACATGCCTTTTCAGGTCTGGGTCAAGGGAATTTCTTGCCTTACCATGCATTTTCTTGCAATGTACCACTCTTGCTAGTGTGTGAGAATGTGGGAGAGAGGGAGAGGAAGACAAAGAGGGGAGGTAGAGAGTGAGTGTGTTAGAGTGTGGGAGAGAGAAAGAGGAAGACATTGCGGGGGGAGGGGGTGGTAGAAAGTGTGTGTGTGAGAGTGTGGGAGGGAGAGAGGAAGACAAAGAAGGGAGGTAGAGAGTGAGTGTGTTAGAGTGTGGGAGGTGGGGGAGAGAGGTAAACAAAAAGGGGAGGTAGAGAGTTAGTGTCTTAGAGTGTGGGAGTGAGAGAGATGAATACATATAGGGGGAATAGAAAGTGTGTGAGTGAGAGTGTGGGAGGGAGAGAGAGGTAGACAAAGAGGGGAGGTAGAGAGTGAGTGTGGGAGGGAGAGAGGAAGACATAGAGGGGGATGGAAAGTTTGTGTGTGAGAGTGTGGGAGGGAGAGAGAGGAAGAAAAAGAGAGGAGGTAAAGAGTGAGTTTGTTAGAGTGTGGGAGGCATATATACAAAGACATAGAGGGGGGATAAAAAGTGTGTGTGCGAGAGTATGGGAGGGAGTCAGAGAAAGGCATAGAAGGGAAGTAGAGAGAGTGTGTGAGAGTGTGAGAGGGAGAGAGAGGAATATAGAGAGAGGTAAATGTAGGAGAGATAGAGGAGAGATAGTGGGAGGGAGGGGGAGAGAGAGAGGGAGGAGGGTGTTAGAGGGGGAGAGAGCAATACAAAGAGGAGGGGTAGAGAGAGTGTGTGATAGTGAGGGAGAGGGAGACATAGAGGGGGGTTAGAGAGAGGGGTAGTTGGAGGAAGGGAAGACCAAGAAAAATGGAAAGAGGAGGGAAGGAGGGGGGAGAGAGAGGGGCAGGGGGAAGGAAGGAAAGGGAGGGAGAGAGAGAGAGAGGGAGAGAGTTGAAAAGGGTGTATACATAGAGGGAGTGGATGCAAGATTGTAAGGCATGGTGAGGCAAGGTCTAGGTCTAGGTCTATCTATAGTTCATGGTCTAAGTCTAGGTCTAGATCAAGGTCTAAGTCCAGGTCTAGTTCTAGGTCTAGGTCTTGACATGCCTTGTGAGGTATAGGTTAAGGGAATATATTTATCTTACCATTCCTTAGCTTGCAATGTATTACTCTTTCTATTGTGCGAGAGTGTGGGAGGGAGAGAGAGGAAGAAAAATAGGGGAGGTAGAGAGTGAGTGTGTAAGAGTGTGGGAGGGAGAGAGAGGTAGAAAAAGAGGGGAGGTAGAGAGTGAGTGTGTTAGAGTGTGGGAGGGAGAGAAAATAAGACATAGAGGGGGGATATAAAGTGTGTGTGTGAGAGTGTGGGAGGGAGAGAGAGGTATACAAAGATGGGAAGTAGAGAATCAATTTGTTAAGAGTGTGGGAGGGATATAGAGGAATACATAGAGTTGGGATATAAAGTGTGTGAAAGAGTGTGGGAGGTATATAGAGGAATAAATAGAGGGGGGATATAAAGTGTTTGTGAGAGTGTAGGAGGGAGAGAGAGGAAGACAAAGAGGCGAGGTAGAGAGTGAGTGTGTCAGAGTGTGGGAGGCAGAGAAAGAGGAAGACATAGAGGGGGGCTAGAAAGTGTGTGTGTTAGAGTGTGAGAGGGAGTGATAGCGAGGTATAGAAGGGAAATAGAGAGAGTGTGTGAGATTGTGAGAGGGAGAGAGGAAGATAGAGAGGGGGTAGAGAGATAGTTAAATGTAGGAGAGATGGGTAGATGTAGGAGATATATATGAGAGATAGTGGGAGGGATGGTGAGAGAGAGAGAGAGTGAGAGTGAGAGTGTGAGAGGGGGAGAGAGAAAGAAGGTAAATTCATGAAGGTGGGTAAAACTTTCATGATAATCAGATATCCAAAATTTCGAAAGACAATTTTTCGGCTAAACTAATATGTTTTTTGGCCAAAATTTCTATTTTTTAGGCTGAAATATGTTTCATCTGAACCTTTGAACGTCAAATCGAACAGTACCATGGCGACGCCCTTAATTTTCATGTACAATTTTAGTTGAACGGATTTTTTTCATCTGGCAACATCTTTTCGACTGAAATATATTCCGGCCGAAAAGATATTTCCGTTGAAAAAATGTTTTGGCCGAAATATTATTTCAGCTGAAACATTCTTTCGGACGAAAATATATTTATATATTTACCACACATCATGACTGTTATGGATTTCCTTAGTTCTTGTCAAATGACTACTAGTGTGAGTGAGTGACTATTAGTGTGAGTGTGTTGGCACGGTCGTGTTGGCACGGTCATGTTGGTGCGGTTGATAGTTTGATAGTTGGTTGTCAGTGGGTGGACTGGCAGACGGGTGGTCGAAGATGTGGAGAGAGGGTCTTGGAGCTCCAGGTAAGTTTAATTTCTGTAAATTTAAATTTAAATAAATTAAGTTTCTTTAAATTTAATTTTAATTAAATTTAATTTATGTAAATTAATATGGTATTTTGACTGTGACTTGGTTGCAAGGGGCCAACCCTGTGGCCAAGCCGTGGGCACACCAATGACTTGGCCATAGGTTTGGCCCCCTGCGGCCAAGTCACAATACATGTGCTTTCTATTTATATTGTCTTCTCGGTATATGAGATCTGATTACAACATAGATACAAGATCCTTTCAATCGTTGTTCCATTTAGAATATTGATATTGCAGACTTTGTTGGAATGCAAAATTTTATTATTGGATAGTTCAGATTTTTTAAGTCTTGCTTCATCCTGAATGGGGAATATTGGAGAATGGAAAGTGACTTAGCCTCCTAAATACAAATTTAAAAATTTCCCATGAACCAAAGGTCAACATACCCATAAAAAAAATTACAACAAAACAATATGATTTATAGTTTGTTTTCAATTTTAATATATGTACATATGTATAATATATATACATATGTTTTAATATCTATGCATATGTTATAATTCAAATAATATCTGTTTTCAATTTTAATACATGTGCATATGTTATAACATTGTAATATGTTCTGAAGAATCTACATTAATATAACACTCAACAAATAGAAACAAACTTTAAAACATAGGCAATATATTCACTAAAGTCATTCCCTCAACCTCAAGAATAGATACACCGAAATATGTAACAGTCACTTTGCATTGATAGTGAAACTGATAAAAGACGTCAATATTTCATGTCAAAGCCTCATTTACAAAGCTAGAAGAAAGAACAATTTTAAAAACATTTTATAGTTTACAGTTTGTTTTATAGAAATTTACAGTTTGTTTTCAATTTTAATATCTATGCATATGTTATAATTCAGGTAATATCTGTTTTCAATTTTAATATATGTGCATATGTTATAACATTGTAATATGTTATAACATATTACAATGTAATATGTCATAACATATTACATTGTAATATGTTATGACATATTACATTGTAATATGTTATGAAGAATCTGCATTAATATAACACTCAACAAATAGAAACAAGCTTTGAAACATAGGCAGTATATTCATTGAAGTCATTCCCTCAACCTTCAGAATAGATACACCGAAATATGTAACAGTCACTTTGCATTGATAGCAAAATTGATAAAAGACATCAGTATTTCATGTCAAAACCTCATTTACAAATCTAGAAGAAAGAACAATTTTAAATACATTTTACATTTTACATTTTACAGTTTACAGTTTGTTTTATACAAATTTACAGTTTGTTTTCAATTTTAATATATGTTCATATGTATAATATATGTACATATGTTTCAATATCTATGCATATGTTATAATTCGGATAATATATGTTTTCAATTTTAATATCCGTGCATATGTTATAACATTGTAATATGTTATAACATATTACAATGTTATAACATATTACATTGTAATATGTGATAAATATCACATTGTAATATGTTATGAATATTTGCATTAATATAACACTCAACAAATAGAAATAAACTTTAAAACATAGGCAATATATTCATTGTAGTCATTACCTCAACCTCCAGAATAGATACACCAAAATATGTAACAGTCACTTTGCATTGATAGAAAAACTGATAAAAGACGTCAATATTTCATGTCAAAGCCTCATTTACAAAGCTATAAGAAAGAACAGTTTTAAAATATACAAAATATCACATAAAACAGATATAAATAAACCTTGAAACACAGGGAAAATGTCCACTACAATTATTCCCACAACTAAAATATGTTACAGTACTTTGTACTGTAACAAAAAGACATAAGCAGTGAACATTTCATGTCAATGTCTCATTTACAGAATGATAAGAAATAACAAATTTAAATCCAAATGTCTAACTCCAATGCCATGGACTGAGATACCAATTATGATCCCTCCAAAATTAAGCTAGCTTCCATTTTCAACAAAGAAGGTCTTAAAAGTATGAAGACTCGGAAATAGAACAGAATTAACGATACCCAAGAAAATTGATAAGAACACAACAAAAATCTCATAGCAGAAATGCAATTTGAAATTGCATCTTCATTCAAGAAAGTAAAAAATGCAATTTGAACTTGCATCTTCATTCAAGAAAGTAAAAAATGCAATTTGAACTTGCATCTTCATTCAAGAAAGTAAAAAATGCAATTTGAACTTGCATCTCCATTTAGAAAGTCAAACGTTTCAACAACTCTTATGATTAGTAGCCTATACCTTAGAGTCAGACTCTGCACTGTTAACTGTATTGTAATATTCACATAACTCATATGGGTAATATATGAAGTTTATTCCATTGCTTTAGATCTCTCTTAATCAGAGTAAGTAAAACCCACATGTATTGGATAAGAGTATACCCTTTGAAAGACCCTTGTTAATGATCTATTACCCTTTGTATTTACACAAGCATTGGAATCACATACAAGTGTAATACAGGTGCTGATACTTAATGCCATTTCTTTCTAGTTGTTACACGTCAAAATTACTCACTTTGATAGTGTCGCAAGTGTCATCATTACAAAGGTCGCAAGTGTCGCATTTTTCTCACAAGGTTGCAAGTGTCGCATGTTTCTCGTAAGTGTCGCAGGTGTCAAAGAAAGCATACTGCCATGATGCCTATGTCGTGCCTATAACAACATGAGGAAGACACTTAAAACACCTCAAACATTTGATTTGGAAGAGGAGAAATGAGTCAACAGGCTTGCAAACCTTTTGCCATCTGAAAGCACCTCAAAAACTGAGTTTTTGGAGGGGAGCGCTCCCCCTTACACTATCTCGGAGCATCGATGCTCCCCCTTACACTGTCAGGGAGTGTTATAACGCTCCCCTACCCCTTTTAAGGGAGTGTTATAGATTTTGAGAGTTTTGGCGCCCCCCTAAATCCTACTAGGGAGTGCTACAACAATCTGATGGCCCTTTTGAGGGAGCGCTACCTATTCTGGGAAGTTGTTAAGCTATTGAGATGAATGGGGGAAGCATCTTTTCATTCTTGGAAGGCAGTTGGATTCAAATCCCTAGTCCAGCCATGATCTTAGGGCAGATCCTCAACTGAAGGAGGCAAATCCTCAACTTCCCCAAGGATATCTCAAGTGATTGAAGCCTCTCCAAGGCTATATAAGCAAGCTTTCTAATGGTGAAAAGGAGATGGAAAAAGGAGAATCACACCAAACTTATGATCTCATAAGTGGTGCTAGAATAGAGTCGATAAGGGGGAAGAACTGAAGACATGAAACTTATGATCTTGGAGGAAATTCATAGTTAGTCAAAGGAGAGTGATCAGTGAAGCTGCTGTTATCTAGGTCGTGGATATTTCAGGAAAGGGTTAGACGAAGGACTTGACGAAGCTGTCGCATTCGCATCTACGATTGTAAGTACTGCTATCGTTATTCTCATCAATATGACACGCTTGGCCTGTTTCTTTCTAGTTTGTGTCTAATATCACATGAAATTATCATTTAGTGATAGATCTGTTTTCAAGCTAATATCAATAGAGTAGGAAGCGGTCGTATCTTGTTTTGTCCACAGGGTCCAGCGAAGAGTAAAGGATTGGAGTGCAACTCGGAGCGTGCACGGACAAATGTCGATAAAAAGGTACTTTTGTCATCCTTCCTTCTCATGTGTTAGTTTAGATAGATTTGAAAGGAAGTCAGTGTCCATGATAAGCACTTTTCTGTCTAGGGTTAAGGTCAAGCTCTAGAGGTGATCTACCTGTCCGCAGGGAGATTTTCCTACAACAGAAATTGACGACTCCACTGGAGAGATAGCCTCAAATCGAAACTTCTTGTTTTGATTTCTCCTCATTGAACTTGTTCTATCCATTGATTGTTTCAGACCTGGTTCACTCCTCTTTTGATTAGTTTCATGAGTTGATTGTCTCCTTGCCTCATCATACTCAACATAATTGTCGAATTTGAATTTCAACTTTTGGAATTTTTTGACATTTTTTGGAGTTTTAGACCCTAGCGCCCCTGTCCTAGTGTTAACAGAGCGCCAACGCTCCTCCATAGTTTTGCACAGAGCGCTATAACGGTCCTTGCCTTTGGGGATAGAGCGCCATCCCTCTTTGGCTCAAAAAACCCTCCAGAATTGCTTTTTCTGGGTTTTGCCTCTGTGTCTCCTCTACTGAGTAGCCTTGTGAGTCAATATTTCTTCCCTTTCATCTTTGACATCTGTCTTTTTGAAGAACAAACATCTTGCTAGTTGGATCTTGTATCCTTCTTCACTATTTTCATTGAGTTTTTCCTGTTGAGTGAATCTTGAAACCCATGCATTGTTTTTCTCTCCTCATCAGTTGAGTAAAAACCCTGGTGAAGGTCATCAAAGGCCTACAGACCTCTTTACCTTGATTTCAATCAAGGTCTTTGTTCTTCAACTTTTTCTTTTGGGCGTAAAGTTTGTTTTTTCTCTTTGATTATTTCTTTTCTTTCGCTTTTTCGTTTCAATTTCTACAAAAGGGTGTATTGTTTGTGTGACTTTTGCTTGTGCTAGTTGGATTTTCATTCATACAAGAAAGATAATTAGCAAAATGAGCATTGTGTCGTATTAAGCATCATTCATACGCAAACAATAAAAAGACATCTTTATGATTGATTGTTCATATTAGAAGGCATTTAATTTTTTTTGCATTACATCAGGATTTGATCGAGAAAAAAATTGTTTGAGGGAATTCATTATTTGTGCTTGATTAGTGAAAGAACTTTCTCTCTCCCTTAGATAGATATTCATCAAAAGGAAATGAATGCTTATCATATTTGATGCATTCTTTGGGTCTGAGTCATAATTCCATTTGTTTCACTTCCATGAACCCCTTTGCGTAAAGAACAGCCATAAAAATCAACGTTAATTAAAAAGTTATCTAGAATTTTTTTTTTTCTAGGATCCTCCACCAACAGTAGAATAGGCTTAGTACTTTGGATTAGGGCTGTGAGCATAACTCTCCAAATTTTCCAAAATAAACACTAGCATCCTGAGTTAGGGAGAGTAAATCCAGTTATCGTATAAGTCTGCCTAGGATCCCCCTCTCACACAGGGGTTACGCACGAGGTCGCATTCGGGTGAGCTACGGGGACTAACCCTCCGTGGTTTAACTGATTGTGGTGGTCAGATTGTATTATGGGGATCACTTTGAGGTAAATCCACAATTACTGCGTGGAATCCTTTTAGTTGATTTCGGGCTCGATACCCTACCCGTACGTTCGGATTGGACTGTCGACTGTTCCCGCCCAGGGGCTGACTGCAAATTCGTAACCTTAGTGGCCATAATCTTTAGGGTCTTACACAAGGTGACGGTGACGGGAAGTCTCACTGTACCTGGAGCAGACATTGGTCAAACTCACTCGGGCTCCTTGGAGGTTAAATCCACAATTACTGCATGGAAGCTTGCACCAAGGCGTAAGTCTGTTAAGTAGGTCACCATTGTAATTGTTCCACCCTATCCCCGCCCCTTCTGGACTTGATCATGCGACATTGGATTTCATCACCAACTAGTACGGTCATCAAAAGAAGGTCCTATTTTCTTGGTTGTGATTCTTAGATTCTATTAGCGTATGCTGTTTATTTTACTTAGTGGACCTTAGGTCGAGTCAGTGTTAATGGCATCGAACCCTGGGAGTACCAATGGAGGAACCCCTTCTTATGGGGAACCTTATACCTTTCCTTCATTTGGAAACTTTGGTCCTCCATATGTTGCCACACTGAGTCTTCCAGGACTCACTATTAGATTACCAGTTTGGTTGTTCCCCACTCCGGTGATCCTAAATTCTCCCAATGTTTCAGTTGCACCTAATCCTTTGGATGTCAATACACCACCCACACATCAACCTCATGTCGAATTTTCGCCTTCTTTGCCCATTAAGTCTCCTTCCATTTCTCCTTCTTCGCCTAGTGAAAGCTCTAAAGCAAGTAGCCAGGTTGATCAGAAGAAGAAGAAACAGAAAGAGAAGAAGAAGAAGAGCCCAAAAAGGACCAAGACCCCAGCAACATCAGATGTTGGCCCTAAGCAACCAGTTACTGTTAATAGTACTGGGAGTGTTGATGAGATCAAAAAGATTAAAAGGAACAATCCGAAACCCAAATTCCCTTGCAGCCTTTGTAAGGGTGACCACTTTCTGAGGGATTGTCCCGGTCTTAACCAGGTCTTAGAAATGTGGTCCTCCACATCATCATCCTCTGTCGGTCATGTCGATGATACCCCATCAACTAGTGATGTTCAGGTTGGTAAGAAGAAGAAAACTGTCAAGTTCCCTTGCATGTTATGCAAAGGTGATCATTACTCTCACCTTTTTCCTCGTATGGAAGAGGCTTCTTCTCTTTTGGAAAAACTTCAACTTCCAAAAGGTTATCGTAAGCTTTCCTCCGACCCATCGTTGGTTGACGGACTGGTCAATCCGGTTCCATCCCCAGTCAGTCCGATTGATCAGGTGGTCAATCTAGTTTCCTCCTCGATTGAACCACAAACCCAAGTAGCTGATCCAGTTCCATCATCGATCAACCCTGCTCTCACTACTACATATTGTAAAAATTCCGACGTTTTATTTGCGGCATTATGGACAAAATTGTCCATATTGTCGCAAAATAGAGGAAATTTATAAAAAAAAAAGTTCATGTTGCCCGATAACATCGCTCTTGCCACGTTAACGTCGCTCTTGCCACATTTTCCACTGGAACGTCACTCTTGCCACGTTTTCTAATGGAACGTCACTCTTGCCACGTTTGTGAAGATGTATGTCGCCATTGCCACGTTAACGTCGGTCTTGCCATGTTAACGTCGCTCTTGCCACGTTTTCCACTGGAACATCACTCTTGCCACATTTTCCATTGGAACGTCACTCTTGCCACGTTTTCCACTGGAACGTCACTCTTGCCACGTTTGTGAATATGTATGTCGCAATTGCCACGTTAATGTCGCTCTTGCCACATTAACATCGCTCTTGCCACATTTTCCAACGGAACGTCACTCTTGCCACGTTTTCCACTGGAACGTCACTCTTGCCACGTTTCTGAAGATGTATGTCGCAATTGCCACGTTAACGTCGGTCTTGCCACGTTAACGTCACTCTTGCCATGTTTTCCACTGGAACGTCTCTCTTGCCACATTTGTGAAGATGTATGTCACAATTGCCACGTTAACATCGGTCTTGCCATGTTTTCCACTGGAGCGTCTCTCTTGCCACGTTTATGAAAATGTATGTCACAATTGCGACGTTTGCGAAACTAGGTTTTCCCCTCCAACGGTCACCTTAGTATGTTCACCAAGTCAAATACCAACGGTCACTTAGGACTTTTTTACGTCGGAATTGTGACGTTACAAAATCTATAAATATGTTGCATTTGATGGATGTTGCGACAAGTTTGCTATAATAACGACGCTTCAAAAAGGGTTTGTGGGTCTTCTCAATGAACAAAAAATAGATATTTGTTTCAGTATAAGTCTGTGGGGAAGAATGTTGACTACTAGAAGGGGTTGATTCACCCAAGAGAGCTTGAATTTTGGTGACGACTATGGCTGCACTTTTTTGGCTTTCTCTTAAAATTCTGTGGTTCCTTTCTAGCGGATAAACTTTGGGAGCATTCCCCACAGAAAGAAAGCTTGGGTTCTCCCCTTGACAGTGAAAGGGTAAAAGGAGTCCCAGTGGAGAAGGAGGCTTATTATATCTGGAGGAAAATTGAGTGCAAATTGGTGACCTGTTGCCATCATCCAGACTTCTTTTGAAAAGCCACAGTTTAAGAGAAGATGGTTTGTGGTTTCTTCCGCATGTAGGCAAAGGGGACACCTGAAAGGTCCTTCCCATTCATGTCTTCTGAGGTTCTCCCCTGTTTGGATGCTCTTGTGCGCCAAGGTCCAAATGAAGAGGTCAATTTTTGGGAGAGAGTTGGATTGCCAGATTGCTTTCCAGAGTGTCGGATTAGGCATTGCAGTGGGGATGCTGTTGAAGAGTTGGTAGCCTTCTGCCGTGGTGTAAGCCCGTGCGTTCCTTCCCCATCCTCTTTCATCTTTTCCTTTCTTTTTTAGGGGGGCCTTCCCTTGAAGACATCTCTTGAGGGCACTCCAGTGACATTCTAGAGCAGTTGGTCTGTTTGGCACTCCCCACCCTTGCCAGGATTGAAGTCTGTATTCCCCCCAGATTGAGATGTCTGAAAGCGTTACAATATTTTGACTGTCCATCCAGTTTTTGAGGCACAACAGGTCCTGTCGATGCTCTAAAGGAGGGTTTCCCATTATTTAGTCTGTCCAAATTCTAATTTTCTTACCAGTTTTTGGCACCCAGGTAAGGTGACGACTGAAATGAGGAAGCGCCTTTTTGCAGAGAGCAAAGATAGGGGAGCTTTTCGTTTCTTTGCAAGGGAACTCTAAGCTTTTGTCCCATGGCCCCCGAAAGTATTTCCTCCAAATCACGAGTTTACTCTAAGAAGGTTTTCCAGTGACCATCTTCGAGAGCAACTTTTCCCCCAAGGCCAGATTTTGAACTCTGTTTTTTTTAAAATTGAGCCCCCCTTCCAGGAAGGGCTTTGAAGTTTTTTCCCAGCTTATCAAGTGCAAATTCCTTCTTGCTTGCCTGCCTCCTTCCCACAAGAAGCGTCTTTGGAAAGCTTTGATTCTTTGGATGACTGTGGTAGGGGCTAACAACAACGAGCTCTGGTAGATAGGGATGCTAGACACCACAGACTTTATCAGAACTGCCTTCCCTGCTAAATTTAACCAATTCGCCCCCCAAGACGAAAATTTATTCTTTAGTTTTTCTACAAGATGGTTCCAGTGAGAGGTTATAGGGGCATTTTTAAAAATAGGGATTCCCAGGTATTTAAAGGCCTCCCAATTAGTGTTCCCTTCCATCCCTAGAGCTCTTGTTATTCCCAGCATTTCATTTGGAGTGATATTCCAACCGTAGATGTTACTCTTGGCCTGGCTTATTTCAATTCCAGAGGCTGCTGCATAAGCATCCAATTCTTCCTTAAACTTTTTTGCTATTATCGGATCTTCGTAGGCTGCTTGTTTTATGCCCTCTGGATCTGCAATTGTTTTATTTTGAACTTGAACTTCTGTAACTGCCTTGTATTGTTTCCTCGCTTCCGCTTGTTTGTTTTGCGCCCCTTCTTCTTCTGTTGGTTGGTTTCCTTTGTCTTTGGAGTTCTGGTCTCCTTTTGCTCCCTCTTGCACTTCTTTATTTGGAACTAGTTCTCCTTCGTCCACTTATTTAGCCAGGATACTGAAGCTGTTCTCTGTGTCCTTGGTCCCTGAAGATTTAGCGTTCGGTGGGACTGTTTGTTCATTTCTTTGTCCCTTCAGTTTGGATTTCCCCTTCCGGGCCTGTTGCCAGCCTTCTTCCCCTGCTTTCTTTGTGGGGGGATTCTTTGGGCAATTCCTTTGGAAGTGGCCGTATTCGTGACATCCTCTACACTTGAACGAGAGTTGTTCGTAATCCATTTTTTGGAAGTGGTGCTAGTCATCGACTTTTAGTTTTATTGCTTTAGGTAGACCTACCTCCAGATCCACCTCCACACAGATCCGCTCACAGGAGTACTGGTCTCTTGGCTCTGCTCGGTCAATGTAGAGTCCTAGACCATTCCGTATTGCCTGAAGCGAGGTGGGGTTCCAGCAGTGAATCAGCAGGTTAGGGAATCTCACCTAGACTGGAACATCCTTGGGGACTTCTGAAGCAGGATCAAAGCTCGGGGTCCATCGGTTTAAGTAGAGTCCTTGGGTGCCCATGAATTATGGGCCATTTCTGAAGATCAGATCTCTATCCTCCTGAGAGATAAATTCAAAAATGAAGTATCCTCACCCGACCGCATAGCATGTAACACTACTTGTGATCAGCGGCCTCCAGTTTCGCTGCATCCAGTTGTCTATGGATCTGGTTGAGGGCCAAAGGCCCATGAACTGACCAACCAGTTCGTGTTCAGAGAGGGAAAGGGCTACTTTCATTGGAAGTTCGTGCGGCAGATCGATCTCTGGAATAACGTCTAATTTCTTGACAAAGCTCGGGGGTGCTACGGAGGTCGGCCTCTTGCTACGGAGGGTGAGGATGTTTCTATGTAGAAGGGCCAATATGAGAGAAATTTATGTTAAGGTCTCATATAGGTAAAGGAAACTAGACTTGAGAAAGAGCCTTAGAAAGATATTGTGCGACAATATGTTGGAACCTACATAAATCCCGAGGGATTTTTTGTAAGGTTGGGGCATGAACTTGACTTAATGCATAGGTGAAAGAATATCAAACAACTACCATTGATGATCCCAATTATCTATCTCTTTTGTTTCGCTATATTCAACTAGTGAGAGGGGGCAAGTTAAAGTATGTTCAAGTT
>ML780242.1:345681-381482 GCA_009831015.1 Picea engelmannii
ATATAGACCGATGATATAGATTTAAATATTGATATGGCTAGTATCTTAGCAAAGGTTAATGTACCTGTCCCTCTTAGTACTGATATTGTATTTTTTTTTTAAATACCTACAAGAAGGTCGCTATTGCGACATTTTGGAGTGTTACTCCCATAGCAACCACGTTGGATATGATACCTCTTAACGTCTCTCTTCCCACGTTCTAGACGAGAACTTGCCACCTTCAAGACGTTGGTCTTGCCACGTTCTAGATGTCTCTATGGCCACGTTTCAGACGTCTGAAACGTCTCACTTGCCACGTTTGAAACGTCGGTCTTGCCACCTTTGAAGCATCTCTCTTGCCACGTCTGAAACGTCTCACTAGCCACATCTGCAACGTCTCACTTGCCACGTTTCAAATGTCGGTCTTGCCACCTTTGAAGCATCTCTCTTGCCACGTCTGAAACGTCTCACTTGCCACGTTTGCAACGTCTCACTTGTCACATTTGAAACGTCGGTCTTGCCACGTTTGCAACGTCTCTCTTTCCACGTTTGAAACATCAGTCTTGCTACATTTGCAACGTCTCTCTTGCCACGTTTGAAACGTCGGTCTTGCGACGTTTGCAATGTTGCTCTTGCCACGTTTGAAACGTCGGTCTTGCCACGTTTGCAACGTCTCTCTTGCCACATTTGAAACGTCGGTCTTGCGACGTTTGCAACGTCTCTCTTGCCATGTTTGAAACGTCGCAATATAGACGAAAACTTGGTCATCGTAAAAACGACGTCATGTGAAACGATGTTTGAGGGGGTCTGAGGTTTGTCGGTCTTCCGACAATAGAAAGTGGCAATTGCGTCGAATGCACCATCAAAATTTGACCCAAATGCAGTAGTGTCTTCATCAAAAGAGTGACACCAAAGTGGTCGATCTATTTTCATCCTCGGTCGATCCCACTCTCCCGTTAGAGAGTGACACCAAAGCGGTCGATTCGTTTCCACCCGTCAACCCCATTCTTCCCATGGAGAATGAAACTCAAGTGGTCGATCCAATTTCACCATCGGTTGATCCCACTCCTCCTTTGATGAGTGTTAAAGTGACTGATCCAGTCCCTTCCTCGGTCAGTCCCGCCCTTCATCCGAAGAGTGCCCAAGTGATCTATCCAAGTCCACCATTGGTCGATCCGATCCAATCATCAGTCGATCCTACTCCCCTTCTAGAGAGTAAACCTGATACTGCCCATGTTTTTCTTGTTAATACAGACTCTACTATGCCTGGGGGCATTCCTCCTCCTCCTGTGGAACCCCCTCCAAGTACTGAAGCCATCCTTTTTTATTGGGGTGCGCTAACTGGACCTCGTCTTCCCTCCCACATTCCTTTCCAGATTACAGTACAGGTTCGTGGTCGGGACGTTCCTCAAACGTTGATAGATGAAGGTGCTTCTGTTAGTATTTTGTCTTCTGTTGCTTGGTACGCTTTGGTTTGTCCACAGCTTGCAACGGTTACACAGAATTTGTTATCTTTTAACAGAAGAACTAGTCAACCTTTAGGGATCCTTCCTCAGTTTCCTGTAACTTTGGGAGGGAAAACTGTCTTTATTGATGTCATTGTAGTCCGAGACCCCTTGGATTTATCTTTACTCCTTGGGCGGGATTATGTCTATTCCATGAAAGCTATTGTATCCACTCTTTTCCATGTGATATCTTTCCCTCACGATGGAAGAATTGTGACTATTGATCAACTTTCATTCATTGGCCCCAACTGGGTTACCTCCCTAACTGGTTCTTATATGCAGATAGTATCGCCCCCACTGCATGTCAATTATGTGGCGTTGTCTCCCATGATCTCAAATTCCGACGATTTGGATCCGGTAGTTGAAATGGTGATCTCTTCGATTGGGTTATTGGAGCCTGATCTCCTTACCCCTGTCACAACCCTCGACATGTGTTCCTTCCAGAGTGATTCTCTTCCATCCGACGAAGATCTCTTGGAATCCATGACTGATTTTTGTCCCTTGACATGGTATCCTTCCAAAGTGTTATCCTCTTGGAAGCCATGATCAAGACACAGTCACGAGCATAGTTTCTCTTCTCTGTGGAAAGCTCGTTAAAAAATGAAATAGAGGCCACTAGCTTTCATGCTGGGGGCAACCACGAGCATAGTTTCTCTTCTCTGTGGAAAGCTCGTTAAAAAATGAAACAGAGGCCACTAGCTTTCATGCTGGGAGAAACCATGAGCATAGTTTCCCTTCTTTGTGGCAAGCTCATTAAAAAATGAAACAGAGGCTTTGAGCATAGTTTTCCTCTCTATAGCAAGCTCGTTAAAAAATGAAACAACAATCTGGGGATCGAACCTGGAACCTTGAGCATAGTTCTTTTCCTGTGTCAAGCTCGTTAAAAAATGAAACAATCATCTCTCGTAGATGTCGAGTCGAGTCTTTCATTAGGTCTCATTTTTTAACCTTCATTTCATCCACCTGTATCCTTTTTCTCCATCTAGCACTGAAATTGGTGACAACCTCAAAGTCGGTGAATGAATTGAAGCTTGGGGGGGTATGTCTCCAGCCTTTGATGCTCATTCTGGAGCTAAGCCACTAGATTTCAAGCTGGGGGCATACCGAGCTTAGTCTTTGTTCTTTCTCGTGCTCGTAAATACATGGGAATGAAACCGGGTAAAGTTTTATCTCTTTTTCGGACCTATATGGACACCGTACAAAAAAGGAACCCCCCTGGAGTTATCTTTAAACCCTTTTCAGACTCTCTAAATATGAAAAGATTGTCGAGTGACCTTGCTTCCTTTCACACTCGTTAAAAGGTCAGAAAGGGAATCTTTCGAGCGATAGTTTAACCCTTTTTCGGTCTCGTTAGACTACTGTACTAAAAAGGAACTGAGAGAGTTATCTTTTAAGTGTTTTTCCAAACTCTATAATCCCGAAAAACCTTCGAGTTTTCATTCTTTGGACTTGTTAAAGCACACATCGACAGGCCCATATGGGACCGATCCCTTACTTCTTTCGGTTCGTTAAACAAAGGAAGAGGAACTTACCGAAGGTTAGTTATATCGAGCATGTGTTATCCTCCTTGAGCTCATTAAATCAAAAAGAGGTACTCATCTATCTGGATGGGGGAAAAAATTGAAAGGAGCAAGCCAAGCAGTCTCTTGAGAACATCATCCAACACTTCTTAGAGTCACCCTTGAACACGGCACTTTGTCATTGGCACGTATCATAATCCACTGAACCTCTGCACTGAGCCAATCCTTTGAGTTCCTTTCACTCCTTTGGGTCACCCGACGCAAGTCACAGTACCCATTGCATAGTTTTGGTCCATGTCATGTTTCGCTGTCGTGCCTCAGTGTTCAAGGGAAGTATCCGCCTCTAGAGTCAGCCATCCCAAATATCTTGCCTCAAAACCTGTGTCATTCCATGTCCATTTGATCTGCCAATTACATCTCCATGGCCATTTTGTGTCGTTGATGGGGGATACATCAAGGCCCTCCCTCGACGAGTCTATTCCTGTCGAATTCAACACATTATCCAGGAATCAGACTTAGAAATCAGTTAGTACTTTGGGACCTGCATGCCTCAATGGCATGCCTCCTCACATTTGACAGTGGGTTTACATCATTGACCCCTGATCGAATGATTCCACGGATGTTCGACCTCAGCTCATCTATTCACATTTGTTGGAATGTACTACGGTACCTTGGGAATCATTGACATTAATGGTGATCTCCCTCGCACTTGTTAACGGTTCACACCATTGACCGGTAATCAAGTGGTTTCTACCATGTTCGACGTCAAGACATCTATTCACATGGTCAGATTTGTCCCATATTGGGATTGGTAAGAAGACCCTGGGTTGAGCGATCACTTTGATATATGCTTTGCCCAGGCTGTGAAGGAATTTCTATTGGACAAAGAACACATACACTGTAACATAGATCCACTTTGTATTGGTTGTGGCTATGTATTGTCATCTCGTAGATCCACTGTGTATTCTTCGTGGCTATGATCAGTCCGAGTCATCAGAGTATAGATCGACATTGTATCTTAGGTGGCTATACCTTTTTATCAATACAATTATGGATCCGCAGTGTATTTTATGGTGGCCATATCTTGCAAGTCTTGATCTCCCAAGCATAGGTATGCCTGCCTTGGGTTTTGAAATATGTCATGATATTTGTTGGATGTTTGTGTGCAGCTTCTGCCAGGTTCTCCGAGTCTATACCCTTGAGAGTCTACAAAGCATTTCAGTTATCAGTTCACATCTTCTAACTTCATACTTTGGGGGGCAATCTGTTACACGTCAAAATTACTCACTTTGATAGTGTCGCAAGTGTCGTCATTACAAAGGTCGCAAGTGTCGCATTTTTCTCACAAGGTTGCAAGTGTCGCATGTTGCTCGTAAGTGTCGCAGGTGTCAAAGAAAGCATACTGCCATGATGCCTATGTTGTGCCTATAACGACATGAGGAAGACACTTAAAACACCTCAAACATTTGATTTGGAAGAGGATAAATGAGTCAGCAGGCTTGCAAAACCTTTCCATCTGAAAGCACCTCAAAAACTGATTTTTTGGAGGGGAACGCTCCCCCTTACACTATCTCGGAGCACCGACGCTCCCCCTTACACTATCAGGGAGCGTTATAATGCTCCCCTTCCCCTTTTAAGGGAGAATTATATATTTTGAGAGCGTTGGCGCCCACCTAAAGCCTACTAGGGAGTGCTACAATGCTCTGATGGCCCTTTTTAGGGAGCGCTACCTATTCTGGGAAGTTGTTAAGCTGTTGAGATGAATGGGGGAAGCATATTTTCATTCTTGGAAGGCAGTTGGATTCGAATCCCTAGTCCAGCCATGATCTTAGGGTAGATCCTCAACTAAAGGAGGAAAATCCTCAACTTCCCCAAGGATATATCAAGTGGTTGAAGCCTCTCCAAGGCTATATAAGAAATATTTCTAATGGTGAAAAGGAGATGGAAAAAGGAGAATCACACCAAACTTATGATCTCATAAGTGGTGCTAGAACAGAGCTGATAAGGGGGAAGAACTCAATATATGAAACTTATGATCTTGGAGGAAATTCATAGTCAGTCAAAGGAGAGTGATCAGTGAAGCTTCTGTTATCCAGGTCGTGGATCTTTCAGGGAAGGGTTAGATGAAGAGGACTTGACGAAGCTGTCGCATTTGCATCTACGATTGTAAGTATTGCTATCGTTATTCTCATCAATATGACACGCTTGGCCTATTTCTTTCTAGTTTGTGTCTAATATCACATGAACTTATCATTTAGTGATAGATCTATTTTCAAGCTAATATCAATAGAGTAGGAAGCGGTCGTATCTTATTTTGTCCACAGGGTCCAGTGAAGAGCAAAGGATTGGAGCGCAACTCGGAGCGTGCAGGGACAAACGTCGATAAAAAGGTACTTCTGTCATCCTTCCTTCTCGCGTGTTAGTTTATATAGATTTGAAAGGAAGTCAGTGTCCATGATAATAATTTTTCTGTCTAGGGTTAAGGTCAAGCTCTAGAGGTGATCTACCTGTCTGCAGGGAGATTTTCCTACAACACTAGTGACATCCCATGTAGTTAATAAGAGATAAGATTAATATCACAATGCGTATTGATTATGGTAAATAGGTAACATGATATCACCTTGTTGAACCTTAAGCTAAGTTGTTCTTGTATTACTGATATGATAGTAATGGAATGGATATATTCCTCATGTATTACAAGTTAAGCTATTGCCTTTAGTTCTTATTATATACTTCCCTTTCTAGTTAACAGTCATGTCGTTTGCTTCATGACCCTATGTTATAGCTCGTACAACAACCTTTAACTGTAACTGGACATATAGGGAAGAGATTAGCAGTATCCCTATTCAATGGACTTACTTCCTTATAGTTATCATTGTTTTGGTACAAGGATGAGATTCACAGTATGGAATGTTATGGAATTAATGGGAAGAAATATCACTGGCTAATACACAATGAGAGATTCAAACCAGTGTAATCAGTAGTTCATAATCAGATACATTAGTCATATCAGGAAATTGTACTCATAGTTAGTTTTGTACTAATTTCCATATTCAAGTAATGGAAATCAATGGTAATAAGCTAAGATAATACACAATCAATGGTAATAATCTAAGATAATATGCAATCAATCATGAACGCGAAGAACACATGTAGGAGGAAACACCAGAATAACCGAACTCATATGATGGCAAGGAAATGGACCTTGGGGATCTTGACAAGCAACAAGACTTGAATTCAATCGCTGAGAAATAGGCTCAAGTTCTGAAGGACTCATTGGTTCATAATAAAATTCTTAGCAACTCAACAAACAAAATAAAAGGTATGCCCTATGTTCCCAATGATACAAGAAACTAAATGCCTCCAAGTCCTTCTTCAAACCCTTTCCTCTTGCATCTAGCAGGGACCCCAAGCTATGGCCATATATGAACACGAAGTATCAGGAGGCCTTTCCCTTATCTAGAACCCTGCTAAAATAACTTTGTCCAACTTCTTTACCACCAAGCGCTTCCTCACAACTCCCTTCCAACTTGTATGGTCCTATCAAACTCACTTTCTCACTAATTTTTATGGCCCCAACTCAATCCCTGACAAGATTCATTTTCTTGACTCCATTCAACACCTGCAACCCCATCATCAATAATGATCATTGGATTATTGGTGGATACTTCAACATAATTACCTATTTGAACAAAAATAAAGGAGGCATAAGAAGTCTCAACCATGACTCCCAATACTTTCTTGATACCATCTAATCCCTCAACCATCAATGGCATTCACACCTAAAACAACTGTAGAAGAGGCCAAAACCAAGTGGCTTCAAGACTTGATCGATTTATAGCCTCATAATCTATTTTTCTAGTTGGCTTCCATCATTCAGCCTTCATCCTTCCCTATGGGGGTTTATACCACTAGCCAATTACGCTAAATTTAGACCTTCACGAAAACCCTCTTATCCCACCATTCCTCTTTGAAACTTTTTGTTTTAACCATCCAAATTTCGAGAAAAACATCAAATACTAGTGAGAAGAATGCAACCTTTATTCATGAACACCTATGTACATATTTCACTATAAAGTGAAGCATATCAAACAAAAACTAGTAATATGGAACAAAGAGGAATTTGGCAATATTTTCTAGGGAAAAACAAGATCGCCTCCCAGATGGAACAAGTCCAACAAGCCATCATACATGAAGGATTCATAGAACAATTGATAAGGAATATAAGAAAATACAATCTCAAATTAATGAAAGAGAAAAACAAGAGGAACTTCTCTGGAAAAAGAAATCTAGAATATGTTTGCTCAAAGAGGGGAAAAAAACACAAAATTATTCCACAGATTTATCATTCAATGAAGGTGTCATAGTCACATCACCTATTCAAAATATAGATAGGGAAACAGTGTGACAGAACATTCTAACATAGAATAAGAGTTAGTCAACTTCTTTCAGGATCAACGCACTGAACTAGCAACAAAGTGAAGGTCGAATATTCAAAAAACTACTCAACACTTCCTCCAGCTAGTCTCACTATCATAGAATGATTCCCTCGTGTGTCCCATATTTCTATAGGAATTTGAGCAAGAATTATTTGACATGCTTAAAGGAGAATCGTCAGGTCCTAATGGATTTACTTTGGATTTCTTTCAAGCATGATGGCCCATCTTAAAGTGGGACACATGGGCCTTAGAAGAATACTCCCACCTTCACTCCAATTTTATCCCAGATCTAAATATAACCTTCCCCACCTTCATCCTGAAGGAATACAAGGCGGAGAACCTCAACAAATATCACCTAATTTCCCTCAGTAACATTGTCTACAAAATCATCACAAAAGTCATCGCCAATCGACTAAATTTTTTTCTTCCCTCTTTGATTTCTCTAAAACAAACCAGCTATGTGGAGGGGAGACAAATATTGGATTGGTTTATCCTCATGGTCATCCACTCTCTAAAAATTTCCAAAACCCTCAGTATTCTCTTAAAATTGGATATGTCTAAATCCCTGAGTTGGTGATCCGAAAAGATCTTTTAAATGACTATGGTTGAGTTATTATGCATGTTTTCATTAACCAATTAAGGAAGCTTATAAAGAGGAATAATATATGAGAAGATATCAAAGTCATATAAACATGTAAAAAACTTAAATGAAGCAATAAAAAACATCAAACCATAACACCAATGTGATAACGGAGTTCGACAATCTCACCTACGTCTTCGGGCCTTTGTCTCAGTGAGTGAGGATTTTCTTATTTCTGTTCAAAGCTCAATAAGTACATCACAATAGTGCCAAAAGGTTACAAAACTGATCTGTTCTTGTTTTACCAAATCTCTAGAACCCAACAGAAGAAACAACACTCAAATCAGATGACTGGAGCTCCCAGAAATGGCCCGCAAAGGTGCTCTCCTCAACAACTTCCTTGCATAAAATGGCTTTGGCTTGGATTTACTTCAGCATAACTTTTCTCTAAATCTCCTCTCATGGCCTCAAGAAGACCTGGTTTGTATAGATCTGAATTTGGTAACCGTATCCCAACACCCCCGCAAGATCTGGCTTCAAAAAGGGCCCAATATCACCAAAAAATGGGCAAAAATCTCCAATAACAACTGAAGAAATCACAAAAATCCACTAATCTAAAGTGAAAAACCCATTTTTTCAATATAATTGGGCTAAATCCCCCTAGAATGGGCATACACCCCCTTAATAGGTTCACATGTCTATGATGTGGCCAAGCACCAGCCCCTAAGGGTTGCACGCTGGCCCTTATCCCTGCTAGCTCTTGAATTTACTACAAGTTCATGGGACCAGGGACCGATCCCCTCACCAACAACCAAACACATAGCACCAGGTTATATGTCATGTGCTAACAGAGCTGCCCGAGACCAAGGGTTAGGCTCTTATCCATCCACACTATCGGTCGGCGTTTGGTCGTATGCCAGTTTCGCACCAGGTAACAAAACCACAGGCTGGGGCTAGACCCCAGCCCTTTCCACCTTCGCACTAATACTTGGTGCAATTAATATATTAAATAAGTGGTATGGTTAACAAGCACCATCTGTGGGTAGCTTGGCCAACCCAAATATTCCAAGACTTAGCCCGACCATAGGTCATGCATTCGATCCTCATGGAGACCAAAATAATTTTTCCAATGAACCAACCGTTGGGCACCACATGGCATCCTACGTCTGGGCCACGTGGCACTGCTTCATTCTCCAGTCTACTTCCACATGTCAAACGAGGATTTTCCTGATGGTCACATCACCTGCCCTGTTAGAATTTTGTACCCTGCCACATGTCGCTGTACGAGTGTGCCACGTGTCACCCTTACAGTGGTGACACGTGTCACCTCTCGATCGATCCACCTGTCCTGTCCACATTAGCTCCATACACCCAGTCACCCTACCATGTGTCACCTCTAGAGGCTACCACGTTATTTGTACAGAATCTTCCAACTGTGCTGCCACATAATTTGTATAGCCATACGACCTGTACAGTCAGCTTCCACGTGGCACTGTACAGACTATACAGTGAGTATTTTTTTGCCTGTTTGGAAAAATGAATAAAATGTGATATAAGGAGAATACGACATCTGTTTGTGCCCGTTGAAGTTGTATTGGGTTCGTTTCGACGAGGCCTATGTACATGTCCATTTTGAAGCCATTCCAATAACTTTTATTTTTGGGCCTTTCTAAGCCCCATCAAGCTCCTGGATCCAAATCTGGATCACACCTTCCCACTAAAGGAACTTTTGGTCCCCAAAAGGTTATTGACCAGTCAACAAGCTTGGAATAGGCCACCCGACTTTTTCTCTATCTTTGAACTCTGTCCTATGTACCTATCTCATCAACATCAATTGTAACACAATCATGACAACTGACAACATATTGTTAGCCATTTGAACCCTGTCACATTTTACTGAAGCCACTATCATCCATGTAGACAACATTACTAATGATATCATAAAAAATACGACTGCAAATGAGCTGATATACTTGTAATATTTGCATGACATGAGCTTATCTTGAAGCAAACGGTGATTGATTTTTCATTCAACAATCATTTCCTGTTCTTTCTTAAGATCGATCACTTGACTTGAAACAATTATAGGTTTGTTTCTTTCTTGAACCGCCTTATTTAATTGTTCCATTATTTGAAGAGTTTTATTTGCCTTTACATGATGAGCATGAACCACTTAATATTGACCTTCTTTGGTTAATTGATATTGCTTCTTTGTCTTGTACAAGATTGATTTACGATCATATAAGTATGGACTACCTAAGACCATTCCACATTCACTTAGTGGCACTACATCACATGTTACCTTGTCCACATACTTAGATGAAATAACAAATTTTAATGTGCACTATTTGGTTATGTGCATTTGATGATGGTTGCTTATCCATTTAAGTGTGTAAGGCTTATGATGTACTTGTGTTTTTAGCCCCAATTTCTTAACCAATTCCTTGAAATTAGATTAGATTGAGATCCACTATCGATTAATGTATCAACCTTAGTGTGCCTCATGATGACCCTGACATAAAACAAGTTACTTCTATAATCAATTCCTTCACCAATTTTATCTGTCATACCAACGAATGAGACCTTAGATTCGTCACTTGAATCTGATCCCAAGTCTGTGGGTCATGTTGTCGTTGGAACTATTTGCCTCCCCTTCTTTTCCTTGAACCAATTTGGCCTCTTCTCGGGATGGAATTTCCAACAACGGTCCTCAACATGACCCTCTTTCTTGCAATGCTTCCAAGAGGGCTTCTCTTCCTTTCTTTCCACTGACCTTGACTTCTTTCCATGCCACTTCCTCTTGTCATCTTTCCTTGAAGATGATTCCCCTGATACACCAACACTTGTTTTCCCTGCTTCAATGTATGTCACTTGAACAAAAACCTCATCAAGATTAGTTGGTCCAAACATGAATACAATGTTTCTAATATGTGCAGGTAAACCTCCTATATAATTCATAATAGTTTCTTGGGTATGTAAAGGGATATATAACATCAATGCCATTTTTTGAAAGCCATCTATATAATCTTGCACTGTTTGTCCTTTTCTTAGTTTAAAATCTTGCCATTCAATTAAAGTTTTCTCTTTATAGCCCAAAGGATAGAATTTCTTTCTAAGTGCAGAAAAAATTTCAATGATGTAAATACAGTGCCCACTTGTTGCATTCCATTTTGCAACTTGCTTTGCCACTAGTTGAGTGTTGTGCCTAAAAGTCTCAATGATGCCAACTTGATTTGTGTGGCCTCATCCTTGATCTGTTGCACACTGCAATAGACCTCCATCTGTCTGACCCAATTTTCATGTCTCTTTGCATTAACTTCACCATCATACATGGGTAATTTGAATTTAACATCAAGTTTTAATAATGGCATTTCCTTATGTTTATGAACATGTTTCTTTGCATTGGATTTAGAACTTGAATTTGAAGAAGAAGGAGAAGAAGGAGGTAATGATGGAGGTGAAGGAGGAATCTGAGGAGGATCCTCTCCTTCTTCACTTTTTCTCTTTTAATATTCACCCATATTTGGTCTTTTCCGTTCCAAGTAATCCTCGTACAAAACCTTCATCATCTCTGACATGACGAAGAAAGTTTTTCGAAACTCTTTCTCATCCTGAGAAAGTCCCTCTTCTGATGCCATCTTCTCACTTTGAGAAGTTATCTTTTTCAATCCAATCAATGGATTCTATTCAACATGATCACCTTCACCACAAAGTAGCTTTTCCCTGGTTAACATGAAAAACTCAAATCCAAATGTCAACTAGATCTGATACCACTTGATCCGAAAAGATCTTTTAAATGACTATGGTTGAGTTATTATGCATGTTTTCATTAACAATTAATGAAGCTTAAAGAAAGAGGAAGAAGATATGAGAAGGTATCACAACCATATAAACATGTACAGAACTGAAATGAAGCAATAAACATCAACAAACCATAACACCAATGTGATAACGAAGTTCGACAATCTCGCCTACGTCTTCGCGCCTTTGTCTCAGTGGGTGAGGCTTTTCTTATTTTTGTTCAAAGATCAATAAATGCATCAAAATAGTGCCAAAAGGTTACAAAAATGATCTCTTATTTTTCTACCAGATCTATAGAACCCAACAGAATAAACGAAACTCAAATCGGATGACTGGAGCTCCCAGAAATGGCCTCCAAAGATGCTCTCCTCAACAACTGCACTACATAAAAATGTCTTTGGCTTGGCTTTCCTTCAGCATAAATCTACTCTGAATCTCCTCTGATGGCCTCAAGAAGGCATGGTTTATATATATCTGAATTTGGTAACCATCTCCCAACTTCCCCCCAAGATTTGGCCTCAAAAAGGGCCCAGTATACCCCAAAAATTGCCAAAAACCTCCAATAACAGTTGAAGAAATCATAAAAATCCACTAATCTAAAGTGAAAACCCCAATTTTTGCAACATAATTGTTCTAAAGCCCCTAGAATGGGCACTCGCCCCATTAATTGGGTCACATGGCTATGATGTGGCCAAGCGCCAGCCCCTAAGGGCTGCAGGTTGGCCCTTATCCCTGCTAGCTCCTAGATGTACTGCAAGTTCGTAGGACCAGGGGTTGATCCCCATGCCAAAAACAAAACACATAGCATCAAGTTATATGGCATGTGCTAAAGGAGCCACCCGAGACCAAAGGATAGGCTCTTATCCATCCGCGCTATTGATCGGTGGTTGGTCGTATGCTATTTTTCACGTCGGGTAATAAAACCACGGGTTGGGGCTAGACCCCAGCCCTTTCCTCCTTTTCACTAATAATTGATGCAATTCATATATTAAAAAAGTGGTATGGTTAACAAGCACCACTTGTGGGAGGATCGGTGAGCCCAACTCTGCCAATACTTAGCCCGACCAGAGGTCATGCGTTCCATCCTCATGGAGACCAAAACAATTTTCCCAATGAACTAACCATTGGGTGCCACATGGCACCGCTTCATTCACTAATCTACTGCCACATGTCAAATGCGGATTTTCTTGACGGTCACATTACCTTCCCTGTCATCATTTCGTAGCCTGCCACATGTTGTTTTATAGGTGTGCCACTTGTCACCCTTACAATGGTGACATGTGTCACCTCCCAATTGGTCCACCTGTCATGTCCACGTCATCTTCATATGCCTAGTCACCCTAACACGTGTCACATCCAGAGGCTACCATGTCAGCTATATGAAATCTTCCAACTGTGCTACCGTGTTAGTTGTACGACTATACAGCTTGTAAGTCAGCTGCCACGTGGCACTATACGAACTATACAGTCAACAATGTTTTGCATGTTTGGAAAAACAAATAGAACATGATATCAGAAGCATACGACATTCGTTTGAGCCCGTTCAAGTTGCGTTGGGTTCATATCGACGAGTCCTACGCACACATCTGTTTTGAATCCATTCTTATAACTTTGATTCTTAGGCCTTTTTGAGTCCCTTCAAGCTCCTGGATCCAAATCTGGATCAATTGGCAAGACATTCATCATACCCTTCGCGCCTTTGGCTTATCCCCTGTCCTTCAGAATTCTCAATGCATTGTGACAACTTGTATTTCTCAGGTATATCCATGGTTTCTCCTAAAGTGATCCTAAAAGTTGTTTTAAACCTCCAAAGATCCTTTTTGTGGGGTGGAACTTGCAAAGAAAATAAATGTGATTTAGTCACTTGGAAAAGCTTAGTCTCCCTAACCTCAAATGAGGACTCATTCTCAAAGATCCTGATGTCCCCGAATCATTCTATGGAGCTAAAACATGGTGGCATTGACTAACATCAAATAATACTCTATGGGCCCTCCTTTGGTGCAAGAAACACTACCCTCTCATAGAGCCTCAGGACCTGATCATACTTTCAGGAAATATTTCAAGCTCCTTAATATGGAATAGTGTCTGGAAAAAGAAAGATATTATCCACACTCATCATTTTTGGGAAGTCAAGGATGGAACTAATGCTTTATTTTGGGATGAAACATGGAAACAACTTCCTCCTTTCCACAACAATATGGAAATTCTTTCGAATGGACGTGAGTAGAATTTTCAACTTATTTTTCTATCTGGCCCCAACTATTAGCACTAGAATTCACCTTCAGATTGCATTGAAGGTAATCCCAATACCCATCATTTTATATGTCACGGGTTGGTTTTAAAGAGGTCAAATGGGCACAGACTCAATGATAATAATGTTCTAACATAGAAATATGGACTAGCATGCACAAGCATTTGAGGTCTGGAATCAACTTCAGTCAGTAAGTTGGAGTAAGGGTGAATAGAAGGAAGACTTTGGAGAGGAGAGTGTAGAGTTCTTCTATGGACATCACATATTCAAGCAACCTAAGGAGGAAAAACTCAAACACAAGATTGTCTTGGATTCAAATTTTCAAGGAAACTGAAAGAAATTATAACAATACTATAATCAAAACATTCATCATAATACAGCTACAACAATTCATTTGAATCAGTCATTCATGAAATCTCTCAGTATCAGAGGAAAATAAGATGGAGTAAGAAAGATGACTTATATTAACCAAGATGTTTCAAAAACAAATATATAACCAGAGAACCGGTGTTCTTCATAAAAATATTACAATAGCAGGGAGCCTATCTCAACCATTCGACCTTAACAAAATATCAAAAATGCTTATATATACTAAAATGTTGCAACCACCAGGAATGTGATCAGATCACTGCTTTCAAAGCCTTCAGTTGGCACCCACTCTATCAGGTTGCACAGACTTCATGATGTCAGGTGCGAGCTAGGCATAGTTATGTGCTTTACAGGAAAAAATGCCCATAAGGAAGATTCGAATCATAAGTGTTCCTTCATGGATGCTCTTTGAAATGTTTTCCAATTATGGGACGAGGCGAGGTCTCAACTACTACCCACAATATTCAATAACTATCTTCATTGGGATTAGGACTAGGCCTGACACCCATAACTATTCTTAGATCATGCCATTGACTTCTGCGAGTCCATCCTAATGCCTCGAGGCCATGAATGGTATTTGCCTGTTACCAATACGAGCTTTGCAGGTGGCAGTCTGAAATTGTATGTGTAGAGGTGATGTGGAGCGAGGTGCTTGGCGAAAACTCACATGCCCCAATGAGAGAGCGACGACCATGCATTTCTATTGGGTAGGATGTTATATGAGCACGTGATTGTGGGGCCGCTCAAATTTGGTTTGGATTTAGACCACTTTTGGGCCCACAATCCATCTCCCTTCACCACGTATCACTCTTGACTTACCATGTTTTCAATTGCGGGACCACTTAAGAAAATTATCGCTCGTGCATATTGCGTTCCTGCAAGGGACTATGGCCATTGATATCATGATCTTGGATGACACTTTCATGATTAGTGGCTCAAATATTCCCCCTTCAAATCAATGGATCAGATCTTCCCTTTCAAAACAATGACTGAGATTTGGTTCGTGGATTGACCTTCGGGATTTTCAATAGTCAAAATTTATTTTCTCCAAGCAAATTCTCTGGAGCTAGGGATCTTACAACACGCGGCTCTTTCTTATCAATGGATCAGATCCATTTCGGGCCTTCGGGACTTCGAGCCTTCAACCACTTCAACAACTTCGGCAAATTTTATGCTAAAAGATTAAAACTGCCTTCTGGTTATGGTTCAATCCTGAAACAGAGTGTTTGAGAAAGCTACGTTTTGTGTTCATGGTTGCGGCCTGGATGATAAAAGATTTGGAAAACTGGATGTGGGCTTGGGAAGGAAGAAGTATCAGTGATAGAGACCAAGGAGATGACTGCTCAAACACAAAGGGGAAAATAAAAATGACTTTGTCGACTGAAGGGGAAAATTAAGACTTGGTCTATGAAAATGATAGAGTCAGGGAAAAATTATAGACTTAGGTAGAAACCACAAACCCACAGGGCTCTGATAAGTTCATGTGATAAAATTTGGCTCCACAGGGGATGGCATGCTCCCTGCGAGCTTCCAAGAACTAGTAGTTCCAGTGCCTTAGCCATTGGGTTATGGAGTCACTTATAAAAACTAAAAACAAAAGAAAAATGATATTTACAATGACATGGGAATCCACTCATGTCTTAAGTAAAAAATGTTTTCAGAAAATACCCATTTACAAGGCTACCAAAATTTTTAGCATCCTTCAAATCCTGCATCTTGTAAGTGTTATTTGTAAAAACGTCAGAAATTTTGAAAGGGTCGATCCACAAGGCATCAAATTTACCGTGCTTTCTTTTGTCTTGTTTAGGTGCATCCCACTTGAGTACTAGATCTCCCAGCTAGAAATCCTCTTTGGTCACCTTCTTATCAAAATCTTGCTTGATCTTCTGTTGATGGTTATATGCTTTGTCCAGTAGTTTCTCTCTAGTTTGTTGCCCTTCTACTAGCTGTTGTATTCTCCTAATCATATCATTTGGTTCTCCCTAGTAGTCTTGTAAGTAAGGAAATATGAGAAGGAAAAATGGCTTCAACTCCATATACAATATGGAAAGGAGAGATACCAATAGATCTCTTTTTTGTCACTCTATCAGTGCACAAAGAAAATTTAATCTTTGAATCCCATGCCTTCTTATTGTCCTCTAATAGTATTTTGATGATCTTAATAAGGATCTTGTTAGAGGACTCTACCAGTCCATTCCCTTGGGGATAGTAAGGAGTAGAGTGAATCAATGTGATTCCAAACTGTTCACAAAACTCAATAAATAGCTTAGCCTTGAAAGCTGCAACATTATCAGTGAAAATTATGTTTGGACAACCAAATCTTGCCATAATATCTTCAAGAAAACCAATGATTATCTTGTGGGAGGAATTTCTTCTGGGGATGGCCTCCATCCACTTAGTAAAGTAGTTCATGGCAGTCAAAATCCACCTATGTTGACCACTTAAAGCAGGATGAATTTCCCCAATAAAATCTAGGCCCCACTGTTGAAAGGGTCCTGCAGCTACCACAAGCTTTAATGGAAAAGACTTAAGTTGTTGATTTCTAGACAATTTCTGACACTTGACACAAGAACTGATCTTTGCACAGACATAAGTGAAGATACTAGGCCAAAATACCCAGCCCTGAGAATCTTGTAGGTTGTGGTTCTCCAGAAGTGATGCCCCCCACATAAACTGTCACGAAAATCATACATAATCTTTTGGGCTTCCTCTAGGTCTAGACATCTCAAAAGCACTCCTAAAGGGTCTCTCCAATATAAAACTTGATCAATCAGACAATACTTGATTGATTTGAGCTTCAAATATCTTACCTTGCTCTTTCCTATGCCATCAGGAGACTGTAACTTCTGTAGAAAAAATATAATGTCTTTGTACCAAGTGCATCCTTCCAACGAGGGTGTGAATTTAGGATCTTCATCAACGAACTCAACTTCTTGATTCTTTGAACAAATGTTGATGAAATTGACCCCCAAGGATTTATAATTAGATTCAGCTAGCAACCTAGCTAAACCTTGACCTTTAACCAATTTGGTAGGATTTATTTCAAGATCAAATTCAAGGATTTTGGCAATCCACTTGCTCCTTCTTTCGTCTATGTTAGGCTAAATGAGGTTCTCCTTCACAGAGGCTGAAGGGACATATGCAATGAATTTTGAATGTAGCACATAAAATTTGAAAGCTTTGAGAGCTTTAATCAAAGCATAGGCTTGCTTTTCCATGATTTCATACTTTATTTAAACATCTCTCAGTTCCCTACTGAAAAAGGAAATGGGTTGCTCTAACCCTTCAGCATTTGTTTGCAGCAAAATAGTTGCTACTGTGTCAAATGAAGAAAAAGAGAAAATCCAAAATTCCTTGGAGTAGTCAGGACTAATGAGCACGGGTGCTTTAGTCAAGGCCTTCTTTATTTTTTCAAAAGAGTTATGATATTTAGAAGTCCATTTGATTTCATTTCCTTTCCTCAACATGGTTGTGATAAACTTTACCAACTCGACAAAATTTGAAACAAACCTTCTCAGAAAAATATTTTTTCCTAAGAAAGACTAAACTTCTTTCTTGGATCTAGGAAGTGACAATGTTTGGATAGCTTCTACCCTACTGGGATCAATCCTTAGTCCCTTAGTTGATACTATGTGCCCGAATAATTTCCCCTCAGTTATGGAAAACAATGACTTTTTAGGATTTAAGGAGAGACCAAATTTCCTGCATTTCAATAAGACCTTTCTTAGATGATAGTCGTGCTCTTTATCATACCTGGAGAAAATTGTGATGTCATCCAAATAGATGACTACAAATATATCTTTTTCTCTGATGAATGCAATGTCCATAGCTCGTTGGAAGGTTTCCCCTACGTTCATAAATCCAAAGGGCATCTTAGCGTACATGAATGTACCCCAAGGAGTAGTGAAGGTTGTCTTCTCTATGTCTTCAGGAAAGACATAAATTTGATTGTAGCTAGAAAATCCATCAATCATAGACATCCTAGATGCACCAGTCACCCTCTATAATATGTGCTCCATCTTTGGCAGGGGGTAATTTACCTTCTTAGAGATTTTGTTCAGGTTCCTGAAATCGACACAAAGTCTGATTTCTCCATTCTTATTTCTCACTAGGACCAAGTTGGCCACCCATTTAGAGTACCTCAGAGGGATGATAATCTGGGCATCCAAGATATTTTTCACCTCTTTCTCCATAATAGGAAGCAACATAGGATTTATTTGTCTCAATTTTTGCATAAATGGTTTGGTCTCTTCCTTTAATGGTATCTTATGTTCAATGACACTTGTGTCATATGTTCTGAGATCTTCATATGTCCAAGCAAACACATCAGCAAATTATTTTAACAGGTTTTCATATTCAACCCTTTGTTCCCTTGACAAGCTCCTTGACAACTTGAAAAATTTTGGGTTATTCTCTATGCCAATATTGCACTCAGTTATATCAACATCATCAATTTAGCCTTTAAACTTTACTACCACATCATTCCCATCAAAAAATATTTCCAAAGGAACTAGTCCCTTTGGAATGTGGTTGGTAGGCAGTTGAACAATATGGTGATTAACAATTTTATTTAAAAATACATCAGCATGAGGGTTAGCTTCAAAATCATGGTCTTGATCAATATGTAATGCAAAGAACTCATCAACGGACTCAATAAATGTTTTGATCTCAAGATCATCCTCAAACACCTTCCAATGCTTGACATTGTCAGGTATAGAGGGTCGATATTTCACCTCTATATCATACTTGAGTTTAGGTGGTAGTGTGACTCATAAATGGCTTGCTAAAACAACCAAAGAATCAGACATGGTATTTTCCTCTCTTTGAATAAATGAAATGTTGAAAGCCAAGAAGAAACTGTCAACTAGGTCCCACACTTCGTTTATGTAAGCTCTGAGCCTAGGATGCTTAGCTTGATAAGTATTTTTGATTTGATGAACAATTATCTCTACATCTCCAAATATTGATAGCTCTTATATCCACATGTCCTTTGTATCCCTTAAACATAAAACAAGAGCTTCATACTCTGCCACATTGTTGGTAGCTTCAAATTCTAACTTGTAGGAAAAGGGTATGGTCTCTTGACATGGTCAAACAAAGACTACTTCAGCACCAACACCTTCCTTAGAAGAGACTCCGTCAAAGAAAATCTTCCAAACAAGGGTAGTTGGAGGAGGTTTTTCACAAAAAGAAATGAGTTGTTTCCTCATTTCAAGAGGAGGTTCAGGAGTATCAGTCCGCTGTAATATGATGGATCCCAAATCAGTGTCAAAATAAAAAATAGGATGGTTGGTGGGGTTTTCTTCATTACTGATGATGTACGCAAGATGCTCTTCCCTATAGATTCTCCTTTGTTTACCCCCAAATACAAGAATGGTGGCGTATGAAAGGTCTGTCTGCAAGGTTACCCCAATATCTTTATCTGAGATCTAGATAGGAGCATCTCAAACATAGGGGGAACATCAGCCACTACGATGTCCATGACCATGCTTTTCATTGGCAGTTGGAACAGAGAAACGGCCAGGTCTTTGATAATCCCAAGGCACTTCACCTTCCCAGAGTCAAAAGAATACAGGTCATGGTAGGTTTTTGTCACCTCCAACCCGAGCTCTTCCATGACAATCTTAGGCATAATATTGTGAGATGCCACTGAATCCATTAAGCAGTTATGCAGCACCTTATCATGGATGTTCAATGAAGTGTATAAGGGAGGGGAGGAGTCATCTCTATCCTCCACCAAAGGCCCTAATATGAAAGATTACATTTCATCTTGGAGGTTAACTCAGTCTATGGAATGATACGAAGGTTCGGGCTGCAACATTTTAGAGATGAATCTTTTGAAGTCTCCATGCTTGACCATCTCTGAAATGGGTATAGGGATTCTAACTTTTTGTATTTCATGCTCAAAGTTGAAAGAGGAGGGGGCCTTTAGAATTTCTCTCACTTATGGAACTAGACCTTTGACTACTGGTGGGGGGGTCTGTGCCTTATTTTCCTTTCTTTGGTCTACAATATCTTTAACAGATTTTTATACTTTGGTAGGCCGATCAAGGATGTCAGATTTCCATTCTTTCTGTTTGGACCTCAAATTATATTTGTTTGGAGTGTGGTTGGCCTCTTCCCCTTTACTCAAATCATTCAGTTGATTACTCATGAGGGCCTCTTCGTATGCAAACTTAGTTAAATGAGGGGATGAAGAGGTATCTCCAAGGAAATGGATCTCGGGACCAAAATCTTCTTCCTCTCCATATTCATCAGTAACCAGGTTGTTTTGGAGAGGAGTTTGGATTTTTTTATCATATCGGTCCCTGTTCCTATGATCTCTCTAAGTGGTCCAAGGGGCATTGATTGGTCTCTTTAAAGTACCCATATTATCAACAATTTGGGGATTCTTATAGCTCTTCTTTCCTTCTAATTCAATATTTTCCATTCTAGCAGAAAGTGTTTTTAGTAGCTTGGTCACTTCATTCGTTTGAGGGGGGGCAACAGAGGAACTAGAAGTTGGATTTTCATACCTACCTTTTCCTCTATCTCTATCAGCTTTACTCCTAATTTTTTCAGCTACCAATATATTATATTCTACTTTAAGGGTTGCATCTTGCATATGAGCCAAGAAGGTAACTCTTCTTTCTCTCAACAAGAGGCAAAAATCAAGGTCGAAAGCATTAGCATAAGTCATCTTGGCAGAGGTTTTTGTAGGTTTAATTTCAGTGGGAATCTTTTTATACATCTTGTTAAATATTTTTGAGAAGTTTGAAATAGATTCCCCTTCTTCTCTCTTAAGTGCCATGAATTCTGTAATATAATAAAGGAGATCTTTTTTATTCCCCCAATTTCTTAAGAATGAGTCATCCAAAGCACCAATCCCATCAATAGATCTATGAGGAAAGTCCTTAAACCAATCCCTAACATCCCCGTCAAGGCTTTGAACAAAAAATATCATCCAAACATCTTTGTTTTCGAGGGCCTGAATCTCTACAAATATATAAAAGGATGCAAGGTGCTCTTATGCAGTCATGTATCCCTCCCCTGTGAATTGGTACATGTACTTAAGGTAGTTTGTGGGTGGGAGAGCATTCATAGGATGAGGTAAAGCCAGAGGGGCGTATCTAGCAGCCAATATCTCAACCATCATGTTCCTTGGAGGATTAGCACCTGCCATTTGGACATGAAATGGAGGAGAACCAGGAGGAGATGGGGTTCGAACAGGCGAGAATAGGGTTGTGCTTCTGGGAGAAAAAGGAAAAGGTTGAGCATTAGGAGATAAAGATGAGGGGATAGAGGTAACATAGGTTCCCCCTTATGTAAATGCAGCAACTCTAATAGGAGGAGGAGTAGGAAAGTCTTCTAAGGTCAAATATATCTCCTTCCACTTCACAACTTCAGGGGAGAAAGGGGTGTCAAATATCTCTCCTTCCAAATCAAGAATAGGAGGGGAGAAATCTGCAGGAAAAATCTCAAAACTTAAATTTCTTGAAACTCCAGCAGTTTGTATAATAGGAGAATCATAAATAGTTACTGGAGTTTTTAAAGAGGGATTATGAAAATTATCAGAAAAACTTGGTACATTAGTAGAGGTACCTTTTTGAGTGATATTTCTCTTTCTGATAATTTCCTCTAGGTCAACTTCAGACGTTGCTAGAAGCAGTAGTGAAGTGGACTTTGTGTGTCTTTCTTTAGGAGCCAGAACTGAAACAGTGGAGTCGCCACATGCAAGTTGCAATCTTCAATGGTACTGATATCTTATGCACCTTTAGAATGAAAGCTTCTTTTTTGTTCTATCCTAGGGAAATGTCTTCAATTTATTCCTTGACAACAATGCCATAAATGTTAGCACTAGAAGTCACCTTCATATTGCGTTGAACGTAAGCCCAGTACCCATCAGTTTAAATGTCACTGGTTGGTTTTAAAGAGGTCAAATGGGCATAGACTCAATGATACTAACGTTCTAACTCAAAAATATGGACTATCATGCACAAGCATTTGAGGTATGGAATCAAATTCAGTCAGTAAGTTGGAGTAAGGGTGAATAGAGGGAAGACTTTGGAGAGGAGAGTGTAGAGGTCTGTTATGGACATCAGGTCTTCAAGTAGCCTAAGGAGGAAAAAATCAAACACAAGATCCTCTTGGATTCAAATTTTCAAGGAAACTAAAAGAAATTATAACAATACTATAATCAAAAGATTCATCACAATACAATTACAACAATTCATGTGAATCAGTCATTCATGAACTCTCTCATTATCAGAGGCAAATAAGATGGAGCAAGAAAGATGACTTAGATTAACCAATATGTCTCAAAAAAAAATACATAACCAGAGAACCAGTGTTCTTCATAAAAATATTACAATAGCAGGGAGCCTAGCTCAACCATTCGACCTTAACAAAATTTCAAAAATTCCTCTATATACTAAAATGATGCAACCACAAGGAATGTGATCATATCACTGCCTTTAAAGCCTTAAGTCGACGCCCACTCTGTCAGTTTTTGCAGACTTCATGATGTCAGCCGTGAGCCAGACATAGTTATGTGCTTTAGAGGAAACATTTCCCATAAGGAAGCTTCAGATCATAAGTGTGCCTTCGTGGTTCCTCTCTGCAACATTTTCCATTTATGGGATGAGGTGAGGTCTCAATTGTTTCCCACAATCTTCAATAAATGTCTTCATTAGGGTTGGGACTAGGCCTGACACCCATAAATGTTCTTATACAGTGCCAATGACTTATGCGAGTCCATATTGACACCTCGAGGCCATGAATGGCCTTTGTCTGTGACCAATGCGAGCTTTGCAGGTGGCAATCTAATAGTGTATGCGCAAGGGTGATGTGGGGTGAGGTGCTTGGTGAAATCTTGCATTCCCCAATGAGTGAGTGATGACCATGCGTTTCTCTTTGATGGGATGTTATATGAGCATGTGATTGTGGGTACGCTCAAAGGTGGTTTGGATTTAGACTTTTTTTGGGCCCACAATCCATCTCCCTTCGCCACATATCGCTCTTGACTTACCATGGTTTCAATTGTGGGACCGCTTAATAAAATTATCACCCAAGCATATTGTGTTCCTGCAATGGAATGTGGTCGTTGATATCATGATATTGGATGAGGATTTCATGATCATCGGCTCAAATATGCCCCCTCTAAATCAATGGATCAGATCTTCCCTTTCAAAACAACGACCGAGATTTGGTTTGTGGATCGACCTTCGGGCCTTTCAATAGTCAAAATTTATTTGCTCCAAGAAAATTCTCCGAAGATAAGTATATGACAGCACGCAGCTTGCATTGATCAATGACTTAGATCCATTTCATGCCTTCAGGACTTCTGGCCTTTAGCCACTTTGGCAGTTTCGGTAAATTCAACACTTAAATATTAAAGCTGCCTTCTGTTTATGCTTCAGTCCAAAAACAGACTGTTTGAGAAAGTTGTGTTTTGTGTTAATGGTTGCGGCTTGCACGATCGAGGATTTGGACAACTGGCTATGGGTTTGGGAAGATAGAAGGATCATTGATAGAGGCCAAGGAGATGAGTGCTCAAACACAAAGGGGCAAACAAAAATGACTTTTCTGACTAAAGGGGAAAGCTAAGACTTGGTCTGCGAAAATGATAGAGACAGGGAAAAATTACAGACTTAGGTAGAATCCACAAAGCCACAGGGCTCTAACAAGTTCATGTGATAACACCGGCCACGGATTTATGTTGCATCTTAGCTAACAAATGTTTGATTAGATGAAAACCCAATAATTTGGCACTGTATCATAAAGTAATGATGTCATCGATTTAAAATTTAATTAGATGGAAAATTTCTTCCATCCAACCTAACATGCCATAAAGTTAATCGTTGATTTTCATGGACTGTGCTCCATACCCGTTGGATGCATAAAATATGATTTCCCATATAGACAACCGCTACTCCGTTACCAAACTTTGACCCATGTACTCTTCATATATTATGTGTTTCCATCATAGTAAGTGCTTATCATGTTGCGACTTTGCCTTGCCACTTGTACTTTTGGAGCATTTCATCAATTTTATGTCCTAATATGTGCTTGTCTAAATATTATTTCCATTTTTGTTGGATTTACCAAGGTTATTTGTGTTATTAGTAAGAAACCAAAATATATTTGAAATGGGCATGGGTAGTGGAGTTATGCATGACCCTATTATAATTGTGTCTAACATAAATAACATTTCTATTAATTTTGTCTTATTTTTTTTTCTTTGTTCATAATTTTTGTTGGTCAATGTTGGAGATATTAACTCATACCCGTCTTGTGCTTAACTTTTCATAAATTTCCAAAGGATAGATATTGAGATGAGATGTTGAGACAGGAGTCTCCAAACATTCCTCGCAAACACTCTAGGCTATCCCAAGAAGGAAGAAGAGGAACCCCTTCTTGGACTGAGACTCTGAGTGACCAACGACAATCTCGTCAAAAGAGATGATCAAATGAGTTAGTGAATAGATAAACACAAGAATGTGCTCAAGCAAGTGCTATAGATGAAGCCTTCTTAGATAGGTTGCACATTGATACTTCTACAACTAAGAATGTAGGAAATACATCAGGACAAGAAAATATTTTTGGTAATTTTCTTTGATTTTGTAAATTTTTGTTGTATTTTTCTGTATTTAAATTTATGTCAAGTTAAATGTTGTAATTACTTTCAAATGTGTATGTAGACAATGAGTTTAGAGCAAGAGAATACAATGAAAGAGAGATTGGGTGTCACAAATATTATAATGTTGGTGAAGAGGGTGAAGGTGGATTTATGAGGTGACGTTATCAAGAAACATAATATTACATGCCTACATCCACCTATCCTTCGGATGTTGGTGATGATTTTCCCCGGGAAGGGATTACTGAAGAAATGACCCTTGAGTGATGCTCAAGTCTTAAAAGTAGGTTGGAAAATGATTTGAGGATCTTGGATCTCCATCAGGAGAGTAAACAAAACTTGTAGACTATTTTGCATTCATTGCAAAACTTTATGGATGCATATCAAAAGATGGGGCCAAACACTGACGGTTTTATCGATTTGATGAGGCGTCGAAAGTCAGAGGTGATGGGCCCTGATAAATGTGATGCAATAAAAAATAAAGTTTCAAAAGAAAATGCAATTTTGATGTTCAATTCCAAAGATGGACCAAAGCGAAAGATGTTGAAGGTGCAATATTTTAAGCACCCCAACATTGAAGGACATTTGTATAACAAATTTTTGAAAGCATATGGAAAATTTTCATGGAACGATGAGGTTCCACATGATTTTGCTAGACACTTTTATGCATATGTTTTCATGGGCATGCACTCTTATTATACTAGTTTACCATATGATTATTATGGGGCTGGTAAAGGACGAACATATGATCGAAAAGAGGTATATCGAAATGCAACATTGCAGAGGCCTCCACCACCTTTAGTATCTCGCCCAATAGGGGAATTTTCTTAACATTCAGAGTTGTGAGCTTCATTAGAGGTTGGAAAAGAGGCTAGGAATGCAATCGAGGAAAATTTAGAATCAATATTTTATGGTGTTGATGTTGGTTTGAACCGTCAGCGAGCAGAAGCCAATTCTCAAACCATTTTTATTTATAAAATAGATGTGGAGTTAGATACCATGTCAGTAAAAGATCTTAAGGAGTATACAAAAATTTTCTGTGATGGTTGGAAGGAGGTCATTAAGAATGATGAACTGAACAATAGATTGGTATGTGTTCTAGTTAGTAATTTTTTGACGCATTTTAGGATAATTTACTTCTAATTCTAGATCTAGATACATATCATTGTATCTATAGAAATAATTGAGTTGTTATTGTCATTAATTGTAGTTTGGAGATATGTTAAATGAATCTCATGTAAATAGGGGACTTGATTCCATAAGTTTAAATTTGAATGGGTTGAATCAGGTATGTGTTTTCTAATATCCATAGTTGAGCACTTTAGTTGTCCAATCTACAATATTTTGAATAAGATCAACAACATTTATAATTTTGTATAAATGTGAACACATTGAATCCTAGATTTAGTTCTTAGTTGTGTTGTTCATAGATCATTATTTCATCTCTTACTACTTGAGCAGGCTTGTCTCAATTCTCATTGGGAGAGTTTGAAGAGGGTGGGAGTTCATAGGTATCATTGCATGTTGAAAACAAATTTAGTTATATATTAAAATTGCAAATTGTCATTTAAATTATTAATTTAAAAAAATAATGTCTTAAACAACATTTAATTTATTGAATCATAGGTTGACACATCATAGGCATTACATGTTTCAAAATTTAAAACTATAAATTAATGTGTTAAAATCATTTAAATTTAATTTTCAAATTTTCAAATTTGAAATGTGTTATATAGGGTAATGTGGAGGAGTACCTGAGAGTGTGCTTGAACAAAATATGGAGAAGAGAGTGCGGGAGATTGGGATTGAGGATGAAGCATCCATACCTGGGAAGGATGTGTCTATTCATGATGATTCATAAATGTATGTGCATTGCACATTAACGAGTTTTAATTTGATTTTATGTTGGGGTTTTATATAAAAGTGTTCAAGCTTATTTTTGTTTAATAAAAATATTTTTTTACTTTTATCAAATTTTTGTTTTCTCAAATTTTTAGTTTATCCTTTCCTCTTCAATGCTTTGATCAATTATTTTGAAATATATAGAGCCCCTATATAATCTTATAGTTCTCTTAAATGGTACATTCAAACTTATTTAAGTTTAGATCATGATGAAGACTTAATTTTGAACTTGAACATTTGATTATTTGAGAACATACTCTATCCCACATCAGAAAAGGGGAAGTTTCTAAATTTTCTTCGATTGCACTCCTTGTCTTCTTGTCCAATAATGGTGTAGGGTGGATATTTGTGTTTTCTACATACAACTAAGTGAATTCTCTCTTGCCACGGTATTGTCAAACTCTTAACTAAATTGGTTACTAACCACAAAAACCAACATTCAAGTAAATTTACAAATAAGCTATGTATATGTATATGTGCGCTAGCTCACATATAATTTTAAATAGAATTTAATTATATGTAATATGAATACATCCCAAAGATGAAAGATTTAAATGGTTTTTGAAGAATGACTTAATATATGTGCAGATTTGTGTTTTCTTCATGTACATGAAAGGTTATATGAGAACATATATTCTACCGCAGAAAGAGGGGATAAGTATTTTTTGGAAGAATGGTTTTTAAAATGAAGATTTGTGAACTTTCATACATATAAGTAATTTCTTGGAAGAATGGCTTAATATGGATATTTATGAGTCCTTTAATTTGAAACGGAATTATGGAATTTGATTATATGATCACTGAAGAAGAGGAGAGAAGTATTTTACTACTGAGGATATTAGTACTTTGTTGTTGAGTAAATAAGATCAAATAAGATCACTTGGGATGAGAATTTCACCTCAAGGATTTGGGACTTTATCCACAAGGGGATAAGTATTTCATTGGAAGAAAGACTTAATATGGAGATTTGTGAACTTTATGCATACACAGTTCTATATTTATTTTCAGATTACTATCTAACTCTAAACACATAAATTTCTTACCATGAACACAATTTTTATCTTTAATTTTTTTTAAGATTTTAGATAAGATTTTATAAATTGTTTAAATCATGTATGCTTAATGTGGAGAGTAACTATTTTGGAAGTTTTGGAACTTTGTGATGGAAGTTTGATTTAAGAAAAGTGTAAAAAAATGTAATAAAAAGAGAGGAAAAATCTAAATCTGTTTAACTCTAGTTGGGTATGTTATTATTTCTTCTTGTTTACTTAATATTTAGTTAAATTATATATGCTAATATGTGTTATCTGTTTTTATTATTATTATTTTTTATTGTTACATATGTCTAAATTATATTTGGTGGAAAAGAGTATGTTGGAGGATGAGACTTAACTCTTTTGGTATCTATGTCAATTTTTCTTTAATCGCAACTTGTTTTATTTATCTAAACTGGTACATGTGTACATTTTATTTTAAATTTGTACATATATTTTATTGTAAATTTTTAATTTTTGAATTATGTTTTATTTTATAGGTTTGAATTGCAGGTATGAAGTAATCTATTTTAAAGCGATGGCTTAGAGTCTAGAATTTTGGAGTTAGATGTCTTAGTTTTTGTTATCATCCTAAAATGGATGTGGAACCTATGTATTTGGCGGTGTAACTATTCAAGCTTTGATATATATATATATATATATATATATATATATATATATATATATATATATATATATATATATTTGGAATTCAAAATATCAATTTATTGTCTCATATTTGATTTCTCAAAAGGTTAATTTATGTTTTACAATGCTGTGCTAAAATTAAAAAATGTTTTATTTCATTTTATTTATAAACATTATTGTATAAACATTATTGTACTATGTGAAGTAGAGTTGATTCTGTGTGGAGCTGATTGTGTAGTGATGGGAGATCTAGGTAGTTATCAAATTATAGTTTCTTAACTTATAATTTAAATTTTGTTTGATTTGGAAATATGGTTGAAAATAGTCAAAACAAGTCATCAAATTTTAGTTTCTTATGAAATTTCACAATGAAATATTCAGGAAAATGTGAAATAAAAATTATAGTTTCTCACTTATAATTTAAATTTTGTTTGATTTGGAAATATAGTTGAAAATAGTTAAAACAAGTCATCAAATTTTATAGTTTCTTATGAAATTTTACAATGAAATATTCAAGAAAATGTGAAATAAAAATTATAGTTTCTCAGTTATAATTTAAATTTTGTTTGATTTGGAAATATGGTTGAAAATAGTCAAAAGAGATCATCAAATTTTAAAACTCATGAATTAATCCATGGGAATCTTTAACTAATTAAATTTTCTAGAGTTTGAACAATCCATTTCTTTCTTTAAAACTCATGAATTAGTCCATGAGATCACGAGAAAAGACATGGACTTTAAAACTCATGAATTAGTCTATGGGGAGTTTTAACTAATTTTATAAACTTTGAACAATTCACTTCGACAAAGAATTGTGCAACCAAATTATTAACATGCATAGGACAAGAACATAGAACACAACACTAGTGAAAATGAAAATGAAATTGATAAGTGGATGCATTCAAGCCACTTGGTGCAGTGCCCAACTGAAACTAACACTAGATAAATAAACCTTAATTAAACACCCTACAACGTGGAAGATAGTCATCTAAAATTATCATTTTTATTTCTCTCTTAAATTAACAAATATTCAAATTAATAACAATCAAAGTTACCCCTATTAGTTGAGGTCCACTTAAAAAACAATTTTGCAACCAAAATTTCAGGCAACATGCATTTTTCAAATGTATAATTAATGTAATTATGCAAAAAGATTCTCTATATTGCACAAAATTTATCCATGCACATAATCCAAAGGAATGACCAAAAACATATAACAAATTTTAAAAGAGTAAAGGATTATTTCTCTTACAAAATAAATCTTTTGTTTTGTTCACAAATAGGTGGACACTAGATAATGGAGGTAGGGGTTTGAACCATTAAAATTCCCGAAAAAAAAACTTTAAAACGAGTGAAAAAACATTGCAAACACATTAGTATATTAATCAAGTCAAAAAACATTGCAAACACATTAGTATATTCAAGACATCCAATTTAAAACATTTTTATAATGTAGGTTATATGCATGACTTATCATGAGTAATAACAAGAGATCAATATTATAAATATTATAAATCTAGATTAATCAGGATCATACACGAACTTGAACTCCATACACAACAAGTTATAAAAAGGTAATCTATTCTATATTTAATAATTATTTACAAGAAGAACTCATCAATTTATAGGATTGACTAAGCTAACAAGATATCAATACTCACTGTGCAATGTTTGTGATACAAATTTAATAATTATTTTATCACAAAGCTTGCTTTTCCATTCTTTTGTAACGCAACCACTGATGTCGAAACAATAGTCTCGTTGGGGCAATCAGTAATAACTTTATTACTTTTATAATAATATGTACACCTTATTACTTTTATAATGGTATTGTCTAAACTTTCTACTATAAAAAATTGGGTGATATCACAATTTCCTAAATGAGGGTGAAATTGCAATTTCATAAATCTGGATGAAATTTCAATTTCCTATTGTTTAAATTATATTTTTGAATACTCAAATTATACATAACTAACCACTGAAATCTTTAGATCCAACCATTTTTTATCGGATTTCTATCAAAATTACCAAGATAATATCCTAGGAAAAGAGCCAAAACGTAGAACATATAGCCTATACCTTTTATAATATTTCAAATATCACGCACATTTTTATAATATTTCAAATATAATGCATGTTTTTCCACGTCACAGTATACATGTCACGGGGCTGAGGAACCCGATTGAGTTGTAGAAGCTCAACATCCTTAGCTATGTGCGACACTGATGCCTTTTGTTTGATGGCAAGGCCAAACCGAAGTACTTGAGCCAGGCTACGCCTAACACTTAGTCTCATTTCCTTACTTAACTTATGTTTGCAAGTCTTATACTTAGTTATCTTCAACAACAGTAAAAGAATCATTCATACAAGTACAAAACGAAACTACTTGTGGGTGGCCAAACTGACCTAACACCCGAAATATGATATAAAACAAAAGTGTGTTGAGTTCAACTCGTGCCACGCAAAGAAAGTCCACAATGAGGAGATTTAGTTACAATAACTTGTTGCGAAAACTCCAACTCTTCCTCGTCGAGTTAACTAGTGCGCTCTCTTCCTCCGCAGTCACAGCTAGAAGACTTGTGTTAAACTCTCATCACCTTGCTTCATAGCTGAATAAATTTTGTCTTACCTTAGACCAACCAACCTGTGATTCCTATACTTAACCAAATCTCAGATTGCCTCCTTGAACCAAAATCCTTTGATCTAGAAAACATGCCTTGACCAAATGATCTCTTGCATCTTTCCTTCTTGCTTATATTCCTTCCTCTGAATGGCTTTCCTTGCTCGGTTATATAGGACACCCAAAAAGCATGCCCTCCCTCTTCTTCACAACGCAATTTCCACGTTTACGAAGCCAACGTGCGTTGTGGGAGTGTGTTTCCACCGAACGCACCCCTCCAACTCTGGCCAACTTCTCACTTTGTGAAACCAACTTTTCCATGGGTGCACACCCTTTCGACGTGCTTCACCCACACTATCTGACTTCTTTATTTTCGCATCACGGGCACCGAAGCCAATACTCCATCGCATCTTTGGTTCGTTTCTTGCTAGTGTTCGCAACACTCTTTCACACATCTGGCCAATTGGGCACTCTTGCTACCAACGCACCCGTCCATATAGCCATCTATCTTCGGTGAGGGCGCCCATGTACACAATGGGGCATCCAACTTCATTTTCCTTCGGTTATTTCAGTGGCGGAGCCCATGATCACCATGTGGCGCCCACTTGCTCGCATTTTTCAAGAAGTCTTCGCACACAACTACTTTTGCAATTCATGGGAATGCGAAGTCATCTTTGGCACAACAATGTGCCCAACGACTCCCACTTCGTCTATAAAGTGACCGAGAGTCGTCAAACTTGCTCGGTTTGTTCATCTCGTTGCATGGAAGGAGCATGCGCACTTAAGTCCACTACTAAGGTGTTACATTCTCCCCCACTCAAATTTTTTTTCGTCCTCAAAAATCCCAATGTACTTCATATGTTGTGATCCCAACCAACACTCATCTATATCGCAAATTGTCATCCGCATATGCATGCCATGTTTTGCATTGATCTGGGAAAAGCATCACCTTTAGCCTCAGTGTTACATGTCGTTGTTTCCTACTGCGATGAATACCAAGTTTTTTCCAAGTCTTGAACTTCTCACGACCTTCGTTGTATCCAGAACCAACCCAAGTCCATGTTTCTTCACATAGCTATATCCCCCACATCTTAGAGTAGTCAGGTGATCAGTCAAACCATTGTGTCTAATATGAAAGTATGCACTTTACACGTTCTCAATTTTTTCTTGTCCACAACTTGTGTCTCTCGGCCCAATCCTCAAGCTCCAGGAAAAGTTCCTCACCCTTGCCAAAATTTCACCAATTCTTCAACTTGGTTTTGCAACTTTTGTCCGCACCTTCACGCACTGACTTGTCTTTTTGCAATCAATCTAATCTGTATCTTCACTTCAAATTTTTCACTTCAATTTTTTTCTATGACACCTCTACACCAAGAAAACCAAGGTTGCACTGCCCACTTCATGGAGGTACTTCCAACCTCCAAGATCAACAGACTAAGTATTCCCAGAAGCCACCACCAAGTCTCTGAGAAAATAATGTTTCTGATCTATGTTTTGTCCGCAAGTACCTCAGGACCAATCTGACTTCCTTCGGTGAGAAGCCCAACTTCTCAAGTCATTTTGCACTAAGATCAAAATCGTATATCCCCATCGCATGTCTATAATAGTTCACGATCACTACAGGATATCGGTCTTCCATGCCCACTTCTTCCTCATCCTCCAAGTCTAGTTGAGTGGTGCCTCTGTGCATTCTTTTGTCTCAACACTTAGAGTATGTGGTGCAAGTGACTTGTGTGACCAAGTCTCCTCTACCTCATCATAAAACGTTTGGAAGCAAGGTGATTCAGGTTGCGTTTCCTATGTAGTGACTTCTACAAGTGTTGCGATGGATGACTTCATCTCATCCTCCCTAACTTTCTCTCGGTCATGCAATCTTCGCAACCGATCTATCTTCTTCACGATAGACTTCATTGAATTCTCCAATGTTGTCAACCTCTGTACACTTCGTTCCCTCTGTTTCATAACACCCAAAGAACACTTCGCTGAAGTTACTTCTTGTTGTTGCTTCATGTTATGGGGTTTTTCTGCACTTTTGCAGACGCCCTCAACCAACCTAATTTCAAAACTTCTAAGTTTCCATCCAAGCTTTCTCTTCGTCATCATGGGCACACTTGGCATTTTGGCTTCGTCCAAGAACACCATGTAACCCTCATGTGGTATAAGAACTGCTTTGGCATGCTTGAGAAATTCCTGCTCCAACATCATTGCATGATCATCCAACGAAGCCACCATCACATACCAAGTGCCAAACCAACTTCCAAATCTCAATGGTGCAAACCAAACTACCCCTGTCACCGACTTCATCTATGAGTTGACTACCTTGAATGTAGCCATACTTTCCTCAACCTTGCAATGGAGTGATGTCGCAGTTCATTCACTAATAAGACTGTGAGTTGATCCAGTTTCAATCAGCGCTGCCACCTTCACCCCACTCATTGTCACATCCACAAAACAAAGTCTTCCATCCTTGTCTTGCGATCGATGTCCATGGTTTTGCGTCTTGAACTCATCTAACTGCTTCGTCAATTCCGCAACCTCTTCTATCATTGCCTTTGTCGGTTTTGGCAGTGATTGGTTTACTTCACCCAAGACTGCAAGCTTCTGCATCACAATCTGCTCTTGGTTTTCGACCATCCATTCTAATGTCTCCTTCAAAGGACAATTTCGTGTGAAATGGTTAAGATTTCATAAGAAACAATGAATTGGCTTACATTTGTGGTCAACTAATTAGGACTGCTTCTTTGCCTTGACTCTGCATCTGTCATGGGCATCCCCCTTAATGAGTGACTCCACCCTTGTTGAGTTCATCCTTCCAATTGCTTCCTTTTCCTCTTCGCTACATGATTCTTCTTGTTCGCCAGCTTGTTTTACTTCTGGGCAATACCCTGCGAAATGGTGACTTGAACCTTCTTCGCAAGTGATGGAATTGATTCCTTCAAACAAACTCTATTATTTTGCGATGTCAACGACAGTGGTTGTGGCTTCCCTTTCCTCAGGCAAGCTTGTCAACAAGACTTGGCAACCTTCATCCGCAAAGAGAGGTTTATTTCCTTCATACCATGCATCCCATATTGTGGTGAAGGATCTCATCGTTTCTAAGCTTTTGTTGGTTGCTTTCATCAACCTCCACGTTTCTTTGTCAAATCTTGGCATCTTTTCGTCATCATTCATCGTTCCCATCATTTGTTCTTCACTGTTTTTGCAACTGTATGCCTTTTGCGGTTGTTGCTGCAATTTTGCGTTCGTGCACCCTTCCGTCACTGCAGAACTGCTTTTGCAACCATCCATTCTAACAACAAGTGTGCCCCCTCCTTCACAATTGTTCTGACTCCATTAGCAAGGATGGGTCGAGTTTTCTTTGATACCATATGTCACGTGAGTGATGATGGTGAAGAGATTCACTGAACTATCTCCAATCAAATCAGTTATGATACCATCTGTCACAGGGCTGGGGATCCCAGTTGAGTTGCAGAAGTTCAACATCCTGAGCTCCGTGCGACACCGACGCCTTTTGTTCCATGGCAAGGCCAACCAAAGTACTTGACCCAGGCTAGACTTAACACTTAGTCTCATTTCCTTACTTAACTTATGTTTCCAAGTCATATACTTAGTTATCTTCAACAACAATAGAAGAAACATTCATACAAGTACAAAATGAAACTACTTGTGGGCCATGGAGTAATTATCAGTGCAGTGTTCTCTGTGGAAAGTCCCATAGGGTGGCAGGTTTTGTGGAGTATGTCCATTCTTTCTTGCCTTCTCTCTGGATCAATCATTGTCTCCCTCGTCCTCATATTCTTCGAAAACTTCAGTCGTATGAGACGCGGACGAGAACTTCACAATTCAGTAGTTGGCAGCTGGAGTTGGGTTGCGCGGAAAGCTGCAATTGTTGTGATGTTAATGGCGTTGTCAATATGCCTCTTGTTCTCCTGCACTACTCTGCTCTTCTCCCGCGTCCCCTAAACCTTGCTTCTCCCCCTCAGAACTTCAATGGAACTTGCAGTTACTATTTAGTTGTGAGTGTGCTTTATGTGAATGTAATGCAAGTTTCCGAAAAAATGTGAATGTAATGGCTATGGCAGGTTTGCTTTCGTTAAATTACAAATATTGATTTTAGTTGCATAAATGTGACTGATAAACGCCGATAGGCAATTTAGATATATACAAGACTTTCCAGAATGCCAGCATTTTTATCTGTTAAATTTGTTTATAAGTAATACAAACCCTAACCTTAATATATAAAGTTAAAGTTTTCAAATTAATTCAGTTAATATATACTCGTAATTAAAGTTAGTTAATTCAGTTAATATATATTCGTAATTAAAGTTTTCATAAAATGTACTTTGTTAAAGTTTTCATAAAATGTACTTTGTTAAAGTTTTCAAATTAATTCTCTTAATATATATTGGTCTTTGTAATTCTATCAGCCAAATAATAAAATGTCGTGTCTGGCCCTGGCCCTCCATTTATGGAACCACACGGCTGATTCTGAAATAAACGGCAACTGCTGATTCTGAAATAAACAGCTGATTATGAAA
>ML780242.1:381532-419964 GCA_009831015.1 Picea engelmannii
AAATATAGTATGCCAAGACAATGATAACCCCAACCCTGACGGTAATCTTAAGGTGAAAACATTAAAATTACTGTTGCTTTAAGTTAATTTAACATAGCTTTCATGGAATGGAAACAAAGACTTGCTTGCAGCGCATTTACGATATTATCAACCATTAAAGGGACAAAGGTTTGGACTTTTTCAATAGGTGGTTATTTGACGTGCTTATTACACTTATTACCATGGTATCTTCGTTGGTATCTGCATACATTCCATCTTGGAGCTTCCTCAATTCGATACCAGAGATAAACGGATCATGAGTCTCAGAGGTTCTCACCAAGCAAATGTACTTTGCTGTGCCATTAGTAACCAATATATATTCGTAATTAAATGGATCTTCATTTTCAGCACTTACGATTTGCACAAACAACATATCCACTGTTTCAATAGAAAAAGCGAAGTTAATTGGCCATTGTTGGTATCCACTGAAATTTCCAACGGCAAACCATAATCTTAAGAGGTAACGCACATTCTCGGGTACACAGACAACTCATAGCAATACTTGTTAAGAGGCTTTGGGAAAAAACGTAGAGTGTGCAAGTAAGAGCCAAAGGCTAGTTCACTGGCGTCCCCTATGTCTGCTGACTCACCTACGTCTATATAATCAGCATCAGTTACCCATGTTATATTGTTTTCCGCTGTGTGATTTGTTTTTCCTCCACAACTGATACTCAGAAATCCTGCACACCACAAAAAAAAAAATTAATAAAACAATATCTTGTCAACGAAATATGAGAACCTGATAAAACATGATATCAAATGAAGATTGTAAAACAAGATTTGGTTCTAAAAAGTAGAAGAAACTGAAATACTGAAGCACTCGATCTCAAGATAGACCACTTATTTATACACACATCAAACAATAGGTTGAGTGCTCTATTCAATCAATGTAATAGAGTAAATATAAATACACGAGTCAGAGACACATGGAAAAGGGGTAAGCATGCCTATCTAGGCCTTATAGCAATATGTCATTTACATATTACATATATACAGGTACATACATCACATACTCCACTGATGGAGATGCTAGTTACAAACTCAAACTTCAAGGACCTTTACATAGCACATAACATCATAGACTTGCTACAACTACAAAGTGTGATTACAATATGGTCAACACACCTCAAAAAATTTACTTTGTTTTACTTTATTTTTCCATCATTGTCCAATCTTTGTTATTGTCATAAGGACTGTCAACAATTTCAAAGAACTCTCTCTTTTGCCACAATACTTCCATAGTCCCCACCTCCCTTTGAATCAAAGTCAAAAGAACTCTATGATGTAACATCTCTATCCTTTTCCTTCCTGCTACAATCTCACACATTTTCACTCTCCCTACATGTGTAAATAATTTTTCCAGTAACTTATAGTAATTGATGCACCCACTCTTTGTTGACACATGTCCTTGTCCTTCCCTGTCCAGTCTCCTAACATCACCCAGAGTGCACATCCAATTCCGAGTGTTCATGACTCCATAAATGGTTATGCAACCTCCCCTTTTAGGGAAATACCCATGCTCAACCAGGATTGAATGGTTAGTTCAACCTATATGCCCAAGCACAAAGATGCACTTTCACAGTTAAGATGAATTTATCTACTCGTCACTGAGAACAAACCTACCATCTTTGACATGTCACAACTTGAGTCATCTAACTCTCATTTCGAACACCTTGAACTATCAAAAAACAAAATAATTGTCCATGCTTCTTCAGCTATAGGACTATTATCTTGAAAACATACCAGCTAGAAACTAAACGTACCACTAATACCTTAGATTGACTAGGAACCTGTTGTACCCGAGGGCCTAACACCAATATAACCATAAATAGTGAGCAAATGACCATCCTATGGACATACTTCAATCTACCAAAACACCTAGGTACCCAACCAAAGTGTTTGTCAGTTCTCTAAGAAAATAGTTCGGATACGGGATGTATCGATACAAATATTAGATTCTCTACACTTACCAATTTGAGGACTTATAGTGTAACATTTATCAAACAATATTTCATCACAGAACAACTGGAAGGAACAAACATGTAGCTATCACTTCCTTTTAGCCACAACTCTCTTTTGATTTTCATTACATCAAACAACCATGTAGGATTTCAAAATAAACTTCACTGCCATATTGAGGTAGTGAGTCTCAATATGTATGCTTAACTTTAATAAATCTAAGAATATAAAGACAAAATATCACCACTACCATGTCTTCCAATGCTCAACTCGGACGCACCAAGAAAACAATCAAATTAGACATATCAAGTTATTCTCATGCCATTGGTAATGCAACCAACAACTGCCACACACTCTGACAACATATCTCTGCAGATCCCCACTATCTGTGACACACACAAAGGCTCATCATCCAAAGTAGTTGATCCGTAAATGGCATGATTATTTCCCAATCACCTCCTCAACACATGTTAATTTTTTTTCTCTGTATCTCTTCTATTCACTATGTGTCTTACTCATGCTAAATGTTCATGAAATATGAGGGCGTTAAAGAATAAATACCCAATGTTACTCAAGGAAGAACAAATCCTGTCTATTTTCCAAGATGGCCACCATCCACTCAGCTGGTGGAAGCGTACTTATGTTCTTTGAAGCCTTTTGTGCCTTTTCCTACACATCCCTTAGTCTAGCTTCTACAACCTTCATCTATGGATCCTCCATCAGATTTGTCCAAATCTACGCGCTTTCCTCACATAACTTCACACACTCCTCATCTAGACTCTTAATACTTGATACTGAGGTCATAACGATTCTTTCTCTTTGTGCCTTTTCCTCTATTGGTGTCCCTAGTGTGGTGCATGATTCCAAGTCTTTGATCCTGGTGCAGAAGCCTTTAATGACTTCCCTGATTTTTTAGACTTGTTCTTCAAGTGTGGCTTCTACCACCATTGATATTTTTGGAATATCCTTATAGAGTTTCTGGATGGCCAATTGTATTTTCTCTGCTTGTTTCTCATCCTTGTCCTTCTCCTTTAATAATATTTCAGCCTTTTATTCAGCCTTTCTCTTCTCCTTTAGTATCCTTTCATCATTTTCATCAACCACACTCTTCTCCTATAAAGCAGTTGTATAATCTTGTTGCAACTTCATCTTCTCTGTCATTACCTTCTCCAATTAGCTTGATACTGACTCTGCGTGGAACCATATTTCTTGTGCAATATCGATGTGCAAGCCTTGTAGTACTGTTGTGGGTATCTACAAAATGACTATGTCCAGGTGACTTAATTTTTGTACCTGCTCCTGCATCTCGGGCATAGGGAACTAAATTACATCTAGTGATATATTCAACACTCTGCACCCTATTTCCATATTTGAAAAGTAAGAAGAAGTGGCCCCTACTTCCCCAGTTGGGCTTGTTCATGTTCCTTCACCGGACCTTCACTCTAGTGCTATCCTTGTTGCTTCCAAAAGTTGTTGCAACGTTGTTAATTGTTCTTGCACCTGCTAGTGTATTCCTTGTTTTTGCAATGCTTTCTCAACTGCTTCATCTGTGATGTCCCTCACTTGATAGTAGATTCTATCGATGTCATCATCTGTCAGAGTATAGACATTCGATACTTTGCAGGCTTTCATCTTCTTGTGCGCAAATGTTGTTGGTCCCTTACCCTTGTCTTTCCTTTTTCTTCCTTCTTATGGGATTGTTTGATGTGCGTCTTCTGTGTATTTTCCCTGTTCATTTCCCTATATATTACCCTGTCCATTGCCATATTCTTCTACGTCGTTGTCAGGGTGCTCCATCTCTATTCCGTTTGCAGGAACCTTCCAATATGGATCCCAATCCTGCATGATTAGGTGGATGTCTTCTTTGGTGATCTTGTACTTTCTATGGGCCCATTCCTCTCTTGGGCCCTTCTTTTCTTCTATCTAGATATGGTGTTGGTCTTCTTGGAACCACTAAATTGGGGTGTACACCTCTACCAATTGTGGTGAAATGAGTGGTTTTTCCTTGATGCACTTATGAATCCTTTCATAGTATAGGAAGAACTCCACATTACTGTCAATCTATCTTTTTTTGCTAGTCGTGTACCAAAAGTTTTGATACTTAGCTTCCAAGCACGGTGTTTGACTTATGGTCTGACCTTAGTTCTACCTTAGTTATCCAACAAAACCCTTATCACCATTAGCCCTTCTGGTAAACCAGAAGGCTACACCGTACACAGAGTGCACAATGCATTCTCACACGAGATGGTTTATGGGGGACTGTAGGATGCATGTGTCTGCAATCATGAAAGGGATTGGGGAATGTTCTTTATTACTTATTAATTCTACTTCAGCATGCATTATATTATAATATTCATAATATTCATTCATTCATTCATTCATAACATTTATTCTGCATATCTATTTTTGTGTACACTGTAAATAAATACATTTATTCATCTATCTAACCATTCAATCATAACTGTAGAAAGAGTAAAACATTCAGACGCATTGGACACAAGGTTTTACCATGGTTCACCCCCCTGGGGCTACGACCACAAAGATATTTTTCTTATTTTCTTATTCATCAAAAGGCGTTACGCTCATTACATCATGATATAGAGTAGTGAGGTGGACCATGATCGCACAAAGCTCCACAGCATGCACCTTGACCCTCAACTACTTTGACTTCATCCAATCTCTACAACTCTCAAAACAGACTTCGACTCACAAAGACTCCATAATAGGATCTCCAAAATAGACTTTTCGCACTTACACTCTAACAATTGGATGATCGATCGATAGATACACACATGCTTGTATGCCTGCCTCAATCTATTTTCTATCTCTTCTATTTATATTGCAAATTTGGGTTAGAAAACCTTGCCTCAATGGAATGTATGCAAATACCATGTATTCAAGGAGGCTTGGTGCTTATTACACTTATTACCATGCAGATTTATGATCTTATCAACGATCTTATGCATCCTTGTAATCATTTCCATCGATCTCTCTCAACAATGATAAAAATAAACTCAAGTTCATGAGCCATAAATATATTAATTTTTTATTTATAATATTGGTTATTTGACTTAAAAACCTTAAAACTAGTAAAATGGGAAAAGATAAAAAATAAAAAATGAGCCATACCATTTCCATGCTATTCCTTGAAAAGATAAAAAATGATATTAACCAAGTTCAAACAAGTCAATGGGAAGTCCCAAACACCACAAATCAACAAGGAAACTATAGTTGTTATAAAACTTGTTGGAGGATCTTCGGGATTAGGGTTTTGCTCAATGAGGCATAGTGAAAGTTTCGAACAAGAGGTCGATTTTCAAGAACACAATATCGAGTAATTGTGGGTAGCGTGGTCACGTGGGCCTTGGCCAAACATAATTGCAGGAGCTTACGAAACTTTGTTATGCTGCTTAGTTTGGATTGTGTGCCCCTGTACCAAATTGGAAACATGTCCTTGAATGGCTTGAGGAAGCGAGTTGCAACTCACTATAAAACTCAAATCAAGACTAATATGGATGAACTGTCGGTTGCATTGGATCCAGGGCATTTGGTTTCAGCTAGTGGGGCCCCTGTATTGTCATTTCGTTAACCGAAAAAAAGTTTGTTGGAGGATCTCCAACACTTAGGTTTTGTCAATGAGGCATAGTGCAATTTCTGAACTAGAGGTCAATTTTTAAGAACACTGTGTTGAGATATTGTGGGTAGCATGGTCATAATGTGGGCCTTAGTCAAAGAAACTTGTGGGAGCTTACGAAACTTCTTTATTCTACTCGGTTTGGATTTTATTCCCCTGTACCAAATTGGTGACATGTCTCTGAATGGCTTGAGGAGGTGAGTTGCAACTCGTGATAAAACTCAAATTTAGACTCAGATGGAGGAACCGTCAGTTGCATTGGATCCATATCACTGGGTTTCATCTAGTGGGTCTCCTCTATCGTCATTTCATTGACCAAAAAACCATTTTTTGGAGGATCTTTGGCACTAAGGATTTTCTCAATGCTTACTACATATGTTTGACTATTTAACAACCATAAAATGAAGCCAAAATTTCAATAATTCATAAATCTGAAATATTTGTTCAATTATTCATTTTGTATACCTATGTCCATTCAAGGAAATTCATGGCATGGAAAGGCAAGGCATGGCATGGAAAGTGAAGGAAATGCAAGGCATGCAATGGCATGGAATGGCAAGGAAAGGCATGGCACAACAAGTAAAGGCAACACAAGGCATGGAACGGAAAGTTAAGGCAATGCAAGGAAAGGTAAGGCATGAAATGGCATGCCAATGAATGAAATGGCATGCCATGACAAGTGAAGGCAATTCAAGGCATGGCATTAGAAGACAAGGCATGGCATGACAAGTGAAGGCAAGAAGAGGCATGGCATGGAAAGGCAAGACATGGCATGGAAAGTGAAGTAGATGCAAGGCATGGAAAAGAATAGCATGGCAAGGAAAGGCATGGCATGGCAAGGCAAGGCCTGTAATGGCACGACATGGCATGGCAAGTGAAGGCATGGCATGGCATGGAAAGTGAAGGAAATGAAAGACATGGCATGGCATGGTATGGAAAGTGAAGGAAAGAAAAGACATGGCATGGAAAGGAAAGGCATGAAATGGAAATGAAAGGTATGACATGTCATGGCATGGTAAGGCAAGGAAATGCAAGGCATGGCATCACAAGGCAAGGCAAGGCATAGAAATACAAGAATACCATAATAACCATAAAATGAAGCCAAAATTTCCTTGTAATCATTTCCATCGATCTCTCTCAACAATGATAAAAATAAACTCAAGTTCATGAGCCATAAATATATTCATTTTTTATATATAGTATTGGTTATTTGACTTAAAGACCCTAAAATTAGTAAAATTTAACAAAACATTTAATTAATAGTATACACTAAAAAAAAATTGAGGAAACAAATGTGACTTATCTAACTGGTGTTGGAAACCACACTAAAGGCAAGAAATATCTCACATATGGGTAGTGCATGAAGCTCCAAAATTCAATATTTCAATTTGCATGTTTAAAAAATTCACATAACTATGATCATCATAAACATATAACAATAAAAATAATATCCCCCAACGCATAAATAGGTCCAAATTTATACATGGAAAATCTTTATATCATTCTAAGTAAACCCAACAAATAAGAAGAAATGAATAACTAAGATAAGTAAAAATCAAACTTATAACCTTCTAAGGCCAAAATATAGGTTGTTTCATTTACAAATCCCTAGAACACCACTATGGTCTAAAATAGACTAATCCCTCCTTACATGTCTTGTCATGTAACTTCCCCTTTTAACCTATGCAACAATAAATATAACTTTCCATAACATTATGCAAGGAAAAAGTCAAATCAAAATGTGGATTGCACTAAAAGAAGAATAACAAAAAAAAAACCATTCTCATTCCAAGATTTTTTTTTTCTAGGGACATATGACTTAACTTTATATCACAAAGTTCATTTCCATCCAATGAAGTTTTTATGACATTTTTAGTCTAGGTGAAAAAGTTTGCATGCCTTTCCATGCCATCTCATGCTATTTCATGTCGTGTTTTGTCTTTCCAAGTCATGCCATGTCATGCCTTGCCATGTTTTTCCATTCCATGCCATGCCATTGCATGTATTTCCTTTCCATGCCATGTCCTACCTTGCCATGCCATGCATTACCTTTCCATGCTTTGACATGGATTGTCATGCCATGCCATTCCTTGCCTTGCCATGCCATGCCATTCCTTTCCTTTCCATGTCATGACATGCCTTGCCTTGCCATGTCATTCCTTTCCATGCCTTCTCTTCCTTGCCTTTCCTTTCCATGACATGCCTTTACAAGCCATGCCATGCCTTACCTTTCCATGTCATGCCATGTCATGCCTTGTATTGTCATTCCATGTCATGTCTTACCTTTCCATGCCATGCCATGCCATGCGTTGTCGTGCCTTGTCTTGTCTTTCCATGACATGCCTTGCCAAGCCATGCCATGACATTCCTTGCCTTTCCATGCCATACCATACCTTATCATGTTATGCCTTGCCTTTCCATGCCTGCATGCCATGCCTTGCCTTGCCATGGAATGCCATGCCATGCCTTGACATTCCATGCCTTGCCTTGCCTTGCAATGTCATGCCATGACTTTCCTTTCCATGTCATGCTTTGCCATGCCTTGCCTTGGCTTGCCTTGTCATGACATGCCTTACCTTGCCATGGCTTGCCTTGCCATGCCATGCCTTTCCTTGCCATGACATGCCTTTTCAAGATATACCATTATATTTCATTTCCATGCCATGCCATTACATGCCTTGCCATGCATTTCCTTGCCATTCCATGCCATGCCATTCTTTTCCATGTCATGCCTTTCCTTTCCATGCCTTGCCATGCCATGCCATAGTATGCCTTTTCCTGCCCTGCATTGACATGGCATGCCATGCCATTCCATCCCATCTGATTCCTTGCCAAGCCATGCCATGACATGCTTTTAATTTCCATGACATGCCTTTCCTTACCATGATATGCCTTGCAAAGCCATGCCATGTCATGCCATTTCCATGCCATACCATTTCACGGCCATTCCTTGAAAAGATAAAAAATGATATTATCCAAATTCAAACAAGTCAATGGGAAGTCCCAAACACAACAAATCAACAAGGAAACTATAGTTGTTATAAAACTTGTTGGAGGATCTTCGGGACTAGGATTTTGCTCAATGAGGCATAGTGCAATTTTTGAACAAGAGGTCGATTTTCAAGAACATGGTATCAAGTAATTGTGGATAGCGTGGTCATGTGGGCCTTGGCCAAACAAAATTGCAGGAGCTTACGAAACTTCGTTATGCTACATAGTTTGGATTTTGTGCCCCTGTACCAAATTGGCAACATGTTCTTGAATGGATTGAGGAGGCGAGTTGAAACTTACGATAAAACTCAAACCGAGACTCAAATGGATGAAACTTCAGTTGCATTGGATCCATAGCATCGGGTTTCATCTAGTGGGGCCCCTCTATTGTCATTTTGTTAACCATAAAACCATTTGTTGGAGGATCTCCAACACTAAGTTTTTGCCAATGAGGCATAGTGAAATTTCTGAATTAGAGGTCGATTTTTAAGAACATCGTGTCGAGAGATTGTGGGTAGCATGGTCATGTGGGCCTTGGCCAAAAATACTTGTGGGAGTTTATGAGAATTATTTATGCTTCTCGGTTTGGATTTTAATCCCCTAGACCAAATTGGCGACATGTCCCTGAATGGCTTGAGGAGGTGAATTGCAACTTGCGATAAAACTCAAATCGAGACTCAGATGGAGGAACCGTCAGTTGCATTGGATCCATATCACTGGGTTTCATCTAGTGGGGCCCCTCTATTGTCATTTCATTGATCAAAAAATTGTTTGTTGGAGGATCTCTGGCACTAAGGTTTTTCTCAATGCTTATTACATATGTTTGACAATTTAACAACCATAAAATGAAGCCAAAATTTCAATAATTCATAAATCTGAAATATTTGTTCAATTATTCCTTTTTGCATACCTATGGCCATTCAAGGAAATTCATGGCATGGAAAGGCAAGGCATGTCATGTAAAGTGAAGGAAATGCAAGGCATGGCATGACATGGAATGGAAAGGAAAGGCATGGCATGGAAAGTAAAGGCAAGACAAAGCATGGAATGGAAAGTGAAGGCAATGCAAGGAAAGGTAAGTCATGGCATGGCATAGCAAGGAATGGCATGGCATGACATGCCAAGTGAAGATAAGGCAAGGCATGGCATGGCAAGTGAATGCAAGGAAAGGCATGGCATGGAAAGTGAAGGAAATGCAAGGCATGGAAAGGCATGGCATGGCAAGGCTAGGCATGGAATAGAAAGACAAGGCATGTCATGGCACGACATGGAATGAAAAGTGATGACATGGCATGGCATGCCATGGAAAGTGAAGGAAATGAAATACATGGCATGGCATGGTATGGAAAGTGAAGGAAAGAAAAGACATAACATGGCAAGGAAAGACATGAAATGGAAAGGAAAGGCACGACATGTCATGAAATGGTAGGGCAAGACAATGCAAGGAATAGCATCACAAGGCAAGGCAAGGCATGGAAATACAAGAATACCATAACAAACATAAAATGAAGCCAATTTTTCAATAATTTATAAATCTGAAATATATGTTCAATTATTCATTTTACATACCTATGGTCATTCAAGTGGACCATCGTAATCACTTCTAATATTGATGGTCTTCATTAACTTCTCATGCTTAGAGTAAGACAATAAGTACCGTACCTTTGATGAGTTCTTACTTGGCATTGTTTGTAGTTGGAGGTTTATATCAACAAACAAGTTTTTAAAGTGGTATATGACTTTACCTAGTCTATAATCTTGAAATACATAACTACATTTCTTCTATGTTCTTTCATCCTATGTCAGATATTCTCCTTTAATAACCATTGACCCAATCAAAATTCAATGCCTTTGGAGTTTGTTACTGATCGCATGAGGGTATTCTTTCCATATAAGCAACGTGTCATCGAATAATCAGTGCCCCATTCATTGCCTCTTGGGGAAACCACTACATATATGGGCCCTTCAAAAAAAGGAGTGCTAACACGTGAGTCCACTAAATGACCAAAAGATAAAACATTGATGCTAGTTATTTAAAATTTAATAGAAGGTTTCAATGAACCTGGTAGTACGAGATCTGAGACATGATCATAATCTCCTGAAATACTAGATTGGTCCTCCTCCAACTAGGATAATTCCATAGTTATACACTGACCAATGGGGAGTGATACACGATCCCATCTATCATCCTGGTCTATCGATTCAGAATCATCCCATTCATTACTACTACATAGACCACAAAATCAAGAGAGTTTTCACATCCATATTTCAACTATTTCATTGTCTGATGTTCTAACTGAATGGAATCGATGAGTTCCCTGGATTTTTCTGCATTCATACCACTGTGATCGATATACATCAACTACCTCCCAAAAATATCTATGTACATGCCATTTCCTCTGTGATTGATCTTCACGGGTTCATGTTCCCTCTCCCATTACTAAAGAACACCATTCAACAATGTATTTCACATATCGAATGAGGGTAGTTGTGAAATTCATTTTTTGCCTACATAACGCCCTTTTTATACATTCACCTTCTCCATAATGGTCCCCTTTCCTATCCCTGGAATCAAAATAGTTNGGGGGAGGGAGAGAGGGAGGAATGAGAGAAATATATGGAGGGAGAGAAAGAGGGAGAGAGTCTAATACGGGGGATATAGAGAGGGAATGGATGTGAGAGTGTGAGGCATGGAGAGGTAAGGTATAGGTCTAGGTCATGGTCTAAGTGTAGGTATAGGTCTAGGTCTTGGCATGCCTTTCCAGGTCTAGGTCAAGGGAATTTATTGCCTTAACATGCATTTCCTTGCAATGTACCACTCTTGTTAGTGTGTGAGAGTGTGGGAGAGAGAGAGAGGAAGACAAAGAGGCGAGGTAGAGAGTGAGTGTGTTAGAGTGTGGGAGGGAGAGAGAGCAAGACATAGAGGGGGGGTAGAAAGTGTGTGTGCAAGAGTGTGGGAGGGAGAGAGAGGAAGACAAAGAAGGGAGGTAGAGAGTGAGTGTGTTAGAGTGTGGGAGAGGGATAAACAAAGAGGGGAGTTAGAGAGTTAGTGTCTTAGAGTGTGGGAGTGAGAGAGATGAAGACATAGAAGGGGGATAGAAAGTGTGTGTGAGAGAGTGTGGGAGGGAGAGAGAGGTAGACAAAGAGGGGAGGTAGAGAGTGAGTGTGGGAGGGAGAGAGGAAGACATAGAGGATCATAGAAAGTGTGTGTGCAAGAGTGTGGAAGGGATAGAGAGGAAGACAAAGAGGGGAGGTAGAGAGTGAGTGTGTTAGAGTGTGGGAGGGAGAGATAGGAAGACATAGAGGGGGGATAGAAAGTGTGTGTGTGAGAGTGTGGGAGGGAGTGAGAGCAAGGCATAGAAGGGAAGTAGAGAGAGTGTGTGAGAGTGTGAGAGGGAGAGAGAGGAATATAGAGAGGTGGGTATAGAGAGAGGTAAATGTAGGAGAGAGGGATATTTGTAGGAGAGATAAAGGGGAGGTAGTGGGAGGGAGGGGGAGAGAGAGAGGGAGGAGGGTGTGAGAGGGGGAGAGAGAAATAAAAAGAGGAGGGGTAGAGAGAGTGTGTGATAGTGAGGGAGAGGGAGACATAGAGGGTTGTTAGAGGGAGGGGTATATGGAGGAAGGGAAGACCAAGAAAGAGGGAAAGAGGAGGGAAGGAGTGGGGAGAGAGAGGTGGAGGGAAGGAAGGGGGGAGAGAGAGGGAGGGGGAGGGAAAGAAAGGGAGGGATGAGGGAGATAAATAGATGGAGAGAGAGAGAGAGAGAGAGGGAGAGAGAGTTGAAGAGGGTGGATACATAGAGGGAGTGGATGCGAGAGTGTAAGGCATGGTGAGGCAAGGTATAGGTTTAGCTCTAGGTCATGGTCTAAGTCTAGGTCTAGTTCTAGGTCTAGGTCTAGGTCTTGACATGCCTTTCTAGGTATAGGTCAAGGGAATAAATTTATCTTACCATGCCTTAACTTGCAATGTACTACTCTTTCTAGTCTGTGAGAGTTTGGGAGGGAGAGAGAGGAAGAAAAATAGGGGAGCTAGACAGTGAGTGTGTTAGAGTGTGGGAGAGAGAGAGCGGGGTAGACAAAGAGGGGAGGTAGAAAGTGAGTGCGTTAGAGTGTGGGAGGGAGAGAAAGGAAGACATAGAGGGGGGATATAAAGTGTGTGTTGAGAGTGTGGGAGGGAGAGAGAGGTATACAAAGAGGGGAGGTAGAGAGTGAGTGTGTTAGAGTGTGGGAGGGAGATAGAGGAAGACATAGAGGGGGGAATAGAAAGTGTGTGTGCGAGAGTGTGGGAGGGAGAGAGAGGAAGACAAAGAGGTGAGGTAGAGAGTGAGTGTTTCAGAGTGTGGGAGGGAGAGAGAGGAAGACATAGAGGCGGGATAGAAATTGTGTGTGAGAGACTGTGAGAGGGAGTGAGAGCAAGGCATAGAGGGGCAGTAGAGAAAGTGTGTGAGATTGTGAGAGGGAGAGAGAGGAAGATAGAGAGGGGGTAGAGAGATAGTTAAATGTAGGAGAGAGGGGTAGATGTAGGAGATATATATGAGAGATAGTGGGAGGGATGGTGAGAGAGAGAGAGAAAGAGAGAGAGAGAGGGTGTGAGAGGGGGGGAGAGAAAGAGGGTAAATTCATGAAGGTGGGTAACACTTTCGTGACAATAAGATCTCCAAAATTTCGAAAGAAATTTTTTCGGCCGATCTAATAATTGTTTCGGCCGAAATTTCTATTTTTTAGGCTGAAATATGTTTCGGACGAACCTTTGAACGTCAAATCGAATGGTACCATGACGACGCCCTCAATTTTCATGTACAATTTTAGCTAGACGTATTTTTTTCATTCGGTAACATATTTTCGGTTGAAAGATATTTTGGCCAAAAAGATATTTCGACCGAAAGAATGTTTCCACCGAAATGATATTTCAGCTGAAACATTCTTTCGGCCGAAAATATATTTATATATTTACCGCACATCGTGACTATTATGGTTTTTCTTAGTTCTTGGCTAGTGAATGATAGTGTGAGTAACTGATTGTTAGTGTGAGTGTGTTGGCACAGTTGTGTTGGTGTGGTCATGTTTGGTGCGATCATGTTGGCACGCTTCGTAGTTTGATAGTTGGTTACAGGTGGGTGGACAGGCGGTCAGGTAGTCGGAGCCGCGGAGAGCGGGTCTTGGAGCTACAGGTAAGCTTAATTTCTATAAATTTAAATTTAAATAATTTAAGTTTAATTAAATTTAATTTCCATAAATTAATATGGTATTTTGACTGTGACTTGGTCACAGGGGGTCATCCCTGTGGCCAAGTCATGGGCACTCCCATGGCTTGGCCACAGGGTTGTCCCCTCGCGGCCAAGTCACAGTCCACGGGTTGCGACTTGGTCGCGTGGGTCCAACACTGTGGCCAAGTCGTGGGCACGCCAACGACTTGGCCATAGGTTTGGCCCTCCGCGGCCAAGTCACAGTCCAGGTGCTTTCTATTGCTATTGTCTTCTCGGTATATGAGATCTTATTGCAACATAGATACAAGATCCTTTTAATTGTTGTTCCATTTAGAATATTGATATTGCAGACTTTATTGGAATGCAAAATTGTATTAATGGATAGTTCATATTTCTGAAGTCTTTCTTCATTCTGAATAAGGATTATTGGAGAATGGAAAGTGACTTAGCCTCCTAAATACAAATTTAAAAATTTCCCATGAACCAAAGGTCAACATACCCATAAAAAAATTACAACAAAACAATATGATTTACAGTTTGTTTTCAATTTTAATATATGTGCATATGTTTTCAATTTTAATATCTATGCATATGTATAATATCTATACATATGTTTTAATATCTATGCATATTTTATAACATTGTAATATGTTATAAAATATTACAATGTAATATGTTATAACATATTACTATAACATATTACATTGTAATATATTATAACATATTACAGTGCAATATGTTATAACATATTACAATGCAATATGTTATAACATATTACTGTAATATGTTATGACATATTACATTGTAATATGTTATAACATATTGCATTGCAATATGTTATGACATATTACATTGTAATATGTTCTAAAGAATCTGCATTAATATAGCACTCAACAAATAGAAACAAACTTTGAAACATAGGTAGTATATTCACTGAAGTCATTCCCTCAACCTCCAAAATAGATACACCGAAATATGTAACAGTAAATTTGCATTGATAGAAAAACGGATAAAAGATGTCAATATTTCATGTCAAAGCCTCATTTACATAGCTAGAAGAAAGAACATTTTTAAATACATTTTACGGTTTACAGCTTGCTTTATACAAATTTACAGTTTGTTTTCAATTTTAATATTTGTGCATATGTATAATATCTATACATATGTTTTAATATCTATGCATATGTTATAATTTGGGTAATCTTTGTTTTCAATTTTAATATATGTGCATATGTTATAACATTGTAATATGTTATAACATATTACAATGTAATATGTTATAGTAATATGTTGTGACATATTACATTGTAATATGTTATGAATAATTTTCATTAATATAACACTCAACAAATAGAAACAAACTTTGAAACATAGGCAGTATATGCACTGAAGTCATTCCCTCAACCTCCAGAAAAGATACATTGAAATATGTAACAATCACTTTGCATTGATAGAAAAATTGATAAAATACGTCAATATTTCATGTCAAAACCTCATTTACAAAGCTAGAAGAAAGAACAGTTTTAAATACATTTTACATTTTACAGTTTGTTTTATACAAATTTACAGTTTGTTTTCAATTTTAATATTTGTTCATATGTATAATATATGTACATATGTTTTAATATCTATGCATATGTTATAATTCAGATAATATATGTTTTCAATTTTAATATCTGTGCATATGTTATAACATTGTAATATGTTATGACATATTACATTGTAATATGTTATGAAGAATCTGCATTAATATAGAACTCAACAAATAGAAACAAACTTTGAAACATAGCAATATATTCACTGTAGTCATTCCCTCAACCTCCAGAATAGATACACCAAAATATGTAACAATCTCTTTTCATTGATAGTCAAACTGATAAAAGACGTTATCAGGCCACAAAATCAAATTCGTTTTGAACTTAAGTTTTTTTCAATCAAACTCAATGAAAACTATGTTTAATGTGTAGAATATAAGTAACTTGTTACTTGTTCATCATACACATTTTTATTTCAATTTTCTAAATCTAAATGCACAAATTTAACAATTTAATATAATATCAACACTTTTGGAATCAAAATTCACAATTTCATAATTAAAATTGATAATTTTTAAGATGACTTAAATTTTTTTAATTAGGATGATAATCATACATGTATTACCTTGAATTTTTTAATTAGGATGTTAATCATACACTTTAAGATGTTTTCAAAGTTTTTCTAAGATATCAATAGTCCCTTATAATGACATGAAAATGGGTCCTAGTTTTGAAATGAAGTTATCCTCTTCATATGAAAAAACATTGAACAATCAAATTGCAAATAATGAACGCATTTATCCTATATGTAGTAAATTGGTTACTGCTTAAAGGATTTGTGTATACGATTTGGATAATTTGTAGGATTAAAGTATAATCATCCAAAGTATAGGTCAATTTAGGTTCCCTAGATACAATATAGGTTCTTCCTTGAAATTGTAAATAAAGTTTGGTAAACTTTATAATTCGTCAAAAATATAACTTTTATTAATTGAATGGACTATGAAAGTAAACTAAACGGGAAATGATTATAGAATCCTAGATATTCATAAATACGTGTACTTTCAATGCAAAATATTTAATTTTGAAATGTACATGTCACTTGTTTAAATAAATCATAATGGTATTCCATCTTCAATTATTAGTTCATGATCAGCTTTGGAAATTTTCCATTTTCTAACTTTTTTTTTTTATTATTGAACTTCTATTAACTTTATGCACACTGCACATACCAAATGACTATATTGACAACTTGTGACATATGAATGGTAGTGTTGAAAGTGAACATGAGTATCGGTTTGTTGGGTTTCTTAAAAAAAATATCCTTTCAATACAATGGATCCTCTTTCATATATAAAACCATTATCATCAAAATCTTCTAATAACCTGTTCTTTTGTTTTATGCATCGCATCAAATAATATTTCACATTTTCAATGTTGTCTACAGGTGCAACCATGACAAAGACATCTTCTGCAAATAATTGGATATATTGGACAACAAATAGTTTGTATTAGATTATCACACAAGTACATCTATAAGTTTTTTGAAAACATTTAAACATAAAATTACCTTCTCTAAGAAGATCATAAACTCTATCACCATCAACTGATGCTATAGTTTTATTTAATTACATATCCTTTGAGCTTGCAAGTGGAATTTTCCCTTTTATATTAAGTTCGGTATGTCTCCAAAATTTAACATATTCTGCATTTTTGTTTTCGCAAATATCTATGGATTATGTGTCCTCTATGCAAACTGAAGAAAAATCAGACTCATTTCTTCTATCAAATGAAAACACATTTTGATAGCACTTTGTTTTAACTGAATGCATTTTCTGTTTCCCATGTATTGTACCGGCTTCATATGGAATTGATATGTTCACATATTGGATTCCAACTGATCCAAATGGATATCGATGGCCACCCACCTTTTCCAACTGGCTCAAAACAGTTTTTTGACATTTTTGGCAATTTACTATTTTTAGCAGTTTTAACTTCCGGGGCCATTTTGAGGGCCTAAATGAAGTTTTTTCGGGATCGATCTCCTCAATGATAACCAAATGAATCATTGAGCCCCAAAAATTAATCTCCTCTGTGATACCTTTCAAAAAGTCTATCACACACCTAAAACGGAGATCGTATGCAAAAGTTATGACCCCGGGAAGTTGATGTACTAGCTTACCCAAATGGGGCCCACATGACTTTTGGCGCTTCATCTCCTAGGGTTAGGTTTTTGGATGTCTAGTGTTTTTTGCATTCTTTCTTATTGTAAAAAGGCCTTCAGAGCCTCATTGTAACCTTCTGCTGGTGAATGCGCACTGTCGTCACTTCTCTTCTCAGAGATAAGCCGCCACCATTCCAACAAGCTTGTTTCTGCTGCATTTTACAGTTTCAGCTTATTTCGTTATTGAATAGAAAACCAATTTTATTGTATTTCTGTTATTTTTTGTTAAGCACCTATTAATAATCTGTATTCATTTCGTTCTTCTCATAAAATCCGGATTAGTGGTATCAGAGTGGTCTGCTCCTTGTCATCTTAATGCATGTCCCCAACGAGGTCGGAGTACAAAGAGTTGGGTCTCGAGCTTGTTTCTCTTGAGGACAGAAGCTCTCACATGCCCAAGAGACCTCCCATGATAGGAGAAAATAAAGATGATGAGATAGGATATCCTTTCAAACTATTGATTGAGGAATCCCTCATGCAACATAGGAACAAGATGATGGATAGTTTCATGCAAATCCTTCGACGACTACCAACAGGCCACACATCTTCTTCGAACGGAGGTGTTTCCCCCTTCAAGGTACAAATAAACTTTGATATTCCTATATTTGAAGGTCATATAGACACAGATGTTGTAGACAAGTGGTTGAATCTACTAGAAGGTTATTTTTCTGTTCATAAATTTTCGAATAGAGAAAAGATTACTTTTGCACTCCTCAAAGTCATTCCCCATGTCAAAGACTGGTGGGAAAATTTCTGTGAGCAAAAGGAAACAAAGGAAACCTCATTATTTTCAGTCACGACCACCTGGGAATCGTTCAGGGATGCTATTAAGGAACAATACTACCCTGTTGGAAGTTATGACGACCTGCATACCAAATGGACCACACTGCGGCAAGAAAGAGACCAAGCAGTGCCAGATTTCACAAATATCTTCCATACCTTGCGCACCAAGTTGGGTATCAAAGATTCAGAGCGACATATAGTGCTCAAGTATCGCGGTTCTCTGCATAAATACATCTAGATGAAATGGAATTTTTAGACATCTCATCCTTGGGTGCGGCCTACCGATATGCTGTCAAAATCGAGCAGAAGCTCAAACAAAAGATGCGGTAATTTCAACCTGGGAACCCCTCACAACAAAATCCAGGAAAGGGTGGCCCTAGCCCACCGAACAAAGGATAGAGAAAACATGGACAGTATCAAGTCAACCAGTACAAGCCGCAAGCAAAGAAGGACACCGAAAAGACAAATAAAGATACTAGGAAGTGGTGCGACTTCCATAAGAGCCCTTGGAATAACATTGCTGACTGCCACTCAAAGCAGTCGCTGGTGGCCAAAGTGAAAGCCTCTGAATCAGATGCAGATTCTGACTCTGAGATAGAACCAGAAAGGGGAAGATGGATCATTGACGTGGAACCCAGTGCCACTGTTGCTACCACCAAGATCCATCCTAGTGAACAAGATGAGCCAGAAGAAAGAGAGCACCTCTTACATTCATAGATGTGGGTAAAAGGCACCCCGCTGCACTTCATCGTTGATAGCGGTAGCAAGAAAAACCTCATCTCAGCAGAGGTCATCAAGCGGCTGGCCCTGCGAACAATGCCACACCCACAACCCTACACCATTGGATGGCTCCGCCAAGGAAGCGATCTCCACATCAGCCAATAGTGTCAATTTTTGTATGACATCAAGCCCTTCAAAGATGAGGTATTGTGTGATGTTGCTCCTCTCGAAGTTTGTGAGGTTCTTTTGGGCCAACCCTATTTAGACAATTCTGTTTTAGACAATTCCACATGATGTGTATATGCATAACAATACTCAGGTTCACGGAAGTCTTGGAAAAACTGACACCAATCCACTTCAGCAGCATGTTGCCTAGGAGTAGGAGTAGGAGAGAAAGGAGGTCCTGTCCTCGGAACGACAAAAAACTGCATGTCATTCACCTTTCGATTAAGAGAAAGTATTTGGTTGTTCATGTTCATTAACAACTTGAGTGCTTCCGAACTTTTCCATTCTTCAATACTTAAAGTTTTGGCAGGTGGAGGTTCATACCGAGGACCCTCATTTCGAGGTAGATCATTCCTAGGTCTCCTGTCAAAACGAGGTTGTGCTAAAGGTGAAGGAATCATACCGGATTCCTCCATGTTTCTTTCAATTTCCAGGGCGCTAGTCTTGGCCGCATCTAAAGCTTGCGTTGAATTATCTTTTAATATGTATTTTACATTCAGATTCATGGTAGTCATGTAATAATGGAACAAATTGTTCCCATATGGTTGCGAAGCAGTTGGGATCCTATTCAAGGTCGAGGTAAAGCGTTGATTAAAATTTCGTATTTGCTCACCCTCATGGATGGAGATGGTCATGAAATCCCTGAGAAGGGAAGCCACATCATCCGCCCCTTGGAAATGTTTCATGAATTCTTGGATCATAGTGTCCCAATCTGGGATACTATCATTAGGAAGAAAGCGATACCATCTCGCTGCTTAACCTTCGAAGGTTCTCACAAAAATTCTAATGATGACATCGGGAATTGTTATGTCCATAAGCGCTAAAGCATCATAGAAGTTTTGTATATGCTCTTCAACACTCAAAGTACCAGTGCCACTAAACTTGGGAAGTCTATTTGGGGCATCCACGGGCATGTCATGAAGAGGTCTGGCCAACCTCAAAGGAGTGTCAAGTTTCCATGGCATTTCCATCGGGACAACTATGGGCTGAACAACAACAGTTGTTGAAATGATGGGAGAAACAACTTGAGGATTAGTAACTATTGTTGGATTAAATAATGTTTTCTTTAGTAAGGGGCTTTGAATAGGAGAAGAGGAAGAGGGTGACTCAGTTCGCACTGCAGAGGTGATAAGCTTCCCTGGTTTCCTAGGTGTATGTGTCTCACTACTTGTTTTCTTTCGCAAACTTTGACTTCTTGTAACCATGGGGGACACTGTTTCCCTAGTCTTAGGATACTTGCACCTTGCCAACTTGCAAGGGGCCAAGTAAGTACTTTGAGTACAAGGGGTTTATCACGGATGAACCTACTCTTTCTGACATGATGTAAAATAACCCAACTAAAAATGAAGCTTTGTTTTTTTGTTCTTCTAGAAGTGGAAGGTAAGGTATGACAAACTTATAACTTATCATGTGGGTTCAAGCAAGTGATATCAAAGACTGACCAGGTAAAAGGAAAGGAAATCTCAATGGCATTTATAACTCCCAGGTGTAATGGAAATTACAAGGAAACTAAACTAGAACGAGTACCAAAGAAAATTCCAAAGGGTGACTGAAAGATTTTGCCCAAAGTTTGTCAACAAGTAGGAAAAGACCACAAAGAATTTGGGTGCAATGTTTAGTGCAAGCTTGGGATACAAGAAAATTTAAATAGGTTTGCAAGTTCCCCAATGGAGTCGCCAGAAAAGGGCGGGTGTTATAAGCAAAATATGTCCGTAGGGACAGATATGACCTATCCGGCTGTGAAGTTGGTTACAGCCCCTTTGGTAGCTCGACATTAGGCAGAGGCTACCCACACCTCAGGTGGTCCTTTGACTGAGGCGGTAAAGAAAGAGAAGAATAAAGGTAAAAGACTTACAAGAAGTTGTTCTCAGGACCACCCGCCTTGGGTGTTATCCTTCCTTAGATTCCTGGATGGCCAAAATACCCTGAGGGCTGAAAATTATGAACAATGGGATGAAAATGAGCTTGCTTATTTTTAGGACAAAAAACTAAATAAAGTGGACAGCGAGCTATTCACTTCCTTAAAGTGTTGGAAACTGTCCCAGAATGGGTCACCGGGGTAAACCGGTATTCTGGGTAAATAACCAATGAATGCTTTAAGTAAAAGGGTATGAAACAAAGGTGAAAAGTGGGTTTAAAAGCTACATCCAAGTACCTTTAAATGGCTATAAATTGTGAACAACAAGATGTTCAAAGCTTTCAAGGCAAGGGAACAAGCCCAGAATGGCTCGATACCCCCCGGGATGACCCGGGAAGTGATCCTGGAAAATTGCTAAATAAAAAAAGGGCTCTAAAAGTGGATGAAAAACTTTGTAACAAGCGGTTACATCTATGATATAAGGGAAAGTGTACACAACTTTAGTTTTGGTTCATGAGTGAAAAGGTGGACTGACGAAAGGTTGACTTTAAAAGTATTTTATTGGTCAATTTTTTTTTTAACACATGCCTTGGCCACCACACTGTTTTAAAGGTTATCCAGATCATGAAAACACATCCCGGAATTGTGCCAACCAGTATAAGAAGAGTAGTCCTAGCTTTCCACGGTGGTTAGGTTGAAGAGTGCCCCATGCAGTTCAGAGAAGTAGGGGTTAGCCACTTCTCGTCACTAGCGCTTTCGGGCTCTTAAAGCCGCTTCGATGGAAGAAGGATACCTGCAAAAAGGAAGAGGCTCAGGACCACCCTAAAGAGGGTTTTTGCTGAGCTTACCCAAGCAGAGTAGTATTCCAACCAAGCTAAGCTAATCAACTCCTTGACTGTGTGGTACTGAGGAAAGACCACTTGACTTATACTAACTAGACAACTTCTGAGGGGCTCCTGATGAAGACTCTCTGGATTTGACTCTTAATATTCTATGAAGTTGAAATTGCATAAAATGAAATACCAGACCATCCACATGGTGAGGTCACGCCTTGGTTTCACAAGTGTGCCTCTTGGTTACTTAAATTGAAATCTATCTTGAAACTATATACATAAAACAAGTAAATAGATAGATGACATATATGTCATGGCTAGATAATATGTGTATGTAAATATCTAAATAATATAAGTTTTTTTGTTTTTTTCTGTGTATGGGGCGGACCCCTGAATTGTTTTCAAGTCTTTTTTGCGGTGTTTTGCATATATTTAGCTTGTTGATTATGCATGGCCCCTTTTTGGGGCAGCCACCTGTAGATTAGTGAGCGAAAAAAAATACAATGAAAATGTAGCAAGATTAGATGATTACAACATAACAATTACACCATTCAACCCAAAGGAATGGGTTGAGACTCTTTGCGAACGGATAAGACGCCATATGCATGAAAGCGTCAACTAACTCCTTGTATGGGGATTGGAAATTTAGTTTTTGAAATATAAAAGGTGTGACTGTTATCTACACAAGTATTAACCATATTTTTAACATGAATTCACAAGTGAACCATTCAAACTACTTACGCAAATCGAACATATAAACATTAATATGTATATCAGAAATTTTTGGAGTGAGTGAAAGTGATAATTAAAGTGTGTATGAGAGTGATTGGGTAAGATTTACTGATCGAAATATGTGTTTTTCTTTCCTACCTTGTTGGCCCCTTTGCCTCAAACAGGTCTGTAGGTGGTCTCCTACCGTTTAAGAGAGGCATAATGGGTGAACGGTTTTATCCTTGCAGGCAAACAACGAAATTTAGTATTTATGTATGGAAAAACTGAAATAAACATAACAGAAATTTACACATAAGAAATATATAACAACCAACTAAGATGGTTGCACCATGGGGGGGAAATTGACCAAAATGATGCATTTTCTTGTTTGGGACAACAAGGTTAATGGTAAGAAAACATAACAGAAACATACATGAATGAAAAGATAAAGAAAAAAAGTATGGACAACCAGCTATGAGGTCTATTTAAGGGTTCTTCTAAGGGGCCCTAGGACTCTCAGCCTCTAGCTAAGGCTGAAAACAATTGAATACTTCAGAAAATCTGCACTAAAACACATTAAACATATTAAACCATGTTGTTAGAAAATGAAAGTGAGAAAATTAAATCCAAGGAAGAAACAACAAACACCTAGCTAACCAACCCCTCATGGGGATAGCTAACATATCAAGCATTTACCCCTACCCCTCAACCCTTAACCAAAAAATGACACATCCAACAACTAAAATTCAACAAGTACACACACACAAAGAGTCTTATAAATTTCAGCAGAGCTTTGTTACTATATTCATCCTCTCCTTTTTTATAATGCCAACCCTCTTATTTATAAAGGATATGTGAAGGCTTAAGTTTACGTCACAAGATACTTGTCACTTTTGAAAAAGTGACAAGTGGACCAACCCTAAAGTATTTTTGTCTTTTTTACAAAAAGTAACCTTATCCAAAAAAGAGAACCTTATCCAAAAAGGGAGCCAAATCAGATTTGACTTGACCCTTCAATTAGATAATAATTACATGGAAAAAGTAAATCATACGAGAGTTCATATTACAAAAAGTAATTTTCCATAAAATGAAAAAGGTTGATATGCCACATCACCATTTTCCTTGGGATTTGTGCCATCCCAAATGCTCTTTAACTACTGCCATGTTTTGCAGCTGTAGGTGATGTGTTTCAGGATAGTATCTGGCCATTCATGCTTGCTGGATTCACCGGAATGAAGGCCCAAGGTGTGGGGAATTGTTGAGCTGCTTTGGAGGGCAAGGGGACTTCGAGCTTTGGTCATTGTAAGTAAGGAAATTCCCACTGTTCAGGCACTTTTCAGACCTAGTTATTCCCCCCCTTTTCTGCCTATAAGTTTCCCTATGAGCTGGCTAAAACATGGTCTTGATTTGGGTTTGTTTCGGAAAGAGGAACTCTTGAATATGAACTTTGAGAGGCTCTTCCTCTATACCAAACAACCACAAATATGTTCTTTACTATGCCCATGTTGTATCTCTGTCCTCTACCTTTCTGATGCCTTTCGTTTGGCGCAAATCCGACTCCGGATGAGTGAGATATGGCCCCGGGAAGTTATGCGGATGGAGCCAGCCAATAGATTGATCAGGGAAAGAATTGTAAGTTGATGTAAAATCCTGGGTTGGACACCAGAATTGACAAGCTACTATAGGCATGTATACCTGTAGCTTAAATGGGTTTCCAAGGGGCCAGGCTCCCAAGGGGCGATAAGGATTTGGGGAGGAGTGGTGGGCGGCTGGGCAGAGGAGAAGGAGAAGGGGGCCGCGTGGAGGATATGTGGAAGGAAGAGGAGGAGGAGGAGGAGGCAGAGGGAGGATCTCGGGGTGTGGGGAGAGGCGAGCACACACAGTGGAGTGGAGGAGCTAGGGTAGGTGAGAGGCACTCGTTGCAGCAAAGGAGGAGGAGCTCGCGCGGAAGTGGGGAATGGGGGGGAAGGTCGTAGTGGTAAGGGTTTTAGGTGCGCGCGAGAAGAGGTCGGGATGTGGAAGGAGGAATGAGAGGCCATGAACAGGAGGGGCCTGCGTGGAGGAGGGAAAAAGGGTGGTGCAGCGGGAGAGGAGGCCGTGGAGAGGAGGATGCGCGCAAGGGATGTGGGAGAGGAGGCCGAGAGGGGAGGCAAAATGGTGTGGCTGCATGTAGAGGAGAAACTCACAGAAGGAGAAGCGCGTGCATAGAGGGTTGTGAGAGGTGCAGAGGTCATGGTGGTGGTGCCCAGGTGGTGGATGGGTGGCCAACCACTGTTTAAAAATTAAAATTGAAAACATTAGGCAAAGTGGATTTTGGGAAATAAAACTGGACGAGAGGTTTTGGGTTCAAACCCCCTGCCTTCCACTTGGTTTTCTAGGTAGTTTTTTGAGTTTTCTGGGCAAAGGAAAAAATGGAAGGGCTGGTGTTCAAAGCCTAGGGCTTCCCAGTGACATGCCTAGGTCTGCAACCTCCAATAGATAGCTTCATAATTTTAAAATTCTAAAGGAGCCATGGAGGCTTGGGACTGGTGCCCAAGAGGGGTTCGAATCCCCTCTCCTTTGCATCTTTCAGCACACATACAACCTGAATGAACTCAACCACTATCATACTGAACCAGCAAGAAACATCACCATTGAAACAGGCAAACAAACACCAATTTCTTCATCTAGGATCTCAAAATAACCAGCAACATTTTTTATTGGTTTTTTGGAAATGACATTAATGGATTACCTCGCTAACTGTTTGGAGATGGCAGCATGGAAGTTGGCTACCCATTGTTGAGTTGTTGTTGCTGTCAAAAACCTCCCCCTGCTTCCATGAGTTGTTGTTGCATAGCTCTCCCCCTTTGGCCAAACTTGCAAAATGGCTTGGGAGAGGGGAGAAGGGAGGTTTTTTTTTTTTTTTTTTAAAAAAACCAATTTTCCCCAAACTGCATGAGGCTACGTGCCCACTCTCCAAATTTCCAATTTTTCTGAAAATATTTAATAAAGTATTTAATTAATTTTTTAATATTTTTGGAAATATGTGCAAGTCAAAGTTTGACTTTGATTTTCACTTTGACTCTGCTGCAGCTGACACAGCCCAAAAATGTTGACTAAAGAGACGGAGTCGAAATTGGGCGCAAGTCACATCGTTGGAAAGGTATTAATGAGTACATCAAGAATATATCATCACCAACTTGAGCTAATGCCACCTCAGCCCTCAAATTCAACCCAGAACAGTGGCCACTTAAAACCCTTGACTTGCTGGTGGGCCCACATGACACCTAATCTTGCGAAAGGTGCCAAATCGTCATACAATATCCAATCGAGGCAAATGAGGTACCATCGGAAAGGTATCGACGAGTACTTCAATGAGGTGATAATATATTTTTGTGTCATCTTAGATTCTATGAATCCTTGTCATGCGATCTGGTGGACCCCTTTTTTCCTAAAATTATTGACCAACTTGTGACAGCTCTAACCAAGCCATCTAAAGTCAGAATGAGGCAAATGAGACGTCGTTGGAAAGGTGTCTAAGCCTATTACAGTGTGGCATAATTGAATATATGATTTATAACTCTTTACCCACCAATTTTAAACCATGAATCACTGCAACCAATTTGGTGTCCAAAACTAGTCATAAACTTGCAAAAGCTCATTCTTACCAACCGGGGGTCAAAACCAAGCACGAGATATACCGTTGGAAAGGTCTCGCACTTCCCTACACCATGTATAGGTTTGATTTTCCCTTTGATACCATAATTTGAACATAATTAGACCAGGAATTCACGGCTATTGGTTTTGGCTGTTCGGATGAGATTGACTTTGCATGCCTTGTATGGGGTCATACTGACTTGGAATCAATATCACGATAGCTCGTTGAAAAGATTGTCCCGATACCTACCGCTTGGAAGTGTTGTATTCCATGAATCGACCAACCTTAACATGAGGGAGAAATTTCATGGGAAGGACCACAAATCCCTGAAAGAAACCAACTAATACTCTTTCAAGGGCAGAGGCCATAGTAACCATGACCCCCGCCACTGTCTTTGACTGGAACCATAGAATCAAGGGGCGTTTATGGAGAAGTAAATGTGTTAAACACCATGTTGAGCCCAGAGAAGATTTTTGGGTCAACATTCTTGGCGTCGGAGGGGAAATGCTTTCCAAAGCATGTCGAACAATGCGATCACTCGCGTGACAGGTGGGAATACTTGGTGGAAATTCATACTTTCAAAGTGACAGATTTGGGTGAGGAGGGAGATCAATTGTAGTATAAGGACCATTTTTCACATTAGGGATAACCGAAGAATGAAAGTGATGTAATAAAGATATACATCAGAATTTATACTGAGATTCACATAAGATGGAAGAATGGGAATAAAGACTCGGGTTTTGTCGAGCAATGTGGCCCAAGTGACACAGGTCCCTCACCCGGATTATGGATTAATTGTGAGAATCGAGGCTTAAGGTGAAACTTGTCCCAACACAAAGTCTCATGCATACCTTCGATTCTCGACACACAGACAGGAAAACAAGAATCTTTTGAAATTAATGACTCACTGGAGGAAAACTAGCAAGCAAACCAGTCAAACAAGGGAATAAAGAAATATAAAAAACCTATGGTAGTAGATGTTGAAATCTCAAGTGCTCATAAGTGATGGAACTTTGTAGGAAAATGACCATTGCTTGGAGAGATCAGATTGTAAGTGGTCAGGTAAAGTGCAGTTGCAATCACATAGCTATGTAAGCCATCATGTTTTCAGCTTAACCAGAGAATGATATGCTACCTCCTTGGACTTTCCCTGCTGAATTTGATGAACTAACAACCAGAATTACACCCATTTAAGATGACTTTAAGACAGAGTTTCCCAAAATGTCAAGTATGGTAAAAGAGATTCTAGGAATCCATTATTTCCACCCAACCACCCAATAGTAAAGACAATATTTTTTGTATTGAACACTAGAAAAAACCAAAAGAAGGAAACCTACAACTTAAAATGGAAAATACCAACCCATGGAAAAAACAAAGAAGGGATTATACTCCAAAATTGGAACTAAGGGAAAAAGGGCTTAAGACTGAAACCATGGGAAAATGTATAAACATGAAAAGGTAACAGTAAGTACATACAAGAAAGAGAATCAATAACATTGAATAGATACAAATAAGAAAAGAATGAAAGGTGACTTATGTACAAGATGACGAGGCCTCTCAGGAATAAAAGAACTTTAGGTGACGACCATTCATGGGGAATTGAAGTGGTTCGCCATCCAAGGTTTTTAATCTGAAAGCATTTGTCCCTAAGATATTGTAGATTGTGTAAGGAACCAACCATAATGAATCAAACTTGGGATGTTTGGATGGGGCCTCATGTGCTTTGTCCCATAATAAAACATCATCTCCTACTTTGTAATTTACCATTGTGGCTCTTTTATCGAAGGAACGTTTAACAGTGTCTTGCTTCTTTTGGAGGTGTTGGAATGCATCCTTTATTACCTCTTCTAATTCGAGGAGTGTGTCTAAACGATGTTGTAAGGGTTGGAAATCATCTTCTTCCTCAGCAATAGCCAACCTCAAGGCTGGAATTTGTAAGTGAATAGGTAGGACAGTAGGAGCGCCATACACTAGAGTGTAAGAACTTTGACCCGTTGTTGTCTTTGGAGTTATACAATCAGCCCATAAAGCAAAGTTTAACTTTGTGTGACAATCACGCTTGTTATCCTTGACCATCCTCTTAAGGATCCGAATCAGATTTTTATTCATTGATTCGACCAAAACATTACCTTGGGGGTAATAGGTGGAAGATCGAAAAAGTTGGATGCCATATGTAACACCAAGGTGTAACATGACATCAGACATGAAAGTTGATCCATTATCAATTAATATCTTAGTAGGGGTCACAAAACGGGATAAAATGTTACGTTCAACGAATTCTACCACCTGTTGACTCATAGGATTCCTAATAGTGATTGCTTCAGCCCACTTTGTAAAGTAGTCTGTGGCTGTTAAGATGAATACATGACCAGCACTGGACGGTGGTGAAATCGGTCCAATAAAGTCCATGCCCCATCTTGTGAAAGGGACTTGGACTTCAATAGGTCTAAGAGGTAAGGCATCCAACTTTTGCTTCCCAGTGAAGCATTGGAAAGCTTCGCATTTCCGAACAAGTAAATGGGCATCTTTGTGGAGTGAAGGCCAAAAGTAACTTGCATGTAGAAGTTTCGCTGCAGTGGTTTTGGCTAAAAAGTGACCTCCACAAACCTCGAAATGGCATTGTTCAAGTGCCATTTGGGCTTGATTAGGAGTTAAGCATCGTGGCAAGACCCCATCAAGGTTTCTTCAGTAAATGATTTGACCTTGTAAAACATATCGAACAATTTGTAAATGAAGTGTTCGTTTGGCTTTAGTATCCATGTCTGGTGGGCACACACCATTGATCAGGAAATATATGATAGGTCTGTACCATGGTTGTGAGGCTAACTCAATTTCGTTAACCAGTTCTTCGAAAGAAATCAAGTCTTCTACTTGAGGTGGTTCAACTATGACCGAGGGATGGGTTCGGGTTAGCAATCCAGCCAACCCTATTCCCCTAATGGTTTTCGTTGGCTTAATTTCCAAGTCATACTCTTGCATACGCATGATCCATTTGGACCACTTACTATGAAATTCAGTTTGATTCAAAGCGGTGACTAAGAGAGATGTAGGCACAAAAACCTGAACTTTATGGACTTGGATGTAATTTCAAACTTGTTCCAATGCTTTATACAAGGAATAACCATGTTTCTCCAGTGGAGAATAATTTAGTTGGCGGTGTTTCAAATTTTGGCTCATGAAGGCAATTGGCCTAAGATTTTCCTCATGGTCCTTTTGCAGCAAGATTGCATAAATTGTCTCCTTTGACAAATTAGTGTACATGACAATGTCTTTAGAGAGATCAAGACTAACTAACAGAAGGGAAAAAGAAATGGCTTGCTTAATGGATTCAAAGGCCTGACGGGTAGGAGGGTCCCATTTAAACCGAATGTCTTTCTTCATAAGCTGATTTAGAGGTTAAACTACTTGAGAAAAATCAGGAATGAAGCATCTCAGGAAATTTATCTTCCCAAAGAAAGATTGCATTTCCTTTTTATTGGTAGGTAAGGGCATCCTTTGGATTGCTACCACTCTCCCAGGATCAACTTTTACACCTTCTTGAGAGATGATGTGACCCAAAAGTTTTCCCTCCATAACACCGAAAATTGTCTTCTTAGGATTTAAAGATATGCCAAACCTACGACATCTAAGGAGAACCTGCCTAAGGTGATCGAAATGACTACCCTGTTCTTTGGAAAAGACCGTGAGGTTGTCGAAGTAAACAACAATAACCTTACCCAATAATCCTCTGAAAGCAATGGCCATGGCACGTTGAAAGGTGTTCCTAGCATTAATCAATCCAAAAGGAATCTTGTTATATGCATATGTGCCCCAACGAGTGGTGAAGGTGGTTTTATGACTATCATAAGGATCGAGGGATATCTGATTGTAACCTAAGAAGCCATCTAAAAGGGACATCACTTGAGACCTGGAGACTTGTTGGAGAATCTCTTCCATAGGTGGGACGGAGTAGTTGTCCTTTAGGGACACTCTATTCAAATGTCGAAAGTCGAAACACAAACGAATATCGCCAGTTTTCTTCCTAACCGGAACCAAATTAGATACCCATTGTGAGTAACGGAAATGGTAAATGACCCCGAATGCCTCCATCTTATCCAATTCAGCTTTAAATGTTTGTTCCAAATCCGGGTTGTTTTTTATCTGCCTCTGTCTGTAAGGTTTCGAATCAGGGATTGTGGGTATGGCATGGACTATCTCATGCATATCGAAAACCTTGAGGTCTTGATAGGACCAAGAGAAACCTTGAGGTATTAAGCGACCTCAGAAGGGGAACACTGTGCACCTATATAGACCAATTTTGGATCTTTCTCACTTCCCAGGTTAATAGGTATGGCTTCTCGCACCTTCCTAATAGATTTGCTATCAATACTAGGCACAAAAGTAGTGGCATCATCATAATCAAACATGGATGTCAATGCTGACAAACCAGGGGGGATATTATTTGTCTTTAATTGGATTATGTTCCCTGTTTCCTCTTCCAACTCATGGTTGATATGTAAATCTTCAATCTCATCCTTGTTTTGAAAGAATACACAGATTTGTTCATCAGTATCAAAAACTTGCCAAGAATCGACATTATCTGGTAACGCAGGCCTATGTAAACTTTGGACTTGTATATCTTCAATAGACCTTACAAAATCTGAGGAGAAACAAGAGCCAGCCAAGGCCAAAGTATCAACTACGTGGTTTGTGGCCCTAGGCACGACTTGAATGTTGAAACATAAGAACTTCTCAATAAGTTTCTTAGCCCTCCGGTGGTATTGTTTGAGGCGTGGGTTGTGAACTTCATATTTACCTCTAATTTGATTCACAACCAATTTAGAATCCCCACTCACCAATAAATGGCGTATTCCTAAGACTAAGGCCTTTTGGAGGCCTTGAATTAAGGCTTCATATTCAGCCATATTAGTAGTGTTAGGGAATTCTAACCGAAAAGAGAAAGGAATTGTGTTTCCCTTGGAATCACACAAAAGGACACCAGCCCCGGATCCATTCTTGGATTTAGCACTGTCAAAATCCATACTCCACACCATTTCCTCCAACTCAAAAGGAGGGACATGTACATCTTCCTCAGATAATATAGCGTAAGTACCCATACATGTATCTTGAAAAGACACATGTTTTGTATTATAGGAAGAAGGTACAACCTGCTCTCGGTACTTTGGTTCCCTCTTAATAACTACTTCAACACCTTTATGAGGAAAGGTGAAGTGGGTCCCCTCCATGAAGTAACGACCCTTTTTTACTTTGGTAGACCACTCTCTCCCTAAAAGCATGCCATATGCTTCAGGTATATTTGCTACGATGACATTTATGAGCATGCTCACCTCTGGGGCTTGGTCGTAAGCTATGGATAAGTCTTTAATGTAACCGATGTTTTATACAGTCCTAGAATCCAAAGCTAACAGGTCTTTACATGGGCCTGTGCATTCAAGACCCAGTCTTCTCATGACTCTCAAAGGAATGGCATTGTGCCTCGCTCCTTTGTCAGCGACACAGTTATGGAGCACAAAATCAAAAACCAAAACTGAGATATAGAAAGGAGGAATTCCAGGGTCTAAATCGATAACATTGTATGCTTCCCTGGGTTGAGAAGTGAACTCTTTGGAAAGAGGAAGTCTCTATTCTATTCGTGGATTAAGGGGTGCTTGTAGAACACGTGAAAGGTTTTCAAACTGAGCGGGTGTTCTAAGAGCATCTAATAATATCATGTGGGTGGGAACCTTCACTAGATCTTCAATGACGTTGTAAGGTATCAGTGTTGGGAAACAAGGAGGTGGATTATTAGGCAAGTTTACCTTGTTTGGGGTCCAGGGAACCCTGTTCCTTGTAGGGGAAGGTAATCTACCATTCACGGGAAGTTTTCCCTTTTCATTGTCCTTGGGGTCGTTTTTGGCTTCTTCCACCCCTTGCGAAGTGGTTTTAGGGGCCTGGTTCCTAGTATCTATAGCAAAGCTTTCGAAAGCAAGACGATCGTCATCATAAGGGATAGAGTCTTCCATGTTAACTTGGTCATTTTGGGAGGTGGAAGCAAGTTTGTTTTTTATTGGAGGTAAAGGTTATTTTCCGCTTTTAGACAATTCCATCTGATGTGTATATGCATAACAATACTCAGGGTCATGGAAGTCTTGGCAAATGTGACACCAATCCACTTCAGCAACATGTTGCCTAGGAGTAGGAGTAGGAGAGAAAGGAGGTCTTGGCCTCAGAATGGCAGAAAACTGCATGTCATTCACCTTTCGATTAAGAGAAAGTATTTGGTTGTTCATGTTCATTAACAACTTGAGTGTTTCCGAAATTTTCCTTTCTTCAATCCCTTAATTTTGGGCAGGTGGAGGTTCATACTGAGGACCCTCATTTCAAGGTAGGTCATTTCTAGGTATCTCGTTAAAATGGGGCTACGCTAAAGGTGAAGGAATCATACTGGATTCCTCCATGTTTCTTTCAATTTCCAGGGCACTAGTCTTGGCCGCATCTAAAGTTTGTGTTGAATTATCTTTTAATATGTATTTTACATTCGGATTCATGGTGGTCATGTAATAATGGAACAAATTGTTCCTAGATGGTTGGGAAGCAGTTGGGATCCTATTCAAGGTCGAGGTAAAGTGTTGATTAAAATTTCGTATTTTCTCACCCTCATGGATGGAGATGGTTGTGAAATCCCTGAGCAGGGAAGCCACATCATTCGCCCCTTGGAAATGTTTCTTGAATTCTTGGATCATAGTGTCCCAATCTGGGATACTATCATTAGGAAGCAAGCAATACCATCTCGTTGCTTCACCTTCAAAGGTTCTCACAAAAAGTCTAATGATGACATCATGAATTGTTATGTCCATAAGCGCTAAGGAATCATAGAAGTTTTGTATATGTTCATCAGCACTCAAAGTACCAGTGCCACTAAACTTGGGAAGTCTATTTGGGGCAATCGCAGGTATGTCATGAAGAGGTATGGCCAACCTCAAAGGAGTGTCGGGTTGCCATGGCATTGCCATCGGGACAACTATGGGATGAACAACAACAGTTGTTGAAATGATGGGAGAAACAACTTGAGGATTAGTAACTATTGTTGGATTAACTAAATTTTTCTTTAGTAAGGGGATTTGAATAGGAGAAGAGGAAGAGGGTGACTCAGTTTGCATTGCAGAGGTAACAAGTTTCCCTAGTTTCCCAGATGTATGTGTCTCACTACTTGTTTTCTTAGCGAACTTTGACTTCTTGTAACTCTGGGGGACACTGTTTCCCTAGTCTTAGGATACTTGCACCCTACCAACTTGCAAAGGGTCAAGTAAGTACTTTGAGTACAAGGGGTGTGTCACGGATGATCCTACTCTTTCTAACACGATGTAAAATAACCCAACTAAAACTGAAGCTTTGTTTTCTTGTTCTTCTCGAAGTGGAAGGTTAGGTATGAAAGACTTATAACTTCTCACATGGGTTCGATAAAGTGATATCAAAGATCGACTAGATAAAAGGAAAGGAAAAATCAATGGTATTTATAACTCCTAGGTGTAATGGAAATTACAAGGAAACTAAACTAGAACGAGTACCAAAGAAAATTCCAAAGGTTGACTGAAAGATTTTGCCCAAAGTTTGTCAAAAAGAAGGAAAATACCACAAAGAATTTGGGTCCAACGTTTAGTGCAATCTTGAGATACAATCAAATTTAAAGAGGTTTGCAAGTTCCCCAGTGGAGTTGCCAGAAAAGGGCGGGTGTTATAAGCAAAATCTGTCTGTAGGGATGGATCTGACCTATGCGTCTGTGAAGCCAGTTACAACCCCTTTGGTAGCTCGACACAAGGCAAAGGCTACCCACACTTCAAGTGGTCCTTCACCTGAGGCAGTAAAGAAGGGGAATAAGAAAGGTGAAAGACTTACAAGAAGTCGTTCTTAGGATCACCCACCTTGGGTGTTATCCTTCCTTAGATTCCTGGATGGCCAAAATGGCCTCGGGGGTGAAAATTATGAACAATGGGATGAAAATGAGCTTGCTGATTTTTAGGACAGAAAACTAAACAAAGTGGACAATGAGATGTTCACTTCCTTAAAGTGTTGGAAACTGTCCCAGAAAAGGTGACCGGGGTAAACCGGTATCCTGGGTAAATAACCAATGAATGCTTTAAGTAAAAGGGTATGAAAAAAAGGTGAAAAGAGGGTTTAAAAGCTACAACCAAGTACCTTTAAATGACTATAAATTGAGAACAACAAGCTATTCAAAGATTTCAAGGCAAGGGAACAAGCCCAGAATGGCTCGACACCCCCCGGGGTGACCTGGGAAATGATCCCAGAAAATTGTTAAATAAAAAAGGGCTCTAAAAGTGGATGAACAACTTTGTAACAAGCTGTTACAACTATGATATAAGGTAAAGTGTACACAACTTCAGTTTTATTTCGTGAGTGAAAAGGTGGACTGACGAAAGGTTGAGTTTAAAAGTATTTTATTGGTCATTTTTTGTTTTTATCACATGCCTTGGCCACCACACTGTTTTAAAGATTATCCCGATCAGAAAAACACATCTTGGAACTATGCCAACCAGTATAAGATGAGTAGTCCTAGTTGTCCACGGTGGTTAGGTTGAAGAGTGCCCCATGCAGTTAAGAGAAGTAGGGGTTAGCCACTTCTCATCACTAGCACTTTTGGGCTCCTGAAGTCGCTTGGATGGAAGAAGGATACCTGCGAAAAGGAAGAGGCTCGGGACCCCCCTAAAGAGGGTTTTTGTTGAGCTTACCCAAGCAGAGTAGTATTCCAACCCAGCTAAGCTAATCAACTCCTTGACCATGTGGTACTGAGGGAAGACCACTCGACTTATACTAACTAGACAACTTCTGAGGGGCTCCTGATGAAGACTCCCTGCCTTTGACTCTTAATATTCTATGAAATTGAAATTGCATAAAATGAAATACCAGACCATCCACGTGATGAGGTCACGCCTTGCTTTCACAAGTGTGCCTCCTGGTTACTGAAATTGAAATCTATCTTGAAACTATATACATAAAACAGGTAAATAGATAGGTGACATATATGTCACGGCTAGATAATATGTGTATGTAAATATCTAAATAATATAAGTTTTTTTGTTTTCTGTGTATGGGGTGGACCCTTGAATTGTTTTCAAGTCTTTTTTGCAGCGTTTTGCATATATTTAGCTTGCTAATTATGCATGGCCCCTTTTTGAGGCAGCCACCTGTAGATTAGTGAGCGAAAAAAAATACAATGAAAATGTAGCAAGATTAGATGATTACAACATAACAATTACACCATTCGACCCAAAGGAATGGGTTGAGACTCTTTGCGAATGGCTAAGCCACCATATGCATGAAATCCTCAACTAACTCCTTGTATGGGGATTGAAAATTTAGTGTTTGGAATATAAAAGGTGTGATTGTTATCTGCACAAGTATTAACCAGATTTTTAACATGAATTCACAAGTGAACCATTCAAACTACTTACGCAAATCGAACATATAAACATTGATATGTATATTAGAAATTTTTGGAGTGAGTGCAAGTGATAATTAAATTGTGTATGAGAGTGATTGGGTAAGATTTACCGATCAAAATGTGTGTTTTCTTCGCTACCCTGTTGGCCCCTTTGCCTCAAACAGGTCTCTAGGTGGTCCCCAACCGCTTAAGAGAATCAGAATGGGTGATCGGTTGTATTCTTGCAGGAAAACAATGAAATTTTAGTATTTATGTATGAAAAAACTGAAATAAACATAACATAAATTTACACATGAGAAATATATAACATCCAACTAAGATGGTTTCCCCTGTTGGATTACTGAGAGGGGGGTTGAATTAGTAATACCGTAATTATAATCATTTTTCTTCAAATGTTATATCAATGTAGAATTATTATCCAATAATGAGCAGTAATAAATAAACAATCACACACATGCACAGTACACCAGTGTTTTACGTGGAAACTCAAATCGGGAGAAAACCACGGAATGCTTTTTCTTATATGTCTTGAAGAATTACATTCATTGGAAGTACCAACTTCCTTTGTTTTCCAGCTGCAATTGGAAGGAGGCTCCAACCTCCTAGTTTCTCATGCTACAACCTGAGGGAATCTCCAACTCCCCAAATCTCTAGCTACAACCAGAAGGAGGCTACAACCTCCAATGTTCTCCAGCTACAACCGGAAGGTGGCTACAACCACCTGTCCTTGCCCCGTCCTGCCACCCTGAAGTAGAAGTAGAATGATGGAACCATTGTCACACTATCACTGTGAGATATACCGCTGTAAACCTGTACCAATAAATCTGAACCATGCATCAACCATGCATCAACCTGTACCATAAACAAGTGCATCAACCATGCACCAACCTGTAATCAACCTGTACCATAAACAAGTGCATTAACCATGCACTAACCTGTAATCAACCTATACCATAAAAAAGTGCATCCAACCATGTACCAAGTATGTACCAATCATGTGTCAACTACTCATCAACTATGACTCATCAATCTATACCAACATCATCAACTATACACCTCATGTATGTGCGCCAACTCATCAACTACTTGTCACAACCATGTACTCAACATGTACCTCAACCAAAAGCCCTCATCAATTTCATTATCCAAATCTGATTTGTAGATCTATAATAGACCTGGTATATATGATCACATTTCTGCAAACCTTCCTTAACTTTAAAAACAAGAGACTAGCATTTTCATCAAACTTTTCTTTAGTCTCATATGCCTAGTTTTGGATTAGTCAACAACCCTAACTTGAAGTAATCATAAATTTCAACCTGTAATGTATAAAGATCTGAAACTGATAAAAAAATTTCTTCAATGTTTTTTATGCAATTCCTCCAATTTTCACTACTTGGAACATCTCATAAAAGGCGTTATATCAAAAATGGCATACCTTGTTGAATTCTGGCTTATTCTAGAGAGCAACCTTGTAGAGCGTTCCTCGCACAAAATATTTGATGAAATGATATGAAAATGTTAAATAGAATACTACATAATATACCCTAACCAACACATTTTGTCTCACTAAATTTGGATCTCTTATGAAGAAGTTATGATGTGTTTACCCGAAACACATGATTTTGACTAGTTTCAGGACTGGACACAAACCCTATTTTCCACAGAGTGTAACTCCCAAAATAAAACAACCCACAAGATGAATTTTTAACCAAAGATACTTGGATATGTTGTCTCACTTTCATAGCAATTTCATCATCTGAATCATTATAGAAAAAAAGTTATAGCGAAAATGGTGAGATGACCTGTAAATAACATACCTTAGAAAGCACCATCAAAAGAATTTATCCTTCCTTGCATTTCGGCCTTCTTTTCTTCACTTTCCTTAGAATTACGGATTAGATATCATTTGTATACCTCATACACCTATATATATTCAATATTCTCAAGTTTGATTCAAATGAGAGAGCCTTGCCTCTTATTTATACTCTCCAAGTAGCTTCCTTAAAAACATCTTCTAGGTCACTTGGCCCCACTTTCTTTATTTTATGGTTGGGTCCACTTCTAATTTTTCGATTAAAATTATTATGGAAACAATTTATTTTGTATTCACTTTGAATTATAATACACTCATCAATTCACTTTATTATTTACCTTTTAAAATCTCTTAAACCACTTTGATTACTTTGACCTTTTGGGGCTTCTAGATGACTTATGAGGGTCCTCCAACTTCGTAAGGCCATAACTCTCAAACCGTGAGGAGTTATGTGGCGTTATACATACCACTAAAAATGGCATGACATGTACTATCCATATAGAATAGTATTATCCTAAAATATATCATAACTCATACCGTTACCCATCAAACAAACTTGGGTCCATTACCCAAACCTGGGGTCTCCAACTTCTCATGGCCATAACTCTCTAACCGTGAGGAATGATGTGACATTCCACATACCACCGGAAATGACATGACAAGAACTATCCATCTAGGATTTTTTCCCTGACAAATTCATTTTTCTTCATCTCATTATTCCACAATTAAGCATGGGTTCTCTTACTCCATAAAGCATCTTCCCGTGAGGGCTTTCACCATAAGGGGACCACTTTGGATTTCATCCATATTTACTTCTTATCAAC
>ML780242.1:429739-442301 GCA_009831015.1 Picea engelmannii
GGGGGGGGGGCGTGCGGGGGATTACCCGACGCCCCTGGTCACCCATGTGATTGGGGATAGGATCCAAATGGGCCACAGGGATTTGGGGAGGAGTGGTGGGCGGCTGGGCGGAGGAGAAGGAGAAGGGGGCCGCGTGGAGGAGATGTGGAAGGACAAGGAGGAGGCAGAGGGAGGAGCCCGCTCTGTGGGGAGAGACGGGCACATGTAGTGGAGTGGAGGAGTCGGGGTAGGTGAGAGGCGGCCGTTGAAGCGAAGGAGAAGGAGCTCGTGCGAAAGTGGGGAATGGAGGGGAAGGTCGTAGTGGTAAGGGTTTTGGGTGCGCATGAGAAGAGGTGGGGATGTGGAAGAAGGAACGAGAGGCCATGCGCAGGAGGGGCTTGCATGGAGGAGGGAAAAAGGGTGGTGCAGCAGGAGAGGAGGTCATGGAGAGGAGGACGAACGCAAGGAATTTGGGAGAGGAGGCCGAGAGGGGAGGCAAAACGGTGTGGTTGCATGCAGAGCAGAAACTCAAGGAAGGAGAAGCGCGTGCGCAGAGGGTTGCGAGAGGTGCAGAGGTGGTGGTGGTGGCACCCAAGTGGTGGATGGGTGGCCAGCCACTGTTTAAAAATGAAAATTGAAAACATTAGTCAAAGTGGGTTTTGGGAAATAAACATGTACGGGAGGTTTTGGGTTCAAACCCCCTGTCTTCCACTTGGTTTTCTAGGTAGTTTTTTGAGGTTTTTAGACAAAGGAGAAAGGGGAGGGCTAGGTTTCAAAGCCCAAGGCTTCCCAGTGACATGCCCAAGCCTGCAACCTCCAATAGATAGCTTCATAATTTTAAAATTCTAAAGGAGCCATGGAGGCTTGGGCCTGGTGCCCAAGAGGGGTTCAAATCCCCTCTCCTTTGCATCTTTCATCACACATACAACTTGAATGAACTCAGCCACTATCAGACTGAACTATCAAGCAGCATCACCATTGAAATAGGCAAACAAACACCAATTTCTTCTTCCAGGATGTCAAAATAACCAGCAACATTTTTTATTGGTTTTTTGGAAATGACATTAATGGATTACCTGGCTAACTATTTGGGGATGGCAGCATGGAAGCTGGCTGCCCACTACTGAGTTGTTGTTGCTGTCAAAAACCTCCCCCTGTTGCCATGAACTGCTATTGCAGAGCTCTCCCCCTTTGGCCAAATTGCCAAAATGGCTTGGGAGAGGGGAGAAGGGAGGTTATTTTTTTTTTCTTAATTTAAAAAAAAAAAAACAATTTTCCCCAACTCCATGAGGCTATGTGCCAACTCTCCAAATTTCCAATCTTTCGGAAAATATTTAAAAAAATATTTTATTAATTTTTTAATATTTTTGGAAATATATGCAAGTCAAAGTTTGACTTTGACTCTGCTGCAGCTGACTCAGCCCAAAAATGTTGACTAGAGAGACGTAGTTGGAATCAGATGCAAGTCACATCATTAGAAAGGAATAGATGAGTACATCAGGAATATGTCATCACCAACTTGAGATAATGCAACCTCAGCTCTCAAATTCGGCCCGGAACAGTGGCCACTTAAAACCCCTGACTTGCTCGTGGGCCCACATCACACCTAATCTTGCAAAAGGTGCCAAATCGTCATACGATATCCAATCGAGGAAAATGAGGTACCTTCAGAAAGGTATTGAAAATTACTTCAACGAGGTGACAATATAGTTTTGTGCCGGGGTCATTTATGACTGTCTTAGCTACTATGAAACCCTGTCATGCAAGCTGGTGGACCCCTTTTTTCCTAAAATTATTGACCAACTTGTGACAACTCTAACCAGGCCATATGAAGTCAGAATGAGGCAAATGAGACGTCGTTGGAAATGTGTCTGAGTCTATTATAGCGTGCAATCATTGAATATCTAATTTATAACTCTTTACCCACCAATTTCAAACCATGGATCACTGCAACCAATTTGGTTTCCAAAACTGGTCATAAACTTGTGAAAGCTCGTTCTTACCAACCGGGGGGCGAAACCAAGAATAGGATATACCGTTGGAAAGGTATCACACTGCCCTACACCATGTATGGATTTCATTTTCCCTTTGATACCATAATCTAGACAGAATTAGACAGGAATTGAACGCTATTGGTTTTGGCTGTTCTGGTGACGTTGACTTTGCATGCTTCATATGGGGTCATACTGACTTGGAATCAAGCTCATGATAGCTCATTGAAAAGATTGTCCCGATCCCTACTATTTGGAAGTGTTGTGTTCCCTGAATCGAACAACCTTAACACGAGGGAGAAATGTCATGGGAAGGACCACAAATCCCTGAAAGCAGCCAACTGATACTCTTTCAAGGGCAGAGGCCATAGTAACTATGACCCCTGCCACTGTCTTTGACTAGAACCATAGCATCAAGGGGCGTTTATGGATAAGTAAATGTTTAAAACACCATGTTGAGCCCAGAGCATATTTTTGGGTCAACATTATTGGCATCTAAGGGGAAATGCTTTCCAAATCATGTCGAACAAAAGGATCACCCGCGTGATAGGCGGGAATACTTGGTGGAAATTCATACTTTCAAAGAGACAGATTTGGGTGAGGGGGTAATTCAACTATAGTATAAGGACCATTTTTCACATTAGGGATAACCGAAGAATGAAAGTGGTGAAATAAAGATATACAGCATAATTTATACTGAGATTCACATAAGATGGAAGAATGGGAATAATGACCCAGGTTTTGTCAAGCAATGTGGCCCGAGTGACTTAAGGTAAGGTGAACTTAAGGTAAGTGAGAATCAAGGCTTAAGGTGAACCTTGGCCCAACACAAATTCTCATGCATACCTTCGATTCTCGACACACAGACAAGAAAACAGGAATCTTTTGAAATCAACGACTCACAGGAGGAAAACTAGCAAGCAAACAAGTCAAACAAGGGAATAAAGAAATATAAAAAACTCGTGGCAGTAGATGCTGAAATCTCAAGTGCTCATAAGTGATGGAACTTTGTAGGAAAATGACCACTGCTTGGAGAGATCAGATTGTAAGTGGTCAGGTAAAGTGCAGTTGCAATCACATAACTATGTAAGCCATCATGCCATCATGGTTTTTAGCTTCACCAGAGAATGATATGCTACCTCCTTAGACTTTCCCTACTGACTTTGATGAACTAACAACCAAACTTACACCCATTTAAGATGACTTTAAGAAAGAGTTTCCCAAAATCTCAAGTATGGTAAAAGAGCTTCTAGGAATCCAGTATTTCCACCCAACCACCCAATAGTAAAGACAATATCCTTCGTATTGAACACTAGAAAAAACCAAAAGAAGGAAACCTATAACTTAAAATGGAAAAGACCAGCAAATGGATAAAACAAAGAAGGCATTATACTCCAAAATTGGAACTAAGGGAAAAAGGGCTTAAGACTGAAACCATGGGGAAATGTACAAACATGAAAAGGTAACAATAAGTACATACAAGAAAGAGAATCAATAACATTGAATAGATACAAACAAGAAAAGAATGAAAGGTGACTTATGTACAAGATGACGAGGCCTCTCAGGAATAAAAGAACATTAGGTGACGACCATTCACGGGGAATTGAAGTGGTTCGCCATCCAAGGTTTTTAATCTGAAAGCATTTGTCCCTAAGACCTCACAGATTGTGTAAGGACACAACCATAATGAATCAAACGTATGATGTTTGGATGGGGCCTCATGTGCTTTGTCCCATAATAAGACATCATCTCCTACTTTGTAATTTACCATTGTGGCTCTTTTATCGAAGGAACGTTTAACAATGTCTTGCTTCTTTTGGAGGTGTTGGAATGCATCCTTTCTTACTTCTTTTAATTTGAGGAGTGTTTCTAAACGATGTTGTAAGGGTTGGAAATCATCTTCTACCTCAGCAATAGCCAACCTCAAGGATGGATTTTGTAAGTGAACAAGAAGGACAGTAGGAGCGCCATACACTAGAGTGTAAGGACTTTGACCCATTGTTGTCTTTGGATTTATACGATCATCCCATAAAGAAAAGTTTAACTTCGTTTGCCAATCACGATTTTTATCCTTGACCGTCCTCTTAAGGATCCGAATCAGATTTTTATTTGTTGATTCAGCCAAACCGTTACCTTGGGGGTAATAGGTGGAAGATCGAAAAAGTTGGATGCCATATGTAACACCAAGGTGTAACATGACATCAGACATGAAAGTTGATCCATTATCAGTTAATATCTCAGCAGGGGTCCCAAAACGGGATAAAATGTTGCGTTCAATGAATTCTACCACTCGTTGACTCGTAGCATTCCTAGGAGCGATTGCTTCAGCCCACTTTGTATAGTAGTCTGTGGCTATTAAGATGAATACATGACCAACAATAGACGACGGTGAAATCGGTCCAATAAAGTCCATGCCCCATCCTGGGAAAGGGACCTGGACTTCAATAGGCCTAAGAGGTAAGGCAACCAACTTTTTCTTCCTAGAGAAGCGTTTGCAAGCTTCACATTTGCAAACAAGTAAATGGGCATCTTTGTGGAGTGAAGGACAAAAGTAACCTGCATGTAGAACTTTTGCTGCATTGGTTTTGGCTAAAAAGTGACCTCCACAAACCCCGGAATGGAATTGTTCAAGTGCCATTTGGTCTTGATCAGGAGTTAAGCATCGTGACAAGACCCCATCAAGGTTTCTTCAGTAAAGGATTTGACCTTGTAAAACATATCAGACAATTCATAAATGAAGTGTTCATTTGGATTTAGTATCCATGTCCGATGGGCACAAACCATTGATTAGGAAATATATGATAGGTCTGTACCATGGTTGTGAGGATAACTCAATTTCATTAACCAGTTCTTCGAAAGAAATCAAGTCATCTACTTGAGGTGGTTCAACTATGACAGAGGGATGGGATCGGGTTACCAATCCATCCAACCCTGTTCCCCTAATGGTTTTTGTTGGCTTAATTTCCAAGTCATACTATTGCATACGCATGATCCATTTGGACCACTTACTATGCAATTCGGTTTGATTCAAAACGATGACTAAGAGAGATGTAGGCACAAAAACCTGAACTTTATGGCCTTGGATGTAATGTCGAACTTGTTCCAATGCTTTATACAAGGAATAACCATGTTTCTCCAGTGGAGAATAATTCAGTTGGTGGGGTTTCAAATTTTGGCTCGCGAAGGCGATTGGCCTAAGATTTTCCTCATGGTCCTTTTGCAACAAGATTGCAGAAATTGTCTCGTTTGACAAATTAGTGCACATGACAAATTCTTTAGAGGGATCGGGACTCACTAACAGAGGGGCAAAATATATGGCTTGATTAATGGATTCAAAGGCTTTATGGGTAGGAGGGTCCCATTTGAACCAAATTTCTTTCTTCATAAGTTGATTTAGAGGTTTAACTACTTGAGCAAAATTAGGAATGAAGCATCTCAGGAAATTTATCTTCCCATAGAAAGATCACATTTCCTTTTTATTGATAGGTAAGGGCAGCCTTTGGATTGCTACCACTCTCCCAAGATCAACTTTTACACCTTCTCGAGAGACGATGTGACCCAAATTTGTTCCCTCCATAACACCGAAAATGGTCTTCTTAGGATTTAAAGATATGCCAAACCTACGACATCTAAGGAGAACCTGCCTAAGGTGATCGAAATGACTACCCTGTTCTTTGGAAAATATCATGAGGTCATCAAAGTAAACAACAATAACCTTATTGTGAGGTCATCGAAGTAAACAACAATAACCTTACCCAATAATCCTCTGAAAGAAATGTCCATGGTATGTTGAAAGGTGTTCCCATCATTAATCAATCCAAAAGGCCTCTTGTTATATGCATATGTGCCCCAACGAGTGGTGAAGGTGGTTTTATGACTATCATAAGGATGGAGGGATATCTGATTGTAACCTGAGAAGCCCTCTAAAAAGGACATCATTTGAGACCTGGAGACTTTCTAGAGAATCTCTTCCATAGGTGGGATGGGGTAGTTGTCCTTTAGGGACACTCTATTCAAATGTCGAAAGTCGACACACAAACGAATATTGCCAATTTTCTTCCTAAACAAAACCAAATTAGATACCCATTGTGAATAACGGAGATGGTAAATGACCCTGGATGCTTCCATCTTATCCAATTCAGCTTTAATTGTTTTTTCCAAAGCCGGGTTGTTTTTTCTCTGCCTCTGTCTGTAAGGTTTTGAATCAGGGATTATGGGTATGGCATGGACTCTCTGCTGCATATTGAAAACCTTGAGGTTTTAATAGGACCAAGAGAAGACATCTCTAAATTCTTTCAAGAGTCCCATGACTTGAGCGACCTCAGAAGGGGAACATTGTGCACCTATATAGACCAGTTTTGGATCTTTCTCACTTCCCAGGTCAATAGGTATGGCTTCTCACACATTCCTAACAGATTTTCTATCAATCCTAGACTCAGAAGTAGTGGCATCATCGAAATCAAACATGGATTCCAATGCTGACAAACCAAGGGGGATCTTTTTTGCCTTTAATTGAATTATGTTCCCTGTTTTCTCTTCCAACTCATGGTTGATATGTAAATCTTCAAACTCCTCCTTGATTTGAAGGAATCTACAGATTTGTTCATCAGTATTCAAATCTTGCCAAGAGTCGACATTATTTGGTAACACAGGCCTATGTAAAATTTGGACTTGTATATCTTCAAAGGACCTTACAAAATCCGAGGAGAAACAAGAACCAACCAAGGCGAAAGTATTAGCTATGTGGTTTTTTGCACTAGGCATGGCTTGAATGTTGAAAGACAAGAACTTCTCAATAAGTTCCTTAGCCCTTCGGTGGTATTGTTTGAGGCGTGGGTTGTGAACTTCATATTTACCTCTAATTTGATTCACAACCAATTTAGAATCCCCACTCACCAATAAATGGCATATTCCTAAGCCTAAGGCCTTTTGGAGGCCCTGAAATAAGGCTTCATATTCAGCCATATTATTAGTTTTAGGGAATTCTAACCGAAAAGAGAAAGGAATTGTGTTTCCCTTGGAATCACACAAAAGGACAACAGCCCCGGATCCATTCTTGGATTTAGCACCGTCAAAATCCATACTCCACACCATTTCCTCCAACTCAGAAGGAGGGACATGTACATCTTCCTCAGATAATACAGTGTAAGTATCCATACCTGTATCTTGAAAAGACACATGTTTTGTATTATAGGAAGCAGGTACAACCTGCTCTCGGTACTTTGGTTCCCTCTTAATAACTACTTCAACACTTTTATGAGGAAAGGTGAAGTGGGTCCCCTCCATGAAGTAACGACCCTTTTTAGCTTTGGTGGACCAATCTCTCCCTAAAAGCATGCCATATGCTTCAGGTATATCTGCTACGATGAAGTTTATGAGCATGCTTACATCTCGGGCTTGGTCGTAAGCTACGGATAAGTCTTTAATGTAACCGATGGTTTCTACAGTCCTAGAATCCAAAGCTAACAGGGATTTACATGGGCCTATGCATTCAAGACCCAGTCTTCTCATGACTCTCAAAGGCATGACATTGTCCCTCGCTACTGTGTCAGCGACACAGTTATGGAGAAGAAAATCAAAAATCAAAACTGAGATATAGAAAGGAGGAATGCCAGGGTCTAAATCGGTAACATCGTATGCTTCCCTAGGTTGAGAAGTGGACTCTTTTGAAAGAGGAAGTCTTTGTTATATTCATGGAGTAGGGGGTGCTTGTAGAACATGTGAAAGGTTTTCAAACTGATCGGGTGTTCTAATAGCATCTAATGATGTCATGTGGGCGGGAACCTTCGATAGATCTTTAACGATGTTGTAAGGTATCAGTGTTGGGAAACAAGGCGGTGGATTATTAGGCAAGTTTACCTTGTTTGGGGTCTAGGGAACCCTGTTCCTTGTAGGGGAGGGTAATCTACCATTCACGGGAAGTTTTCCCTTTTCATTGTCCTTTGGGTCTCTTTTGGCTTCTTCCACCCCTTGTGGAGGGTTTTTAGGCGCTTGGTTCCTAGTATCTACAACAAAGCTTCCAAAAGAAAGAATATTTTCATCAGAGGCGATAGAGTTTTCCATGTTAACTTGGTCATTTTGGGAGGTGGAAGCAAGTTTGTTTTTTACTGGAGGTAAAGGTGTTTTTCCACTTTTAGACAATTCCACGTGACGTGTATATGCATAACAATACTCAGGGTCATGGAAGTCTTGGAAAACATGACACCAATCCACTTCAACAATTGGTTGCTTAGGAGTAGGAGTAGGAGAGAAAGGAGATCTTGGCCTCGGAACGGCAGAAAAATGCATGTCATTCACGTTTCGAATAAGAGAAAGTATTTGGTTGTTCATGTTCATTAACAACTTGAGTGTTTCCAAACTTTCCCTTTCTTCAATCCTTGAAGTTTGGGCAGGTGGAGGTTCATACCGAGGACCTTTATTTCGAGGTAGATCATTCCTAGGTCTCCCGTTAAAATGGGGCTGCGCTAAAGGTGAAGGAATCATACTAGATTCCTCCGTGTTTCTTTCAATTTCCAGGGTGCTAGTCTTGGCCGCATCTAAAGTTTGCATTGAATTATCTTTTAATATGTATTTTACATTCGGATTCATGGCGGTTATGTAATAATGGAACAAATTGTTCCCAGATGGTTGGGAAGCAGTTGGGATCCTCTTCAAGGTCGAGGTAAAGCGTTGATTAAAATTTCGTATTTGCTCACCCTCATGGATGGAGATGGTCGTGAAATCCCTGAGAAGGGAAGCCACATCATCCACCCCTTGGAAATGTTTCTTGAATTCTTGGATCATAGTGCCCCTATCTAGGATACTATCATTAGGAAGCAAGTGATACCATCTCGCTGCTTCACCTTCGAAGGTTCTCACAAAAAGTCTAATGATGACATCGGGAATTGTTATGTCCATAAGTGCTAAGGCATCATAGAAGTTTTTTATATGTTCTTCATCACTCAAAGTACCAGTGCCACTAATCTTGGGAAGTCTATTTGGGGCATCCACAGGTATGTCATGAAGAGGTCTGGACAACCTCAAAGGAGTTCCTGGTTGCCATGGCATTGCCATCGGGACAACTATGGCATGAACAACAACAGTTGTTCAAATGATGGGAGAAAAAACTTGATGATTAGTAACTATTGTTGGATTAACTAAAGCTTTCTTTAGTAAGGGGCTTTGAATAGGAGAAGAGGAAGAGGGTGACTCAGTTCACATTGCAGAGGTAACAAGTTTCCCTGGTTTCCCAAGTGTATGTGTCTCACTACTTGTTTTCTTTCACGAACTTTGACTTCTTATAACCCTGGGAGACACTGTTTTCCTAGTCTTAGGATACTTGCACCCTGTCAACTTGTAAGGGGCCAAGTAAGTACTTTGAGTACAAGGGGTGTGTCAAGGATGATCCTACTCTTTCTAACATGATGTAAAATAACCCAACTAAAAATGAAGCTTTGTTTTCTTGTTCTTCTTGAAGTGGAAGTTAAGGTATGACAGACTTATAACTTCTCACGTGGGTTTGAGCAAGTGAGATCAAAGACCGACCAGGTAAAAGGAAAGGAAAACTCAATGGTATGTATTACTCCCAGGTGTAATGGAAATTACAAGGAAACTAAACTAGAATGAGTACCAAAGAAAATTCCAAAGGGCGACTGAAAGATTTTGCCCAAATTTTGTTAACAAGTAGGAAAAGACCACAATTAATTTGGGTCCAACGTTTAGTGCAAGCTTGGGATACAAGAAAATTTAAAGAGGTTTGAAAGTTCCCCAGTGGAGTTACCAGGAAAGGGTGGGTGTTATAAGCAAAATCTGTCCGTAGGGATGGATCTGACTTATCCAGCTATGAAGACGATTACAGCCCCTTTGGTAGCTCAACACGAGGTAGAGGCTACCCGCACCTCAGGTGGTCCTTCGCCTGAGGCAGTAAAGAAGGGGAAGAAGAAAGGTGAAAGAATTATAAGAAGTCGTTCTCAGGACCACCCACCTTGGGTGTTATCCTTCCTTAGATTCCTGGATGGCCAAAATGGCCCGGGGGGTGAAAATTATGAACAATGGGATCAAAATGAGCTTGCTGATTTTTAGGATAGAAAAGTAAATAAAGTGGGTAGTGAGATGTTCACTTCCTTAAAGTGTTGGAAACTGTCCCAGAATGGGTCAACGGGGTAAACCGGTATCCTGGGTAAATAACCAATGAATGCTTTAAGTAAAAGGGTATGAAACAAAAGGTGAAAATGGGGGTTTAAACGCTATAGCCAAGTACCTTTAAATGGCTGTAAATTGAAAAAAACAAGTTATTCAAAGCTTTCAAGGCAAGGGAACAAGCCCAGAATGGCTCGATAACCCCCGGGGTGACCCGGGAAGTGATCCCAGAAAATTGTTAAATCAAAAAAGGGTTGTAAATGTGGATGAACAACTTTGTAACAAGTTGTTACAGCTATGATATTAAGGAAAGTGTACACAACTTCAGTTTTGGTTCATGAGTGAAAAGGTGGACTGACGAAAGGTTGACTTTAAAAGTATTTTATTGGTCAATTTTTGTTTTTATCACATGCCTTGGCCACCACACTGTTTTAAAGGTTATCCCAATCAGGCAAACACATCACGGAACTGTGCCAACCAATATAAGAAGAGTAGTCCTAGTTGTCCACAGTGGTTAGGTTGAAGAGTGCCCCATGTAGTTTAGAGAAGTAGGGGTTAGCCACTTCTCGTCACTAGTGCTTTCGGGCTATTAAAGCCGCTTGGATGGAAGAAGTATACCTGCGAAAAGGAAGAGGCTCAGGACCCCCTAAAGAGGGTTTTTGCTGAGCTTACCCAAGCAGAGTAGTATTCCAACCAAACTAAGCTAATCAACTCCTTGACTGTGTGGTATTGAGGAAAGACCACTCGACTTATACTAACTAGACAACTTCTGTGGGGCTCCTGATGAAGACTCCCTGGCTTTGACTCTTAATATTCTATGAAATTGAAATTGCATAAAATGAAATACCAGACCATCCATGTGGTAAGGTCACGCCTTGCTTTCACAAGTGTGCCTCCTGGTTACTGAAAATGAAATCTATCTTGAAACAGATAGGTGACATATATGTCACGGATAGATAATATGTGTATGTAAATATCTAAATAATATAAGTTTTTTTGTTTTCTGTGTATGGGGCAGACCCCTGAATTGTTTTCAAGTCTTTTTTGCGGCGTTTTTCATATATTTAGCTTGTTGATTATGCATGACCCCTTTTTGGGGAAGCCACCTCTAGATTAGTGAGAGAAAAAAAATACAATGAAAATGTAGCAAGATTAGATGATTACAACATAACAATTACACCATTTGACCCAAAGGAATGGGTTAAGAATATTTGCGAATGGCTAAGCCTCCATATGCATGAAAGCCTCAAATAACTCCTTGTATGGGGATTGGAAATTTAGTGTTTGAAATATAAAAGGTGTGACTGTTATCTACACAAGTATTAACTAGATTTTTAAGATGAATTCACAAGTGAACCATTCAAACTACTCACGTAAATCAAACATATAAACATTGATATGTATATCAGAAATTTTTGAAGTGAGTGCAAGTGATAATTAAAGTGTGTATGATAGTGATTGGGTGAGACTTACCGATCGAAATGTGTGTTTTTCTTCGCTACCCTGCTGGGGCCTTTGCCTCAAACAGGTCTCTAGGTGGTCCCCAACTGCTTAAGAGAGGCATAATGGGTGACCGATTGTATCCTTGTAGGCAAACAACGAAATTTTAGTATTTATGTATGAAAAAACTGAAATAAAAATAACAGAAATTTACACATAAGAAATATATAATAGCCAACTAAGATGGTTGCCCCGTGGGGGGAAATTGACCAAAATGATCCATTTTCCTATTTGGGACAGCAAGGTTAATGGTAAGAAAACATAACAGAAACATACATGAATGAAAAGATAAAGCAAACAAGTATGGACAACCAGCTATGAGGTCTATTTAAGGGTTCTCCTAAGGGGCCCTAGGACTCCCAACCACTAGCTAAGGCTAGAAACAATTGAATACTTCAGAAAATCTGCACTAAAACACACTAAACAAATTAAACCAAGTTGTTAGAAAATGAAAGTGAGCAAGTTAAACCCAAGGAAGCAACAATAAACACCTAGCTAACCAATCCCTCTCAGGGATAGCTAACATATCAAGCATTTACCCCTACCCATCAACCCTTAACCAACAAATGACACATCCGACAACTAAAATTCAACAAGTACACACACACAAAGAGTCTTATAAATTTCAGCAGAGCTTTGTTACTATAGTCATCATCTCCTTTTTTACAATGCCAACCCTCTTATTTATAAAGGAGAGGTGAAGGCTTAGGGTTAGGTCACAAGACACTTGTCACTTTTGGAAAAGTGACAAGTGGACCAACCCTAAAGAATTTTTGTCTTTTTTACAAAAAGTAACCTTATCCAAAAAAGAGAACCTTATCCAAAAAGGGAATCAAATCAGATTTGACTTGACCCTTCAATTACATAATAATTACATGCCAAAAGTAAATCATACGAGAGTTCATATTACAAAAAGTCATTTTCCATAAAATGACAAAGCTTGATATGCCACATCACCATTTTCCTTGGGATTT
>ML780242.1:443208-456481 GCA_009831015.1 Picea engelmannii
AAAATGGGTAGGTTTTACCCGACACTCCTGGTCACCCATGTGATCGGGGCCAGGCTCCAAAGTAGCCACGGGTATTTGAGGAGGAGTGGTGGGCGACTGGGCAGAGGAGAAGGAGAAGGGGGCTGCATGGAGGAGATGTGGAAGGAGGAGGAGGAGGAGGAGGCAGAGGGAGGAGCCCGCAGTGTGGGGAGAGGAGGGCACAGGCAGTGGAGTGGAGGAGCTAGGGAAGGTGAGAGGTGGCCATTGCATTGAAGGAGGAAGAGCTCACGCGGAAGTGGGGAATGGGGGGGAAGGTTGTAGTGGTAAGGGTTTTGGGTGCACGCGAGAAGAGGTGGGGATGTGGAAGGAGGAATGAGAGGTTGTGCGCAGGAGGGGCCTACGTGGAGGAGGCCAAAAGGGTGGTGCAGCGGGAGAGGAGGTCGTGGAGAGGAGGACATATGCAAGGGATGTGGGAGAGGAGGCCGAGATGGGAGGCAAAATGGTGTGGCTGCATGTGGAGGAGAATCTCACGGAACGAGAAGCGTGTGCGCAAAGGGTTGCGAGAGGTGCAGAGGTGGTGGTGGTGGTGCCTAGGTGGTGGATGAGTGGCCAACCACTGTTTAGAAATTAAAATTGAAAACATTAGACAAAGTGGGTTTTGGGAAATAAAACTAGATGGGAGGTTTTGGGTTCAAACCCCCTGCATTCCACTTGGTTTTCTGGGCAAAGGAAAATGGGGAGGGTTGGGATTCAAAGCCCAGGGCTTCCCGGTGACATGCCCAGGCCTACAACCTCCAATAGATAGATTCATAATTTTAAAATTCTAAAGGAGCCATGGAGGCTTGGGCCTGGTGCCCAAGAGGGGTTTGAATCCCCTCTCTTTTGCATCTTTCAGCACACATACAACCTGAATGAACTCAGCCACTATCAGACTGAACCAGCAAGCAACATAACCATTGAAATAGGCAAGCAAACACCGATTTCTTCTTCCAGGATCTCAAAATAACCAGCAACATTTTTTATTGGTTTTTTGGAAATGACATTAATGGATTACCTGGCTAACTGTTTGGAGATGGCAGCATGGAAGCTGGCTGCCCATTGCTGAGTTGTTGCTGCTGTCAAAAACCTGCCCCTCCTGCCATGAATTGTTGTTGCAGAGCTCTCCCCCTTTGGCCAAACCACCAAAATGGCTTGGGAGAGGGGAGAAGGGAGGTTTTTTTTTTTTTTTATTTAAAAAAAAAAAACAATTTTCCCCAAACTGCATGAGGCTACGTGCCCACTATCCAAATTTCCAATTTTTCTGAAAATATTTAATAAAATATTTTATTAATTTTTTAATATTTTTTGAAATATGTGCAAGTCAAAGTTTGACTTTGACTTTGACTTTGACTCTGCTGCAGCTGACTTAGCCCAAAAATGTTGACTGGAGAGACGGAGTCAGAATCAGAAACAAGTCACATCATTGGAAACGTCTTGATGAGTACATCAGGAATATGTCATCACCAACTTGAGATAATGCCACCTCAGCCCTCAAATTCGGCCCGGAAAAATGGCCACTTAAAACCCCTGACTTGCTGGTGGGCCCACATGACACCTAATCTTGCGAAAGGTGTCAAATCATCATACGATATCCAATCGAGGAAAATGAGGTACCGTAGGAAAGGTATTGACGAATAATTCAATGAGGTGACAATATATTTTTGATGTGGGGTCATTTATAACTGTCTTAGCTTCTATGAAACCCTGTCATGCGAGCTGGTGGACCCCTTTTTTCCTAAAATTATTGATCAACTTGTGACAGCTCTAACCAGGCCATATGAAGTCAGAATGAGGAAAATGAGATGTCGTTAAAAATGTGTCTGAGTCTATTATAGCGTGAAATCATTGAATATCTGATTTATAACACTTTACCCACCAATTTTAAACCATGAATCATTGCAACCAATTTGGTGTCCAAAACTGGTCATAAACTTGCGAAAGCTTGTTCTTACCAACCGGGGGTTGAAACCAAGCACGAGATATACTGTTGGAAAGGTATGACACTACCCTACACTATATATGGGTTTTATTTTCCCTTTGATACCAAAATCTAAACAGAATTAGACCAGGAATTCACGGCTATTGGTTTTGGCTGTTCGGGTGACATTGACTTTGCGTGCCTCTTATGGGGTCACATTGACTTGGAATAGGGCTCATGATAGCTCATTTAAAATCTTGTCTCGATCCCTACCGCTTGGAAGTGTTGTATTCCTTGAATCGAACATCCTTGAGATGAGGGAGAAATGTCATGGGAAGGACCACAGATCCATGAAATCAACCAACTGATACTCTTTCAAGGGCAGAGTTCATAGTAACTATGACCCTCGCCATTGTCTTTTACTAGAACCATAGAATCAAGGGGTGTTTATGGAGAAGTAAATGTGTAAAACACCATGTTGATCCCAGAGCATATTTTTGGGTCAACATTCTTGGCATTGGAGGGGAAATACTTTCCAAAGCATGTCGAACAATGGGATCACTTGCGTGACAGGCGGGAACACTTGTTGGAAATTCATACTTTCAAAATGACAGATTTGGGTGAGGGGGGAATTCAATTGTAGTATAAGGACCATTTTTCACATTAGGGATAACCGAAGAATGAAAGTGGTGCAATAAAGATATACAACAAAATTTATGCTGAGATTCACATAAGATGGAAGAATGGGAATAATGACTCAGGTTTTGTCGAGCAATGTGGCCCAAGTGACAAAGGTCCCTCACCTGGATTATGGCTTAACTGTGAGAATCGAGGCTTAAGGTAAAACTTGTCTCAACACAAAGTCTCATGCATACCTTCAATTCTCGACACACAGACAAGCAAACATGAATATTTTGAATTCAGTGACTCACCGGAGGAAAACTAGCAAGCAAACCAATCAAACAAGGGAATAAAGAAATATAAAAAACCTGTGGCGGTAGATGATGAAATCTCAAGTGCTCATAAGTGATGGAACTTTGTAGGAAAACGACCATTGCTTGCAGAGATCAGATTGTAAGTGGTCAGGTAAAGTGCAGTTGCAATCACATAGCTATGTAAGCCATCATGCCATCATGGTTTTCAGCTTCACTAGAGAATGATATGCTACATCCTTAGACTTTCCCTCCTGACTTTGATGAACTAACAACCAAACTTACACCCATTTAAGATGACTTTCAGACAGAGTTTCCCAAAATGTCAAGTATGGTAAAAGAGATTCTAGGAATCTAGTATTTCCACCCAACCACCCAATAGAAAAGACAATATCCTTCATATTGAACACTAGACAAACCCAAAAGAAGGCAACCCATGGAAAAAAAAGAAGGGATTATACTCCAAAATTGGAACTAAGGGAAAAAGGGCTTAAGACTGAAACCATGGGGAAATGTACAAACATGAAAAGGTAACAATAAGTACATAGAAGAAAGAGAATCAATAACATTGAATAGATACAAACAAGAAAAGAATGAAAGGTGACTTATGTACAAGATGACGAGGCCTCTCAGGAATAAAAGAACTTTAGGTGACGACCATTCATGGGGAATTGAAGTGGTTCTCCATCCAAGGTTTTTAATCTGAAAGAATTTGTCCCTAAGATCTCATAGATTGTGTAAGGACCCAACCATAATGAATCAAACTTGCGATGTTTGTATGGGGCCTCACGTGATTTGTCCCATAATAAAACATCATCTCTTACTTTGTAATTTACCATTGTGGCTCTTTTATTGAAGGAACGTTTAACAATGTCTTGCTTCTTTTGGAGGTGCTGGAATGCATCCTTTATTACCTCTTCTAATTTGAGGAGTGTGTCTAAATGATGTTGTAAGGGTTGGAAATCATATTCTGCCTCAGCAATAGCCAACCTCAAGGCTGGAATTTGTAAGTGAACAGGCAGGACAGTAGGAGCACCATACACTAGAGTGTAAGGACTTTCACCCGTTGCTATCTTTGGAGTTATACGATCATCCCATAAAGAAAACTCTAACTTTGTGTGCCAATCACGCTTGTTATCCTTGACCATCCTCTTAAGGATCCGAATCATATTTTTATTCATTGATTTGTCTAAACCATTACCTTGGGGGTAATAGGTGGAAGATCGAAAAAGTTGGATGCCATATGTAACACCAAGGTGTAACATGACATCAGACATGAAAGATGATCCATTATATGTTAATATCTCAGCAAGGGTCCCGAAACGGTATAAAATTTTATGTTCAACGAATTCTACCACTTCTTGACTCGTAGCATTCCTAAGAGCGATTGCTTCAGCCCAGTCTATAAAGTAGTCTATGGCTGTTAAGATGAATACATGACCAACACTTGACAGCGGTGAAATCGGTCCAATAAAGTCCATGCCCCATATTGCGAAAGGGACTTGGACTTCAATAGGTCTAAGAGGTAAGGTAGCCAACTTTTGCTTCCCAGTGAAGCGTTGGAAAGCTTCGCATTTACGAACAAGTAAATGGGCATCTTTGTGGAGTGAAGGCCAAAAGTAACCTACATGTAGAACTTTCGCTGCAGTGGTTTTGGCTAAAAAGTGACCTCCACAAACCCCAGAATGGAATTGTTCAAGTGCCATTTGTTCTTGATCAGGAGTTAAGCATCGTGACAAGACCCCATCAAGGTTTCTTCGGTAAAGGATTTGACCTTGTAAAACATATCGAAAAATTTGTAAATGAAGTGTTCGTTTGGCTTTAGTATCCATGTCCGGTGGGCACACACCATTGATCAGGAAATATATGATAGGTTCGTAGCATGGTTGTGAGGCTAACTCAATTTCGTTAACCAGTTCTTTGAAAGAAATCAAGTCATCTACTTGAGGTGGTTCAACTATGACCGAGGAATGGGTTCGGGTTAGCAATCCAGCCAACCCTATTCCCCTAATGGTTTTCGTTGGCTTAATTTCCAAGTCATACTCTTGCATACGCATGATCCATTTGGACCACTTACTATGCAATTCGGTTTGATTCAAAGCATTGACTAAGAGAGATGTAGGCATAAAAACCTGAACTTTATGGCCTTGGATGTAATGTCAAACTTTTTCCAATGCTTTATACAAGGAATAACCATGTTTCTCCAGTGGAGAATAATTCAATTAGTGGGGTTTCAAGTTTTGGCTCACGAAGGCGATTGGCCTAAGATTTTCCTCATGGTCCTTTTGCAACAAGATTGTAGAAATTGTCTTCTTTGACGAATTAGTGTACATGAAAAAGTCTTTAAAGGGATCAGGACTGACTAACAGAGGGGCAAAAGAAATGGCTTGCTTAATGGATTCAAAGGCTTGACGGGTAGGAGGGTCCCATTTGAACCGAATGTCTTTCTTCATAAGCTGATTTAGAGGTTTAACTACTTGAGCAAAATCAGGAATGAAGCGTCTCAGGAAATTTATCTTCCCAAAGAAAGATTGCATTTCCTTTTTATTGGTAGGTAAGGGCAACCTTTGGATTGCTACCACTCTCCTAGGATCAACTTTTACACCTTCTCGAGAGACGATGTGACCCAAAAGTTTTCCCTCCATAACACCAAAAATGGTCTTCTTAGGATTTAAAGATATTCCAAACCTACGACATCTAAGGAGAACCTACCTAAGGTGATCGAAATGACTACTCTGTTCTTTGGAAAAGACCGTGAGGTCATCGAAGTAAACAACAATAACGTTACCCAATAATCCTCTGAAAGCAATGGCCATGGCATGTTGAAAGGTGTTCCCAACATTAATCAATCCAAAAGGCATCTTGTTATATGCATATGTGCCCTAACGAGTGGTGAAGGTGGTTTTATGACTATCAGAAGGATTGAGGGCTATCTAATTGTAACCTGAGAAGCCATCTAAAAGGGACATCATTTGAGACCTAAAGACTTGTTGGAGAATCTCTTCCATAAGTGGGATGGGGTAGTTGTCCTTTAGGGACACTCTATTCAAATGTCGAAAGTCGACACACAAACGAATATCGCTAGTTTTCTTCCTAACCGGAACCAAATCAGATACTCATTGTGAGTAACGGACATGGTAAATGACCCCGGATGCCTCCATTTGATCCAATTCAGCGTTAATTGTTTGTTCCAAAGATGGGTTGTTTTTTCTCTGCCTCTATCTGGAAGGTTTCAAATCAGGGATTATGGGTATGGCATGGACTATCTCCTGCATATCGAAAACCTTGAGGTCTTGATAGGACCAAGAGAAAACATCTCTGAATTCTGTCAAGAGTCCCATGACTTGAGTGACCTCAGAAGGGGAACACTGTGCACCTATATAGACCTGTTTTGGATATTTCCCACTTCCCAGGTTAATAGGTATGGCTTCTCGCACCTTCCTAATAGATTCACTATCAATACTAGGCACAAAAGTAGTGGCATCATCGAAATCAAACATGGATTCCAATGCTGACAAACCAGGGGGGATCTTATTTGTCTTTAATTGAATTATGTTCCCTGTTTCCTCTTCCAACTCATGGTTGATATGTAAATATTCAAACTCCTCCTTGTTTTGAAGGAATCTATAGATTTGTTCATCAGTATCAAAAACTTGCCAAGAATCGACATTATCTGGTAACGTAGGCCTATGTAAAATTTGGACTTGTATATCTTCAATAGACCTTACAAAATCCAAGGAGAAACAAGAACCAGCCAAGGCCAAAGTATCAGCTACATGGTTTGCGGCCCTAGGCATGGCTTGAATGTTGAAAGATAAGAACTTCTCAATAAGTTACTTAGCCCTCCGGTGGTATTGTTTGAGGCGTGGGTTGTGAACTTCATATTTACCTCTAATTTGATTCACAACCAATTCAGAATCCCCACTCACCAGTAAATGGCGTATTCCTAAGCCTAAGGCCTTTTGGATGCCTTGAACTAAGGCTTCATATTCAGCCATATTATTAGTGTTAGGGAATTCTAACCGAAAAGAGAAAGGAATTGTGTTTCCCTTGGAACCACACAAAAGGACACCAGCCCCGGATCCATTCTTGGATTTAGCACCATCAAAATCCATACTCCACACCATTTCCTCCATCTCAGAAGGAGGGACATGTACATCTTCCTCAGATAATACACCGTAAGTACCCATACCTATATCTTGAAAAGACACATGTTTTATATTATAGGAAGCAGGTACAACCTGCTCTCGGTACTTTGGTTCCCTCTTAATAACTACTTCAACACCTTTGTGAGGAAAGGTGAAGTGGGTCCCCTCCATGAAGTAACGACCCTTTTTTACTTTGGTGGACCACTCCCTCCCTAAAAGCATGCCATATGCTTCAGGTATATCTGCTACGATGATGTTTATTAGCATGCTCACCTCTGGGGCTTGGTCGTAAGCTATGGATAATTATTTAATGTAACCGATGGTTTCTATAGTCCTAGAATCCAATGCTAACAGGTCTTTACATGGGCCTATGCATTCAATGCCCAATCTTCTCATGACTCTCAAACGCATGACATTGTGCCTCTCTCCTGTGTCAGCGACATAGTTATAGAGAAAAAAATCAAAAACCAAAACTGAGATATAGAAAGGAGGAATGTCAGGGTCTAAATCGATAACATCGTATGCTTCCCTAGGTTGTGAAGTGGACTCTTTGGAAAGAGGAAGTCTCTGTTCTATTCGTGGAGTAAGGGGTGCTTGTAGAACATGTGAAAGGTTTTCAAACTGAGTAGGTGTTCTAAGAGCATCTAATAATGTCATGTGGGTGGGAACCTTCGCTATATCTTCAACGACGTTGTAAGGTATCGGTGTTGGGAAACAAGGCAGTGGATTATTAGGCAAGTTTACCTTGTTTGGGGTCCAGGGAACCCTGTTCCTTGTAGGGGAAGGTAATCTACCATTCACGGGAAGTTTTCCCTTTTCATTGTCCTTTGGGTCGCTTTTGGCTTCTTCCACCCCTTACGGAGTTGTTTTAGGGGCCTGGTTCCTAGCCTCTACAGTAAATCTTCCGAAAGCAAGAAGATTGTCATCACAGGGGATAGAGTCCTCCATGTTAACTTGGTCATTTTGGGAGGTGGAAGAAATTTTCTTTTTTACTGGAGGTAAAGGTGATTTTCTTCTTTTAGACAATTCCACATGACGTGTATATGCATAACAATACTCAGGGTCATGGAAGTATTGGAAAAAGTGACACCAATCCACTTCAGTAGCATGTTTCCTAGGAGTAGGAGTGGGAGAGAAAGGAGGTATTGGACTCGGAACGACAGAAAACTGCATGTCATTCACATTTCGATTAAGAGAAAGTATTTGGTTGTTCACGTTCATTAACAACTTGAGTGTTTCCAAACTTTCCCTTTCTTCAATCCTTGAAGTTTGGGCAGGTGGAGGTTCATACCGAGGACCCTCATTTCGAGGTAGATCATTCCTAGGTCTCCCGTTAAAATGGGGTTGCGCTAAAGGTGAAGGAATCATACGAGATTCCTCCATGTTTCTTTCAATTTCCAGGCCGCTAGTCTTGGCCGCATCTAAAGTTTGCGTTGAATTATCTTTTAATATGTATTTTGCATTCAGATTCATGGAGGTCATGTAATAATGGAACAAATTGTTCCCATATGATTGGGAAGCAATTGGGATCCTCTTCAAGGTTGAGGTAAAGCGTTGATTAAAATTTCGTATTTGCTCACCCTCATGGATGGAGATGGTCGTGAAATCCCTGAGCAAGGAAGCCACATCATCCGCCCCTTGGAAATGTTTCTTGAATTATTGGATCATAGTGTCCCAATATGGGATACTATCATTAGGAAGAAAGCGATACCATCTCACTGCTTCACCTTCGAAGGTTCTCATAAAAATTCTAATGATGACATCGAGAATTGTTATGTCCATAAGCGCTAAGGCATCATAGAAGTTTTGTATATGTTCTACAACACTCAAAGTACCAGTGCCACTAAACTTGGGAAGTCTATTTGCGACATCCGCAAGTATGTCATGAAGAGGTCTGGCCAACCTGAAAGGAGTTTCGGGTTGCCATGGCGTTGCCATCGGGACAACTATGGGCTAAACAACAACAATTGTTGGATTGATGGGAGAAACAACTTGAGGATTAGTAACTATTGTTGGATTAACTAAAGTTTTCTTTAGTAAGGGGCTTTAAATAGGAGAAGAGGAAGAGGGTGACTTAGTTTGCACTGCAGAGGTAAGAAGTTTCCCTGGTTTCCCAGGTGTATGTGTTTCACTACTTGTTTTCTTTCGCGAACTTTGACTTCTTGTAACCCTGGGGGACACTGTTTCCCTAGTCTTAGGATACTTGCACCCTGCCAACTTGCAAGGGGCCAAGTAAGTACTTTGAGTACAAGGGGTGTATCATGGATGATCCTACTCTTTATAACACGATGTAAAATAACTCAACTAAAAATGAAGCTTTGTTTTCTTGTTCTTCTCGAAGTGGAAGGTAAGGTATGAAAGACTTATAACTTCTCACATGGGTTCTAGCAAGTGAGATCGAAGACCGACCAGGTAAAAGGAAAGGAAAAATCAATGGTATTTATAACTCCCAGGTGTAATGGAAATTACAAGGAAACTAAACTAGAACGAGTACCAAAGAAAATTCCAAAGGGTGACTGAAAGATTTTTCCCAAAGTTTGTCAACAAGTAAGAAAAGACCACAAATAATTTGATTCCAACGTTTAGTGCAGGCTTTGGATACAAGAAAATTTAAAGAGGTTTGCAAGTTCCCCATTGGAGTCGCTAGAAAAGGGTGGGTGTTATAAGCAAAATCTGTCCGTTGGGATGGATCTGACCTATCCGGCTGTGATACCGGTTACAACCGCTTTTGTAGCTCGACATGAGGAAGAGGCTACCTGCACCTAAGGTGGTAAATAAGGGGAAGAAGAAAGGTGAAATACTTACAAGAAGTCATTCTCAGGACCACCCACCTTCCGTGTTATCCTTCCTTAGATTCCTGGATGGCCAAAATGGCCTGGGGGGTGAAAATTATGAACAATGGGATGAAAATGAGCTTGCTGATTTTTAGGACAAAAAACTAAATAAAGTGGACAACGATTTGTTCACTTCCTTAAAGTGTTAAATAACCAATGAATGCTTTACGTAAAAGGGTATGAAACAAAGGTGAAAGGGGGTTTAAAAGCTACAACCAACTACCTTTAAATGGCTGTAAATTGTGAAAAAAAAGATGTTCAAAGCTTTCAAGGCAAGGGAACAAGCCCAAAATGGATCGATACCCCCCGAGGTGACCCGGGAAGTGATCTTGGAAAATTGTTAAATCAAAAAAGGGCTGTAAAAGTGGATGAACAACTTTGTAACAAGATGTTACAGCTATGATATAAGGGAAAGTGTACAAAACTTCAATTTTGGTTCGTGAGTGAAAAGGTGGACTGACGAAAGGTTGAATTTAAAAGTATTTTATTGGTCAATTTTTGTTTTTATCACATGCCTTGGCCACCACATTGTTTTAAAGGTTATCCCGATCAGGCAAACACATCCCGGAACTGTGCCAACCAGTATAAGAAGAGTAGTCCTGGATATCCACAGTGGTTAGGTTGAAGAGTTCCCCATGCAGTTCAGAGAAGTAGGGGTTAGCCACTTCTCGTCACTAGTGCTTTCGGGCTCTTAAATCCGCTTGGACGGAAGAAGGATACCTGCGAAAAGGAAGAGGCTCAGGACCCCCCTAAAGAAGGTTTTTTCTGAGATTACCCAAGCAGAGTAGTACTCCAACCAAGATAGGCTAATCAACTCCTTGACCGTGCGGTACTGAGGAAAGACCACTTGACTTATACTAACTAGACAACTTCCGAGGGGCTCCTGATGAAGACTCCCTGGCTTTGACTCTTAATATTCTATGAAATTGAAATTGCATAAAATGAAATACCAGACCATCCACGTGGCGAGGTCACACATTGCTTTCACAAGTGTGCCTCCTGGTTACTAAAATTCAAATCTATCTTGAAACTATATACATAAAACAAGTAAATAGATAGGTGACATATATGTCACGGCTAGATAATATGTGTATGTAAATATCTAAATAATATAAGTTTTTTTGTTTTCTGTGTATGGGGTGGACCCCTGAATTGTTTTCAAGTATTTTTTGCGGAGTTTTGCATATATTTAGCTTGTTGATTATGCATCGCCCCTTTTTGGGGAATGAACATGTAGATTAGTGAGCGAAAAAAAATACAATGAAAATGTAGCAATATTAGATTATTACAACATAACAATTACACCATTCGACCCAAAGGAATGGGTTGAGACTCTTTGCGAACGACTAAGCCGCCATATGCCTGAAAGCCTCAACTAAGTCCTTGTATGGGGATTGGAAATTTAGTGTTTGAAATATAAAAGTTGTCACTATTATCTACACAAGTATTAACCAAATTTTTAACATGAATTCACAAGTGAACCATTCAAACTACTTACGCAAATCGAACATATAAACATTGATATGTATATCAGAAATTTTTGGAGTGAGTGCAAGTGATAATTAAAGTGTGTATGAGAGTGATTGGGTAAGATTTACCGATCGAAATGTGTGTTTTTCTTCGCTACCCTACTGGCCCCTTTGCCTCAAACAGGTCTCTAGGTGGTCCCCAACCGCTTAAGAGAGGCAGAATGGGTGACCGGTTGTATCCTTGCAGGGAAACAACGAAATTTTAGTATTTATCCATGAAAAAACTGAAATAAACATAACATAAATTTACACATAAGAGATATATAACAGCCAACTAAGATGGCTGCCCCGTGGGGGGGAATTGATCAAAATGATACATTTTCATGTTTGGGATAGCAAGGTTAATGGTAAGAAAACATAACAGAAACATACATGAATGAAAAGATAAAGGAAACAAGTATGGACAGCCAGCTATGAGGTCTATTTAAGGGTTCTCCTAAGGGGCCCTAGGACTCCCAACCACTAACTAAGGCTGAAAACAATTGAATACTTTAGAAAATCTGCACTAAAACACATTAAACAAATTAAACCAAGTTGTTAGAAAATGAAAGTGAGCAAGTTAAGCCCAAGGAAGAAACAATAAACACCTAGCTAATCAATCCATCCTAGGGATAGCTAACATATAAAGAATTTACCCCTACCCTTCAACCCTTAACCAACAAATGACACATCCAACAACTAAAATTCAACAAGTACACACACACACAAAGAGTCTTATAAATTTCAGCAGAGATTTGTTACTATATTCATCCTCTCCTTTTTTACAATGCCAACCCTCTTATTTATAAAGGAGAGGTGAAGGCTTAGGGTTAGGTCACAAGACACTTGTCACTTTTGGAAAAGTGACAAGTGGACCAACACTAAAGTATTTTTGTCTTTTTTACAAAAAGTAACCTTATCCAAAAAAGAGAACCTTATCCAAAAAGGGAATCAAATCAGATTTGACTTGACCCTTCAATTACATAATAATTACATGCCAAAAGTAAATCATATGAGAGTTCATTTACAAAATGTCATTTTCCATAAAATGACAAAGCTTGATATGCCACATCACCATTTTCCTTGGGATTTGTGCCATCCCAAATTCTCTTTTACTTCTGCCATGTTTTTCAGCTATAGGTGATGTGTTTCAAGACAGTATCCGACCATCCATAGCTGCTAGATTCACCAGAATGAAGGCCCAAGGTGTGCGGAATTGCTGAGCTGCTTTGGAGGGCAAGGGGACTTTGGGATTTGGTCGTTATAAGTAAGGAAATTCCCTTTGTTCATCCACTTTTCAGACCTGATTATGCCCCCCCTTTTCTTCCTATAAGTTTCCCTGTGAGCTGGCTAAAACATGGCCTTGATTTGGGCTTGTTTCGGCAAGAGGACCTCTTGGATCTGAAATTTGAGAGTCTCTTACTCTATACCAAACAGCCACAAATATGTTATTTTCTATTCCCATACTATATATCTGTCCTCTACCTTTCCGCTTCCTTTCGTTTGGCACAAATCCGACTCCGGATGAGTGAGATATGACCTCGGGAAGGTATGCGGATGGAGCCGGCCAATAGATTGATCAGGGAAAGAATTTGAAGTTGGGGTAAAATCCTGGGTTGGAAACCAGAATTGACAGGCTTCTATAGGCATGTATACCTGTAGCTGAAATGGGTTTCCCTCACCAGGCCCAATTTGACCTCAGAGACCCCCAATTAGGCCTCTTTCCGGTGCATGCTTGTAGGGCCAAATTGAGTCCCTGTCACTCTGGGACATGTCACTGAAAATATGGGCTAAATTTGCTGAGGTGAATGGCATGGGTGTATTCTATACTTCGTCCTGGTCATTTTGAGTATTCACAGGCAAAAATTCACCTCCGTATGGTGAAGTTATAGAATTAAAAGTTCCAGTGACCCTT
>ML780242.1:458206-471544 GCA_009831015.1 Picea engelmannii
CGATTTTCCCCAAACTGCATGAGGCTACGTGCCCACTCTCCATATTTCCAATTTTTCTGAAAATGTTTAATAAAATATTTTATTAATTTTTAAATATTTTTGGAAATATGTGCAAGTCAAAGTTTGACTTTGACTTTGACTTTGACTCTGCTGCAGCTCACTCAGCCCAAAAATGTTGACTGGAGAGACGGAGTCAGAATCGAATGCAAGTCACATCATTGTAAAGGTATTGATGAGTACATCAGGAATATGTCATCACCAACTTGAGATAATGCCACCTCAGCCCTCAAATTCATCCCGGAACAGTGGCCACTTAAAACCCCTAACTTGCTGGTGGGACCACATGACACCTAATCTTGCGAAAGGTGCGAAATCGTCATACGATATCCAATCCAGGAAAATGAGGTACCGTCGGAAAGGTATCAATGAGTAATTCGACAATGTGGCTATATAGGTTTGTTCTGGGGTCATTTATGACTGTCTTAGCTTCTATGAAACCTTGTCATGCGAGCTGGTGGACCCCTTTTTTCCTAAAATTGTTGACCAACTTGTGACAGATCTAACCAGGCCATCTGAAGTCAGAATGAGGAAAATGAGATGTCGTTGGAAAGGTGTCTAAGTATATTATAGCGTGGAATCACTTAATATCTGATTTATAACTCTTTACCCACCAATTTTAAACCATGAATCACTGCAACCAATTTTGTGTCCAAAACTGGTCATAAACTTGCGAAAGCTCATTCTTACCAACCAGGGGTTGAAACCAAGCACGGGATATACCGTCTGAAAGGTATCGCGCTGCCCTACACCATGTCTATGTTTTATTTTCCTTTTGATACCATAATATGAATAGAATTAGACCAGGAATTCACGGCTATTGGTTTTGGCTGTTTGGGTGACGTTTACTTTGCGTGCCTCGTATGGGGTCATACTGACTTGGAATCAAGCTCATGATAGCTCATTGAAAATATTGTCCCGATCCATTACACTTGGAAGTGTTGTATTACCTTAATCAAAAAACCTTGACATGAGGGAGAAATGTCATGGGAAGGACCACAAATCCCTAAAAGCAACCAACTGATACTCTTTCAAGGGCAGAGGCCATAGTAACTATGACCCCCGCCACTGTCTTTGACTGGAACCATAGCATAAAGGGGATTTTATGGAGAAGTAAATGTGTAAAACACCATGTTGATCCCAAAGAATATTTTTGGGTCAAAAATAAGGTCATGGAAGAATACTCATATATCTTCTCCTCACCTACAAGGGTACCTCTGCAATGCCAGGTCAAGCACCCCATCGATCTGACCCCCGATGCACCGCTACCCAATGGGACAATCTATCATCACTCTTTGTTAGAGAATGAGGAGATCAAGTGACAGATACAAGAACTGGTCCACAAGGGGCAGATCCTCCCCAGCTCATCACCTTGCGAGAGCCCAATCAAGTTGGTACAGAAGAAGGATGGAACCTGGCGACTTTGTATTGATTACCAGGATCTGAATAAAATCACTATCAGAAACTAATACCCGATTCCCCAAATTGATGACCTCCTTGATCAACTCACGGGGGCCAAATACTTCAATAAGATTGATCTGAAGTCTATCTACCACCAGGTCTCAATAGAACAGACAGATGTATGGAAGACCGCCTTCAAGTCAAAGGAAGGACTTTTTGAATGGTTGGTCATGCCCTTTGGTTTGAAAAATGCTCTAGCCACTTTCACGAGGATGATGGATGATATCCTACGACCATTCACCAATACTTTTGTAGTGGTCTATCTGGATGACATTCTAATTTACAACAAGACTTGGGCCGAACACTTGTAACATATTCAACAGGTTCTGCACACCCTACAACAACACAAGCTATACGACAACCTGGAAAAATGCTCCTTCGACATGGATAGGGTCCATTACCTGGTCTACATCATTGATCAGCATGGCATACATGTGTATCCAACCAAGATCCAAGTCATCCGTGACTGGCCAACCCCAACAACACTCACTGAGCTTCGAAGCTTCTTAGGACTTGCTAATTTCTACCGCAGGTTCGTGTTAGGTTTCTCCCATATTGCATGGGACCTCAACCAAATAAACAGGGGTGGTGGTAAGACAAAATTTGCGTGGGGCCAGTCCCAACAACAAGTGTTCGATGATTTGAAGCAGTGCTTGTGCTCAGCCCCAGTACTTTCACTACCAGACCTGCAAGATCCCTTTGATATCGAGACAAATGCTTCAGACTATGTTGTGGGCACTGTTCTCACTCAGCAAGACCACCCCGTGGCCTATCATAATGAGACACTGTCTGATACTGTCTATAAGTACCCTACTTACAACAAAGAAATGTACTCCATTGTGCAAGCATGCCGCTAGTGGAGACATTACATTCTTGAGAAGGAGACAGTCATCCACACTGATCATAAGCCACTGCAGTTCATGTAGACACAGGGAAAGCTACAAAATGACTGCCATCAAAAGTGGTCCACATACTTGCAACAATTCCACCTCAACATCAAGTATAAAACAGGAAGCACCAATCGCATTGTTGATTGCCTCAGCAGACCGCCAGTTGCGACACTCACCACGGTGCTAGACTCTTGCGGCCATGAGACATCTAGATGGCCCCAACTCTATGAGATAGACCCTGACTTCGCCACCACCTACCAAATGTTGGGTGCAAATGCAATTGTCAATAATTTCCATCTTCAGGATGGGTTGTTGTGTCGTCTGGGCCATATATGTGTTCCATCAAGTGAGCGAGCGAAGCTGATCTAGGAAGCCCACTACAGTCGGGTGGCAGGACACTTCGGCATTGAAAAGACAGTGGCGATGCTACAGAAACATTTATACTAGCCAAAACTTCGACAGGATGTCGGCAAGTATATCAGGTCCTGCACTGCCTGTGCTATTGCCAAACTGACCACTAAGAAACAGGGCCTGTACACCCCTCTTCCTACTCCTGACAGGCGATGGGAATCCATCTCAATGGACTACATGTCAAGCCTCCCATCCACCAAGTGGGGAAATGACTGTGTTTTTTTGGTTGTTGATCGTTTTTCTAAGATGCTGATTCTGGTTGCCTGCAAGAAGAGCATCACAGCAGAGGCCATTGCCAAGATCTTCTTTGAACAAGTCTGGGTAAATTTTGGAATCCCACAAACCATTTTCTTAGATCGGGATAGTTGATTTCTCAACACATTTTGGTTGAGCCTCTGATCACTGCTAGACACCAAGCTCACCAAATCCATGGCCTTCTACCCCCAGACAGATGGCCAAACCGAGGTTGTAAATCGAATTATTGTGTATATCCTTCGCATGTATAATTCAAAGAACCCTCGCACATGGGATGAGAGCCTTCCCTATGTCCAACATAGCTACAACTGAGCCTTGCATAGCTCAACCAGCCACAACCCCTTTCAAGTGGGGTTGGGATTCCAACCATTGGGTCCCATAGATGTTGCACTTCCCCTTGCAGTCACCTCGACTGACTCATCTCCTGCTCCAACTAAAGCTGAAAAAGCCACCCAGTTCATTGAGTAGATCCAGCACATCCGCCAATAGGTTCAATATATCCTACAGAAGTCCAATGACAAGTACAAACAACGCCATGATCAACATCGGGTTCCACATAAGTTTCAGTTGGGCGACAAAGTTTGGTTGCACTTGCAGAAAGAATGACTTACAAGACCCCATCAGAAGCTTCACCCACTCCGTTATGGACCGTAAACTATCACCAAGGTTGTGGGGGATAATGATTTTGAGCTCAACATTCCTCCTTTCCTTGGCCTACACCCAATGTTCAACGTGGATCTCCTTCGCCCTTATCTCCCACCATTATTGGACACCTCAGAAGTAGAAGAACAACTAACACCAACAGAGCTCAAACCTGACTGCATACAACAGGAATCCAATGATTATATTGTGGACAGACATGTCAAGGGCACTCGACAACAAAGGATCCAACTTTATTGAGTCGTCAAAGTAGGGCAGCTCATGCACCAAGGCAAGTGGCTCACCCGGGGCCAAATTCAATAGAAATTTCTTCATCTAATGGGGGACCTCAATGCAATGGAGACCATTGATTCCTAAGGAGGGAGGATTTATCCAAATGGATATCAGTGGCCACCCACCTTTTCCAACTGGCTCAAAACAGTTTTCTGACATTTTTGGCAATTTACTATTTTTAGCAGTTTTTACTTTCGGGGCCATTTTGAGGGCCTAAATGAAGGGTTTTTGGTATTGAGATCCTCAATGATATCCAAAGGCATTATTGAGCCCCACAAATGAATCTCCTTGGTGATACCTTTCCAACGGGCTATCACAAATCTAAAACGGAGATCGTATGCAAAAGTTACGACCCCGGGAAGTTGATGTACTAGCTTACCCAAACGGGGCCCACATGACTTTTGGCGCTTCATCTCCTAGGGTTAGGTTTTTAGATGTCTAGGGTTTTTGGCATTCTTGCTCATTGTAAAAAGGCCTTCAGAGCCTCATTGTAACCTTCTATTGGTGAATGCGCGCTGCCATTACATCTCTTCTCAGAGATAAGCCGCCACCATTCTAGCAAGTTTGTTTCCACTGGATTTTACAGTTTCAGCTTATTTCGTTATTGAATAGAAAACCAGTTTTACTATATCTCTGTTATTTTGTGTTAAGCACCTGTTAATAATCTGTATTCATTTTGTTCTTCTCATAAAATCCAGATCACCAACATACCAAAAAAAATTGCACAAGACAAGAACTTGTTAACTTGAAATTTCTCAAGAAAATGATTGAAGATTGAATATAATTTGAACACGTGAATAAAAATATCATGTGTACATGTGTAACCTGTATATATAGACACACCTATGCACATCCCTTGACGGATTATTTTCATGGCTTAGTGCCATTTTGCACCATTCAACAACTTGATCAGCAGGTTCAAATCGATCGGCATGAGGGTTCATATGATGCCTTCGAAGTGCTCGTTTTACTTTAAAACTCATGAATTAATCCATGGGAATCTTTAATTAATTAAATTTTCTAGAGATTCAACAATTCATTTCTTTTTTTAAAACTCATGAATTAGTCCATGAGATCACGAGTAAAGACATGGACTTTAAAACTCATGAATTAGTATATGGGGAGATTTAACTAATTTTATAGACTTTGAACAATTCACTTCGACAAAGAAGTGTGCGACCAACTTATTAACATGCATAGGACAAGAACATATAACAACACAACACTAGTGAAAATGAAAATGAAATTGATGGGTGGGTACATTCAAGCCACCTGGTGCAGTGCCCAACTGAAACTAACACTAGATAAGTAAACCTTAATTAAACACCCTACAACATGGAAGATAGTCATCTAAAATTACCATTTTTATTTCTCTCTTAAATTAACAAATATTCAAATTAATAACCATCAAAGTTACCCCTATTAGTTGAGGATCACTTAAAAAATAATTTTGCAACCAAAATTTTGGGCAACATGCATTTTTCAAATGTATAATTAATGTAATTATGCAAAAAGATTCTCTATATTGCACAAAATTTATCCATGCACATAATCCAAAGGAATGACCAAAAACATAGAACAAATTTTAAAAGAGTAAAGGATTATTTCTCTTACAGAATAAATCTTTTTTTTTTGTTCACAAATAGGTGGACACTAGATAATGGAGGTAGGGGTTTGAACCATCAAAATTCCAAAACAAAAACTTTAAAGCAAGTGAAAAAACATTGCAAACACATTAGTATATTAATCAAGTCAAAAAAAAATTGCAAACACATTAGTATAATCAAGACATTCGTTTTAAAACGTTTATATAATGTAGGTTATATGTATGGCTTATCATGAGTAATAACAAGAGATCAATATTATAAATCTAGACTAGTCAGGATCATACACGAACTTAAACTCCATACACAACAAGTTATAAAAAGGTAATCTATTATATATTTAATAATTAATTACAAGAAGAACTCATCAATTTATAGGATTGACTAAGCTAACAAGATATCAATACTCACCATGCAATGTTTGTGATACAAATTTAATAATTATTTTATCACAAAGCTTGCTTTGCAATTCTTTTGTAACGCAACCACTGATGTCGAAACAATAGTCTCTTCCAGTTGGGGCAATCAGTAATAAATTTATTACTTTTATAATAATATGTACACCTTATTACTTTTATAATGGTATTGTCTAAACTTTCTACGATAGAAATTTGGGTGAAATCGCAATTTCCTAAATCAGGGTGAAATTGCAATTTCATAAATCTAGGTGAAATTTCAATTTCTTATGATTTAAATTATATTTTTGAATACTCAAATTATACATAACTAACCACTGAAATATTTAGATCCAAGAATTTTTTATCGAATTTCTATCAAAATTACCAGGATAATATCCCGGGAAAAGAGCCAAAACGTAGAACATATAGCCTATGCCTTTTATAATATTTCAAATATCACGCACGTTTTTATAATATTTCAAATATAATGCATGTTTTTCTACATCACAGTATACATGTCATGGGGCTGAGGAACCCAATTGAGTTGCGGAAGCTCAACATCCTTAGCTCTGTGCAACACCGAAATATTTTGTTTGATGGCAAGGCCAAACCAAAGTACTTGAACCAGGGTACGCCTAACACTTAGTCTCGTTTCCTTACTTAACTTATGTTTGCAAGTATTATACTTAGTTATCTTCAACAACAGTAAAAGAATCATTCATACAAGTACAAAATGAAACTACTTGTGGGTATCCAAACCGACCTAACACCCGAAATATGATATAAAACAGAAGTGTGTCGAGTTCAACTCATGCCACGCAAAGAAAGTTCACAATGGGGAGCTTTAGTTACAATAACCTGTTGCGAAAACTCCAACTCTTCATCATCAAGTCAACTAGTTCTCTCTCTTCCTATGCAGTCATAGCTAGAAGACTTGTGTGAAACTCTCATCACCATGCTTCATAACTAAATAAATTTTGTCTTGCCTTATACCAACCAACCTGTGATTCCTATACTTAACCAAATCTCAGATTGCCTCCTTGAACCAAAATCCTTTGATCTAAAAAGCATGCCCTGACCAAATGATCTCTTGCGTCTTGCCTTATTTCTTATTTTCCTTCCTCCAAATGGCTTTCCTTTCTCGGTTATATAGGAAAACCAACGGGTGTTCCCTCCCTCTTCTTCGTAACACAATGTCCATGTTTACGAAGATGACGTGCATTATGGGAGTGTGTTTCCACCGAATGCGCCCCTCCAACTCTGAACAACTTCTCACTTCATGAAACCAACTTTTCCATGGGCGCACACCCTTTTGACACGCTCCACCCACACTATCTAACCTCTTCATTTTCGCATCGCAGGCACCCAAGCCAATACTCCATCGCATCTTTGGTTCGTTTCTTTCTAGTGTTCGTAACACTATTTCGCACATCTGGCCAATTGGGCACTCTTGCTGCAAACACACCCATCCATCTAGCCATCTATCTTTGGTGAGGGCACCCATGTACACAATGGGGCATCCAACTTCGTTTTCCTTCAGGTATTTCAGTGAGGGAGCCCATGATCACCATGGGGTGCCCACTTGCTCGCACTCCTCAACAAGTCTTCGCACACAACTACTTTTGCAAGTCATGGGCATGTGAAGTCATCTTTGGCACAACAACGTGACCAACGAATCCCACTTCATCTATAAAGTGACCGAGTGTCATCCAACTCGCCCGGTTTGTCCATCTCATTGCATGGAAGGAGCATGCACACTTAAGTCCACTTCTGAGGTGTTACATTCTCCCCCACTCAAATTGTTTTTCATCCTCGACAATCCCAACGTACTTCATATGTTGTGATCAAAACCAACGCTCATCTATAGATCAAACTGTCATCTGCATCTACACGCCATGTTTCTTATTGATCTGGGCAAAGCATCACCTTTAGCCTTAGTGTTACATGTCATTGTTTCCTACTGCGATGAATACCAAGTTTTTTCCAAGTCTTGAACTTCTCACGACCTTCGTTTTATCCAAAACCAACCCAAGTCCATATTTTTTCACATAGCTATATCCCCCACATATTATAGTAGTCGGGTGATCAGTCAGACCATTGCGTCTAATATGAAAGTATGCACTTTACACGTTCTCAATTTTTTTTTGTCCACAACTTGTGTCTCTCGGCCCAATCCTCAAGCTCTAGGCAAAGTTCCTCACCCTTGCCAAAATTTCACCAATTCTTCAACTTGGTTTCGCAACTTCTGTCTGCACCTTCACGTACTGACTTGTGTTTTCGCAATCAATCTAATCTCTATCTTCACTTCAAATTTTTCACTTCAATTTTTTTCTACGACACCTCTTCACCAAGGAACCAAGGCTACACTGCCCACTTCATGGAGGTACGTCCAACCTTCAAGATCAAAAAACTAAGTATTCTCGGAATCCACCACCAAGTCTCTGAGAAAATAATGTTTCTAATCTATGTTCCATCGACAAGTACCTCAGGACCAATCTGACTTCCTTCGGTGAGAAGCCGAACTTCTGAAGTCATTCTGCACTAAGATCAAAATCATAGATCCCCATCGCACGTCTACAATAGTTCATGATCACTACAGGATATCAGTTTTCCATGCCCACTTCTTCCTCATCCTCCAAGTCTAGTTGAGTGGTGCCTCTGTGCATTCTTTTGTCTCAACACTTAGAGTATATGGTGCAAGTGACTTGTGGGACCAAGTCTCCTCAACCACATCGAAATGTTTTTGGCAGCAAGGTGATTCAGGCTACATTTCCTGTATAGTGACTTCTACAAGTTTTGCGATGGATGACTTCATCTCATCCTCCCTAACTTTCTCTCGGTCATGCAGGATCCACAACCGATCTATCTTATTCACGATAGACTTCATTGAAATCTCCAATGTTGTCAACCTCTATACACTTCGTTCCCTTTGTTTCATAACACCCAAAGAACACTTCGTTGGAGTTACTTCTTGTTGTTGCTTCATGTTATGGGGTTTGTCTAGACTTCTACAGACTCCCTCAACCAACCTAATTGCAAAACTTCTAAGTTTCCATCCAAGATTTCTCTTCGTTGTCATGGGCACACTTGGAGTTTTGGCTTCATCCAAGAACACCATTTAACCCTCATGTGGTACAAGAACTACTTTGGCATGCTTGAGAAATTCCTTCTCCAACATCATCACATGATCATCCAACGAAGCCACCATCCCATCCCAAGTGCCAAACCAACTTCCTACTCTCAATGGTGCAAACGGAGCAGCCCCATTCACTGTCTTCATCTATGAGTTGACTACCTTGAATGCAACCATACTTTCCTCAACCTTTAAATGGAGAGATGTCGCAGTCCATTAAATAATAAGATTGTGAGTTGATCCAGTTTCAATCAGCACTGCCACCTTCACCCCACTCATCGTCACATCCACAAAACAAAGTCTTACATCCTTATCTTGCGATCGATGTCCATGGTTCTGCATCTTGAACTCATCTAACTGCTTCATCAATTCCTCAACCTCTTCTATCATTACCTTTGTCGGTTTTGGCAACGATTGGTTTACTTAACCCAAGACTGCAAGCTTCTGCATCACAATCCACTCTTGGTTTTCGACCATCCATTCCAATGTCTCCTTCAAAGGACAATTCTGTGTGAAATGGTTAAGATTGCATAAGAAACAATGAATTGGCTTACCTTTGTGGTCAACTAATTAGGACTTCTTCTTTTCCTTGACTCTACATCTATCATGGGAATCCCCCTTAGTGAGTGACTCCACCCTTGTTGATTTCATCCTTCCAATACCTTCCTTTTCCTCTTCTCTACAGGATTCTTCTTGTTCACTAGCTTTTTTACTTCTGGGCAATACCCTGCGAAATGGTGACTTGAACCTTCTTTGCAAGTGATGGAATTGATTCCTTCAAACAAACTCAGTTATTTTGCGACATCAATAATAGTGGTTGTGGCTTCCCTTTCCTCAGGCAATCTTGTCAACAAGACTTGGCAATCTTCATCTGCAAAGAGAGGTTTCTTTCCTTCATACCACGCATCCCATATTGCAGTGAAGGATCTCATTGTTTCTAAACTTTCGTTGGTTTCTTTCATCAACCTCCGTGTTTCTTTGTCAAATATCGGCATCTTTTCGTCATAATTCATCATTCCCATCATTTGTTCTTCACTGTTTTTGCAACTGTATGCCTTTTGCGGTTGTTGCTGCAATTCTGCGTTCGTGCATCCTTCCGTCACTGCAGAACTACTTTAGCAACCATCCATTCTAAAAACAAGTGTTCCCCCTCCTTCACAATTGTTATGAATCCAGTAGCAAGGATGGGTTGAGTTTTCTATGATACCATCTGTCATGGGAGTGATGATAGTGAAGAGATTCACTGATTCGTCTCCAATAAAATTAGTTCTGATACCATCTGTCATGTGGCTGGGGATCCTGGTTGAGTTGTAGAAGTTCAACATCCTGAGCTCCATGCGACACCGATGCCTTTTGTTTGATGGAAAGGATAAACCAAAGTACTTGACCCGGGCTATGCCTAACACTTAGTCTCATTTCCTTACTTAACTTATGTTTGCAAGTCTTATAGTTAGTTAACTTTCATTGGCACGCCATGCCATTACAGCCTTACCATGCCTTTCCTTTCCATTCCATGCCATGTCATTCCTTTCGATGCCATGCCTTTCCTTGCCATTCCATTCCATGCATTCCCATGCCATGCCATCATATGCCTTTTCCTGCCTTGCATTTCCATGACATGCCATGCCATGCCATCCCATTACTTTCCAAGTCATGACATGACATGCCTTGTCTTACCATGACATGCCTTTCCTTGCCATGATATGCCTTGCAAAGCCATGTCATACCATTTCCATGCCATTCCTTGAAAAGATAAAAAATGATATTAACCAAGTTCAAACAAGTCAATGGGAAGTCCCAAACACCACAAATCAACAAGGAAACTATAGTTGTTATAAAACTTGTTGGATGATCTTCGGGACTAGGGTTTTTCTCAATGAGGCATAGTGCAAGTTTTGAACAAGAGGTCGATTTTCAAGAACACAATATCGATTAATTGTGGGTAGCGTGGTCATGTGGGCCTTGGCCAAACATAATTGAAGGAGCTTATAAAACTTTGTTATGCTACTTAGTTTGGATTGTGTGCCCCTGTACCAAATTGGCAACATGTCCTTGAATGGCTCGAGGAGGCATAGTGCAATTTCTGAACTAGAGGTCGATTTTTAAGAACACTATGTTGAGAGATTGTGGGTAGCATAGTCATGTGGGCCTTGGTCAAACATACTTGTGGGAGGTTACGAAACTTCTTTGTGCTTCTCGGTTTGGAATTTATTCCCCTGTACCAAATTGGTGACATGTCCCTAAATGGATTGAGGAGGTGAGTTGAAACTCATGATAAAACTCAAAACAAGACTTAGATGGAGGAACCGTCAGTTGCATTGGATCCATAGCATTGAGTTTCATCTAGTGGGGCCCCTCTATTATCATTTAATTAACCAAAAAACCATTTGTTGGAGGATCTATGGAACTAAGGTTTTTTTCAATGCCTATTACATATGTTTGACTATTTAACAACCATAAAATGAAGCCAAAATTTCAATAATTCATAATTCATAAATCTGAAATATTTGTTCAATTATTCCTTTTGCATACTTATGTCCATTCAAGGAAATTCATGGCATGGAAATCCAAGGCATGGCATGGCAAGTGAAGGAAATTCCAGGCATGCAATGGCATGGAATGGCAAGGAAAGGCATGGCCAAAAAAAGGAGTGTCAACATGTGAGTCCACTAAATGACCAAAACATAAATCATTGATGCTAGTTATTCAAAATTTAATAAAAGGTTTCAACGAACCTAGTAGTACAAGATCCGAGACATGATCATAATCTCCTGAAATACTCGATTAGTCCTCCAACTAAGATAATTCCATAGTTATACGTTGACCAATGGGGAGTGATACATGATCCCATCTTTCAACCTGGTCTATTGATTCATAATCATCCCATTCATTACTACTACATAGACCACAAAATCAAGAGAGTTTTCACATCCATATTTCAACTATTCCATTGTCTGATGTTCTAACTAAATGCAATCCATGAGTTCCATGGATTGTTTTTCATTCATACCACTATGATTGATATACATTGACTACCTCCCAAAAATATCTATGTACATGTTTTTTCCTCTGTGATTGATCTTCACGGGTTCATGTTCCCTCTCCCATTACTAAAAAACACCATTCAACAATGTATTTCACATATCGAATGAGGGAAGTAGTTGTGAAATTCATTTTTTTCCTATATAACACCATTTTTAAGCATGCACCTTCTCCATAATGGTCCCCTTTCCTGTCCCTAGACTCAAAATAGTTACAAATGTGTGGGAGGGAGGGAAAGAGAGGGAGGGAGGAAGGAGAGAAATAGATGGAGGGAGAGAGAGAGAGAGGGAGAGAGTATAAGAGGGGGGATATAGAGAGGGAGTGGATGCAAGAGTGTGAGGCATGGAGATGTAAGGTATAGGTTTAGTTCATGGTCTAAGTCTAGGCATATGTTTAGGTCTTGACATGCCTTTTCAGGTCTAGGTCAAGGGAATTTCATGCCTTACCATGCATTTCCTTGCAATGTACCACTCTTGCTAGTGTGTGAGAGTGTGGGAGACAGGGAGAGGAAGACAAAGAGGGGAGGTAGAGAGTGAGTGTGTTAGAGTGTGGGAGGGAGAGAGAGGAATAAATAGAGAGGGGGTAGAAAGTGCGTGTGTGAGAGTGTGAAAGGTAGAGAGAGGAAGACAAAGAAGGGAGGTAGAGAGTGAGTGTGTTAGAGTGTGGGAGGTGGGGGGGGGTGAGGTAAACAAAGAGGGGAGGTAGAGAGTTAGTGTCTTAGAGTGTGGGAGTGAGAGAGATGAATACATAGAGGGGGGATAGAAAGTTTGTGAGTGAGAGTGTGGGAGGGAGGGAGAGGTAGACAAAGAGGGGAGGTAGAGAGTGAATGTGGGAGGGAGAGAGGAAGACATAGAGGGGGATGGAAAGTTTGTGTGCGAGAGTGTGGGAGGGAGAGAGAGGAAGACAAAGAGGGGAGGTAGAGAGTGAGTTTGTTAGAGTGTGGGAGGGAGATATAGGAAGAAATAGAAGGGGGATAGAAAGTGTGTGTGCGAGAATATGGGAGGGAGTGAGAAAAAGGCATAGAAGGGAAGTAGAGAGAGTGTGTGAGAGTGTGAGAGGGAGAGAGAGGAATAGAGAGAGGTGGGAATAGAGAGAGGTAAATGTAGGAGATATGGGTATATGTAGGAGAGATAGAGGAGAGATAGTGGGAGGGA